>CM076581.1:1506114872-1506446873 GCA_034641835.2 Pinus albicaulis | reverse complement strand
AAGAGCGACGGTTTGGGAAACGTCGGAAGAGCGACGGTTGTTTGGAAACGTCGAAAAAAGTGTCGGTATTGCAACACTTTTGAAAAGTGTTGGAATTGCGACGTAATGGCTAACCACGTTTTGTCCGACCTCGAACTGTCGCTCTTGTGACGAATATGTGTCAGAATAGCGATGAAGTGGCCGTCGGAAAATTGGCCAAATTTTCTAGTGCGAGCACGAATCATAAACCAACATAAGCAACATGTAACCCAGCATGAACGACCAATGCATGTTCAACACATGACATCAATAAATCAAGAATACACGGAAAACACACAACATGACCAATATGTGACCAAGTAATGCACATACAAAGTGTAACAATATGTAAGAAAGAATGCATGCACATTAAATAAGAAAAAACAACACACAATTAGTCATACGTTCATGACAACATATTGATGATGACACTATAAGAACTTCCACGGTAACACCACTATCACCATGTAAAACACAACACAGATGCATCAACCACATCCACCATAGGCATGAGAAACACATAAGAAACCAACAGAAAAGCATGACCAATGCACTGCCCATCTAGTCCAAGGGTTGAACCATGCTTTGATACCACTTAGTAACACCCTCTTCTCGCATCTATGCAAGTAACCAGAAAACCAAGGTAAACATGCGACAAGAGGCTAATAATATGAGATTCAACCTCCTAGATGAATTTGTGGAAGTGGAACCGGCAGTAACATGATAAACAGACATTACATTGCATCATTGACATCCCTAGGAGGTAAACCAACCTTCTAGGGCCCTAATCCCTAAGGGGGAACTAATTTTTAACCCTTCTGAGCCTTAATCGCAGGCTTATATGGGCAAGGGAGAGGCTAGCAACCTATAGCTA
The DNA here is from genome assembly GCA_034641835.2 of Pinus albicaulis. Lineage (NCBI taxonomy): Eukaryota > Viridiplantae > Streptophyta > Pinopsida > Pinales > Pinaceae > Pinus > Pinus albicaulis. The sequence goes on along the minus strand of CM076581.1, from coordinate 1,506,445,981 downwards.
AGAGCTATCCTTGGAAAGGTAGAGGCTAGGGCCCCAACAATTAATTTTATGCCTACGACTCCGAAAATTGTGCCACATTTTTATCCCCAGAGCCGAGGTCTTTGGACAGAACTCCCTGAAACTTTAGGAGGGGATAGATAACATTAAAAAATATATATGGAATCTATCACATCATTAGGAACTCATCTGGATCCCTGCCAAAAAATTATAGACCTTTTGTCAAACATGTCACAAACACTGCATCTACTGTATAACAACAAATTTAAAAAATGGGTCTCTTACTTATCTAAGAATGGTTAAGAAGAATTTCTCCCCTACATCATAGGCTACAATACAATCTATTTGACCATAGATACATTGTGTATACATTTACAAATAAAAACATGGATAGAGCCATATATCATCACTGCTCAAATACATGCTTATAACCAACATAATAACAACAACAATACAATGGATACAATAGAAAATAAATCCACACATAAACTATTAAATTTGCGTACCGAATGCCAAAGGAATGAGCTCTTCATTTTTTACTGTAAAGACCAACCAGATGTGGGACTTCCACATTCCACCCGACCATAGATTGGCTGAGACAAGTCTCACCAATCACCCCCATGCCATATTTCAAGCAAAAATGTGGGACTTTATCAAACACATCAATCAACACCAAACCAGGGCTCCATAGATCGAACCGTCTCAACCCCAAGCCAGTGATTCCACCTCACGGTTAGACATCACTAACCATCATGGATTGGTCTCTACCGAAGCTGCTCCAGGGCTCCAAAGTGTTTGTTCCAACAAAGGCTCCAGTACTAGTAACTCAACCCCAGTTGTTCCCAACCTCCATAGCGTTTTTCCAACCAATGCCCTAGGACTAGTAATTCAAACCACCTAGGGCTCTAGAGCATTTTTCCAACCAAGGTTACAGGACTAATAACTCAACCCAACATTTTTATGTCGGGCTCCAGAGTTTTTTTCCAACCAACGCTCTGGGAACTAATAACTCAACCCAATAGCTAAATGAATCATGGTTCTATGAATCATGAGAACCAACTAGAAAACAATCAATGAAAATAAACCCACAATACCATGGATGTACAAGAAATATCAAGGCTAGGAAATCCACATGCATACACCATGCATGTCAAAAATAGTGAGGAAAACATACATGCAACTCGGTATCTGCAATCAAATCCTGTGGTAGTTGATGATCCTGATGTCCACGTGTGCTTTCCTGCTCTTCCTTTTCATTCTTTCTCCAAATCACCAAGTATCAAAACTTTCCAAGAGTGCTCCAAGAAAGCTCTAGGTATCCAATAGTATGAGAGAGTGAGAGAGAGAATAATGAGAGAGCTCAAAAAATGCATTGAAAAAATATATCAATTGATCCTTAGAATCATTTTTATAGAAGAGGCCTCTATTTTCTTCATTTTCCATTATTTTCCTTCGTTTTCCTCCTCACATGCAACTTGTGACCTTTCATCTCCCTTTTCTCCTAATTTCCATTATTTTCATAAATAAATGTTCCAAAAATACTTTTTTCCTCTTTAATGCCTTAACTATAGCCTTTTCCAATTTCCTTAGCCATAATAAGCCACGTGAAAACCCGCACTAGGATGTTTTTACCAACATTCAGCTTGGAATACGTGTACCATCAACCGTGATTATTATTTTAACTTTATTACATGGAATTTTCATGAGGACTGTTACAGAGGGGATGTGTAAGTATGTTTGTTTGTCTGAGTTGACACATGCCTCTTTAAAATACAAATAAATAAATTATACTATAAATATAAAAATAATGTCGTCTATAATAATAATAAAAAATAATGTATTGTAAAGTAATTAGAAGTAAAAAAAATTGTGAGTATGATGTTTAAACCATATAATTTTCAAAAATATTTAAACATGTGATTTAAATAAACTATTTGAAGATCTATGTTAACTAATTTATGTTGATATCAACTTCATATATATCTATATATAGAAAATAATTTGTTAAAACAAAATATTTTAATACGAATTAATATTGATATATACTAAAAAATGTATTAATAATAAAAGACCATTTTAATTTTGTTTTAAAATGTCTCAATGTATATGTTATGTAAAATATTTTAATGTCAATTATGTATATATATATATATATATATATATATATATATGAAAAAATAAGTTTTTATGGTTAAAATGTTTATTTGGTCCTATATGTACTCTATATATCATTTAAAAATACAATTTAAAGAATGAAAAATTACACATTGTATTTTGCACTCTAAAGAAATTTGCACTTGAAGAAATTTGATCACTCTCGGCTCATGTTAGATCCATAATTAAAATGGATCTATGTTGGTTTTATGTAATGTTATCGATTAAAAATGTTTACATAATAGGACATGACATAAAATTACAACATCTCTTTCGTATTTCCCTGGAGACCGCCTCTCGGCATAATAAATAATACTAGTATAGATCCTTCATAAGTATGAATCTAGCATGCGTTGGGAGGGATAAAATCTTTTGAGGTGAAAACCACCATTACAATGCAAAAAATGAAAAAAAAAATTCCTAAAGACATTTGACCCCTCTCTCTCTCTTTATATATCTGTGTGTGTGTGTGTGTGTGAAATTTATCATTATTTCAATTGAGTTATTGAATGCATAAATGGATTTAATGCCTTGAAAATTCGTTTGACACTTAGATTGTCTAATATACACAGCTTAAACATGAAATTTCAACAAATCTTTGTTGGATGTTATACAAAATTGACCAAAATAAAAATATTTGAAAATTGGTTTAAATTGTAACATAGCGAGATCATTTAAAATGTTTTAACATAAGAATTAATTCTCCCCAATTGATTTATATAATACATAAAAAGATTATTATTTTTTAAACTGTATATAATATATACTTTTTTCTCGCAAAAAAATCGCAACTTTTTATTAAGATTTAAAAAGTTACATCCCATGAGGCATAGAATTAATGGTGATGGGGCTAGTGTGGCCCAGGGCGGGTGCGATCCTTGGGTGATTTTGATGGCTTAGATGCCCTTGGGTTGAAATTTCTCAAGACACCAGTCAAGCCTGATGTACTCTTTGATGAACTCAGACCACTTGACAAACAAACAAAAAAGTTATATTCAATGCATGCACGCAGCATTCAGTCTGCTAGTCCAATAAGGAGTACAAGAAGAAAAACAAAAAATCGGGATCATACAAAAAAAAACCAACTCTGAAATAAAAAATATGTTAGTTATCTAGTCCTCTTGAAGAGAAACACCTCTAGGAAATGTTTGTGAGATTTTATCATAAGAGAAATGGAATTTATAGAAGCCATTACCATAAAGTTTAAAAAAAATACATATGATAGATAGATCTACAATATAAAGCAAAATGTCCAAAAGTAGCATGTGTCGACACCTCATCGCTAAGAAATATAAAAGACCATAATAAAACATTTATAAATTTGTAAAAGTTTGATGTTAATATGTATGAATTGGCCCCTCTAAATGCTCATTGATCTTCCATACTCCCAAATCTCGTCGAACACCTTTAGATAGGATGTTTTCTTCTAAATTTTGTTCCATGTATATATGGCAACAAGAAATAAAGTCAATAGGTTGTTTTAACTAATAAATCTCTTCAAGAATTCGAAGAAATATATGGTTGTGACATATATGAACAACATTGAACCAAACAATGACATGTAACGACTCTCCAAACACTTGAAGAGAGCGGAAATATTTTTCCAACGCCCAACATAAGAGAAGTTGTAGGGATAAAATATTTGTGTAATCATTAGTTCCTTTGCCCAAGCCAAATTTTAATTTCAAAAAGTGTTGAATATTGAGATACATAATTAAGCCTCCACTGCAATCAACATTCTCATTTGAGGCCCCATCAAAGTAAGACCAAGTGATTTGAAAATTTATTTCTTCATCGATAATAGCTCGAGGAATATAATTTGTATCCTTCGTAGGCAAAAGGGCACATATAGCATAAATTTAGGAAGTGATGAGGGTTGGAGAAGAAGAAATATCCTTAAAAATAGCTTTATTCCTAGCTAGCCATATGCCCTAGCGAATTAAAGTATGGATATTCTTTTGATTTTCATCACTCATTGAATCCCAACATGATTTCCAAGCCTTCTTGAAATCAGTACCTTTCCATTTCAGATTGCAACCCAAAATATATTTTGTTTTATCCAAAATTCTCACAGTAAAAGGGAAAGTGAGAAGAAAATGATAATTTTTTTTCCTTCATGTTTTTACACAAGATACACAAACTTGGGCCCTCCTTGTGCCTTTTTTGAATATTATCACATGTTGGAATTTTATTCCTGATAAGGAACCATACAAATAGTTTAGATTCAAATCGGAAAGCAAGCTTCTAGATATTCTTCCACCACAAAACTGGTTCAATTCTCATACGAGCCACAGTCTAAAAATTATACCCAAATTTTGGAGTGTAGTTACTTGAGGGTGAGTGAACTCACTAGAGGGAATATTATCTGTATCTAATTCAGATGTGCGATATTTTGCTTTTTTAAATATAATATTGCCACATAACAACAAAATCACCATACAAGTTTAGTTGGTACACATTCTTCCAACCCTGAGACCAGAAGGTAGTCCTCCCTTCATCCATGATCTGGTCTAAAAATATTATCCCCTACTCATACAGGGAAGCCACCAACGCTAGATGAATTCTAAAGTTTTTAGGACATGCAACCCAAGGTTCGATACCAATTCTAATTTTTTCCCCATTTCCGACATGCCATGCAAGACCCTCACCTACTACTTAAAATAATCAACAATAGCTTTCCAAATAACAGATGTATTAAGGACCCTCTGATTTTGCTTCCTGATCCATTCATCCAGTGTAAGGGGAAATATATATTTTCTTGATACTACTGTAGTCCAAAATATTCTCAGTAGAGAGTAGTTGCCATCCAAATTTTGTTGATAAGGATTTGGAAAAAGAATGAAAACCCTTTAGAACCCAACCCACCCAATACTTTGGTGGAGCAATATTGAAATGCATGGTTGATATTGAAATATTTTACTTGATATAGGTAGGGAAGTATTTTATTTATAAACCACATTGTATATAGTTAATTTGTTTTGTGTTAATGTATTTTTGGATACCTGTTAATGTTACTTAACACTGCATATTGAAATATTTTATTTATAACATATATTATTTATTATTATTATTTTAAATGCCACATATTGATTTTATATTAAAAATTTGAATGAATTACACATCTCTATTTTATTATTCTTATCGGGAAATAATTTCTTATTCTCTTTTTAGATTGAAATTTTGTATTATGGTCAACACACACACACGAATATATATGAAATTGATATTAATACATTCTCCCTCTATCAACTATGACCAAATTAGGGAGAATGGTCCAACAAAAGGAAATCATTATTCTTGTGTCAAGTATGTTCACCAAATTAGGAAGAATGGTCCTAAAGGCCCAAGATCACTTATTTTAATGGGTGCCTTTCAGCGTTAGGCTTAGATTACTCTCTAGATAGGCTGAGTGAACTCCTTTAGCATCATGACCTAGAATGATGCATTTGGATTTGGGACCAGATTAATCAAATGAATTGAGCGTGTTGCTAGGGTTTCATCATGAGTCAAAGAGATTGACCACGATGATGTTGAACCTAAACTAGTTAGTATACCATAGGTCAGAGGCGACAACCATAGTCATGGTGACTATTTGATGCTAAATATGTACCATGTGTTAGAGATAATGAGAAGGATTACGGCGAGGATACGCCATAGGTGAAAGGTACTAACCAAATTATGGTAACTTGTTGATGTTGTAGATTTACCATGTGTCACAATTGTTGACTAGATTATGGTAATTGGATGATGTTGATATTGATATTTGTTATAACCTTTTCTTAGAAAAAATTTCAACATGAGAACATCTATATAGTCATTATGAATACGTCCCTAGCTAAGAGGGAGTGTTGAATTTTTGTAGCTATGGTCGGTCTTCATAATTAATATTTTATGCCTTGAAATATATAATGAAAATGTAAGACATGTTCTTCACGTCATTTTATTGATTATCCCTTGAAAATATTAATATAATACATGTTCTTTATGTCAGTATTAAAAGAGAAAAATTTGAATTTTTAATTTTTAATTTTTGAATCCAAACTTGTCAAGTCGGCCCTCCTTCAAGTCAGATCAGACCCAGTGAAGAGATACCCATTCGAATAGGCAAAACACTATATATAGAGCACTCGAATTCCTCCACGAGGAACCACTCAATCTCCCAGAAAAGAAGAGACATTTTGGGAATCTAAGTGAAGGAGGAGATGGATGAAGAAGGACAAGAAATTCATCTTAAGCATATGTCTCTCTCTCTAATTCACACGTGTGAATTTCTAGGCATATTCTAGGCAAGATGTCGAACTTCTAGATAGCAAGGACAAAATTCTGGGTAGCAGGGCTAAGTTTTTGTGCAAATCTTGGAAGGCCAAAATTTAGCATAGGCATATCAAAGAGGGTAGAATTTATCAGGTAGAATATTAACTTAAAAATAGGGTTGTGTGACTAGGTTTAACCAAATCATTGTTGGTCAATTTGACCATCATAGTTGACTAGAAATATTATGTGTATTTCTTATTGAATGAAAGAATTTCTCTAAGGAAAAGGTTCTTGGTTTTTTACCCCAACTGGGTTTTCCCAAGGTAAATATTGTCTTGTCTTATTGAATTGTGATATTTATTTCCCTTATGCATTTATGGTTGAATTTCTGACGTATAATTACTTAATGATAAACTAAAAGTGCTAAAAGAAGATTTGCTTCATTAGAAGTAATTATTAGTATTTCATAAATTAATGCTTGTATCTAGTGCACTTGAAAAATCAACAAAAAGAACATGCATAGAACAATTACCATATGGGAATATTAAAAAAGAAAAAAAACACCCCTTACATTCATTGTTGTGCAATAGAAGCAGTTCTTATGCAAATATATGAAGGAAATTGAAGTCGCGCAAGTTCATGAGGATTCATGGTGTATCAAATATGTATAAAATGACTTGGGGAAACAAGTAAGTGAATTCTTGTGTTTTTGTGTTGAGCTGTTGAGAAATCCTCTAGTCACAAGAAGGTTAACATTGATGTTGAGCAAGTCATTAGATTTAAATGAAATGGAAGTTCCCATTTCTACCTTATTATTGGTAAGAGACGTGAAACATGTTGGTAGGAGAAAGAGGATGGGTAGCGTGTTTAAGATGTCAACAAAATTGGTTCAATATGAGATGGAAGATGTAATGTTGAACCTAGGGCCTAATATGAATATCTTACCTAATATATCATGGGATTTTATGGGGAAAATTAAGCTCGTTTGGTCCCCCATTCAACTAAGATTAGATAATTTATATAGACTATATCCCATTAGAAGGATGGACAATGTTGAAGTAAACTTGGATGGGATAAATATAGAGGAATATTTTGAGGTCAGTAAAATTGTGTATAACTCAGATCCATATCTAATGTTGCTCGATATTGATTTAGATTCTAATAATGATACTATATTGAATATGAAACATAGGCATATATCGTTTAACATAGAGGCATTGAATGAAACTACCCCATTTGTATCATGTAGAAGGGATAAGGTGTACCAACCCTAGTGATTATTCCATGTAATAATGTTAAAATAATAACCACCATTGATGGGACACGTATTCCAAGTTGAATGTTGGGAAAAACATCCTAGTGGGTGTTAATTTGGTTTATTATGGCTGAGGAAACTGGAAAGGGAAAAGGAAAAGGAATTTGGAAAGGAAAATGGAATATTTGGCACATTTATTTATGCAAATAATGGAAAATAGGAGAAAGGGGAGATGAAAGGTCACAGGTTTCATGTGAAGAGGAAAATGAAGGAAAATATTGGAAAATGAAGAAAATAGAGGCCTCATATATAAAAAAGCTTATGCGGATAAGTTGATAATATTTTTCTCAGTTTAGTTTTGGAGCTCTCTTCTATTATCTCTCTCTCATACTCTTGGAAACTGGGAGTATTCTTGGAAAACTCTAAGAGAGTGTGGCATACTTGGAGATTTGGATTAAGAAATAAAAGGAAGAGTAGGAAAGTGCAGGAGCACATCGGGATCAACATCTAGAACAGGTTATGAGTGTAGGTACTGAGTTGGATGTATGATTTCCTTACTAGTTTTGGCATGCATGGTATTGCATGTGTTTTCTTGATTATGATATGTCATTGGCATGGAGGATGGCCAGAATTAAGAGTGGATTTTCCTAGCCCTTCCATTTCCTGGATAGCCATGGTGATTTTGGGTTTATTTCCATTGATTTTTTTTTTGGTTGGTTCTCATGATTCCTTTATTTCTGGGTTGATTTATTAGTTCCTAGATCCTTGGCTGGACAAAATCTCTAGAGCCCGACAGACAACTGTTGGGTTGGGTTACTAGTCCTGGAGCCTTGTTTAGAAAAATTCTCTAAATCCCTAGGTGGCTTGAGTTACTAGTCCTATAGCCTTGGTTGTAAAACGCTCTGGAGCCTAGGAACAACTGGGTTGAGTTACTAGTCTTGGAGCCTTGGTTGGAAAAAATGCTCGAGAGCCCTGGACAACTTGGATAGAGGACAATCTGGTGATGTTTAGTGAGGTCTGATCGTGAGGTGGAATCACTAGTTGAGGGTTGAGACGGTTTGGTCTCTAGAGCCCTGGTTTGGTTTTGATTGATGTGTTTGATAGAGTCCCACATTCATGCTTGGAATATGGCACGAGGGTGACTGACTAAAGTGAGATTTGGCTTAGCCATGCCTATGGTTGGGTGGAACGTGGAAGTCCCACCCCGGGTTGGTTTTTACATTCATTAATGAAAGGTTCACTGCATTGGTTTATATATGGATTATATTGTTGATGTATCCATGGTATTTTTGTTGGTATTATGTTGGTTATAAGAATCTATTGTGATAATGATGAGGTATGGATATCTCCATGTTTTTACTTGTAAATGAATTCACAATGTATCTATTTTAAAATAGATTGTACTATAGCTAATGATGTAAGGGAGCGATACTTCTTAGCGATTCTTAGATAAGTATGAGACCCCTATGTTTAAATCTGATGTTTACACTTGTAGATGCATTGTTTGTAACATGTTTGAAGAAATGTCTGTCATGGCTAGGAGGGATCCAGATGAGTTCATGATGATGTGATTGCTTTTGTACCTTTGTTTTAATGTTATATATCATCTCCTAAAGTTTCATGAAGTTCTGGGAAGTAACCCGAGCTCTGAGGCTGAAAAGGTGGAAACAATCTCGAAGTTGTAGGCACAAAACTGACCATTTAGGGCCCTGGATTCATGCTTGTTGTGTTTTTCCTGTGGCTATAGGCTCTCATCCACTACCTTGCCTTGGCATGCTTGCGGCTATGGCCTAAAAGGGTCAAAACGTTAGTCTCCCTCAAGGGTTAGGGCCCTGGAAGGCTGGGTTACCTCTTGAGGATGTTGTTGATGTTGTGTAAGGTGTGTTTGCCTTGTTTCTATTGGTTCCACTTCCTTAAGGTCATCTAGGAGGTTGAATCTCATATTAGTAGCCTCTCATTGTATGTTTAACCTGGTTGGTCGATTACTTGGGTAGATGTGGGAAGAGGGTGTTATAGAGTGGTATCAGAGCATGGGTCAACCCTCAAACTAGATGGGTGGTGTGTTTTTCATTCATTTATGTTGGTTTCATGCACATGTAGTATGCTTGTGGTCTATGTGTGATTGTTACATATTCATGGTGTTGGTCATGGTTGCAGTGGTGTCGCCATTGGAAATTTGTTGGTTTCATTGGGACATGTGTCATCATGTGTGTATGATTGGTTAGTTGTTGTTCATGCTTATGTATTGACCATGTATGCTTCCTTACCTGTCGCTGCATGTTGTACATGCATTACTTGTTTTTTCTTGGTTACATGTTGTTCATGCATGGGTGTTTTCCGTGCATGATTGGGTACATGTCGTTACATGTCATGCATGCATTGGTTGTTCATGTTTTGTTACATGTTGTTCACGCTTACATATTTTCCGTGTAAGTTGGCATGGTTGATGTTTTCATGCATCGTGAGGTCATTGTAGGAATTTTAGGTCATCATGATGTTGTTGATATTATGATGTTGATATGTTGGTTGAGATAGAGCAAGAGAGGCAGATCAGTAAAGTGAAGTTGCAACAATGGAATTTGGGGTAAGAGAAGATCATCATACAAGCATGCAAGTATGTGACTCATGGTTGGTGTAAGCATTAGGGTTAATTATATGTTTGTCATTCTATTATTATTTTGGTTACATGTATGATAAATTCTAGCCAATCAATGTAGTCATATGCATTTTGATTATGTGCATGCTTCTCATCCTATTGATTTTATGGTTACATACATGATAGATGTTAGTAATTAGAGTGATCATATGTACATGAGTTGGTTAGTTAGGCATGGTATTAACTTGATCATTATGTTATATGATTATATTTTTGATGTTTTATGTTAATTAACTTGATAAATATGCTATATTTTGTTGATAATTATGTTATGTTTCATTGATGAGCATGTTATATGGTAACTTGTAGTTAGCTCGATGATTATTTTATATGTTTTTGATGAGTATGTTATATGTTAGTTAAATTTATGATTAGGCTTATAACATTAATATCTTGATGTTATATGTATCATGCTAAATTATATTGGCTTAAGAATATGGTTAGGGTTATGACATTCAGGTATGGGTCGACTTATTTGTGCTATTATGTCATACTAATATAGGTTGACTGTGCATCTTTGATTGTTATGCATGAATGAAATTTGTTTATGAGTTTATGATGTGAACATACTAGTTAGTTACTGTTATGGACATCATGACCTTATTTATGTTGAGTGGTACGTTGTGAAGTTATATCGTGCTAATCTATATTGATTTTTCAGACAAGTTGTCCTCCCCTAAGGTACATTAAGGTACGAGTTTACTTATGTCGTATACTTGGTGGTTAACCATTTGATTATGTCCTCTATTTTTTTTTTTATTGTTCAGTGTCTATTATATCTTCTAGTTGATTTATCTAATGTGGTATGTTTATAGTTTGTGTAAATGTTTAATTAATTGCATGATATGAATGTGACTGAAAGATGGCATGAATGAATGGTCTTGCTTTAGGATGATTGTATTAACACCTTATTATTATGCTAGATGTAGTATTATGATTTTGACTATTGTTTGATTTCGACATGGTTGTTAGTCTTGGAAAAATTTGATTTAAAATTGATAGATATGATGTATTGATATTTGGAACATGCGATTGACATGTGAGAATAGTTGCAGGGAAACATGTTTGGTATTAGCATGACAAGCTAATAGTTGAATTGTTTATATAACTAACAATAGGGTGATGTGATAGCATATAGAAATATTCAATTATAGAAAGGTAAGATAACTAGTGTATTGTTATATTTATTTATGTGTTGACAACTATGTGTTTATGGTAGAATGATGTAGGGATTACATGGAAATAGTTTTCCATGAAATATTAAAGAAGGCTTAGGTTGAGATTTCACATGGAGGCACTGGTAACCATGGGGATTGAGTCACTGTGTTTTTTAAAGTCTTGCAACTTTTGTATTTTTTAATTTTGTTGCGATTGATTTGTGGTTTTGATTGTGCCTAGTGTATGGTCATACCACTTTGTTTTTGGTTTCTTATTGCTATTAGTTTTTCTGGTTTTCTTCTTGTTTGTTTCTTGTTCTTTTCCTTGTATTTTATGTTTTGAGTCTTGGGAATTGGTGTGGGAAAGAGGAGAGTTGATGGAGATTGGGGAGAAATATGTGGTACCCATTAGGTAATGTAAGGCCCAAATGGAGCTCAGTGCATTAGTAAGCGTAGCGAAAGGTAAGAATATGATAGTCAGTTGGACTAGTTAGGTCCATTGGGGTAAATGGATGGTGGAAATATAGAAATGAGAAAGGTGACAGGAAAGGTAGAGTAAATGAGCTTAAGGTAACAAATGACTTTGATATGTTGGGAACTATTGTTCTCAATGTTGTGCACGAATAAAGGAAGTTCTCTTAACCTAGACCTTATGATATCTAGCCATTGTGTTGTGATCATGATTATGTTGATGTTTATATATGCATATATGTATATATGTATATATATATGTATGTATATATGTATGTATTTGATTGGAAGGGTCGAATGGATCATGATGGTTTTATGTTTATTTTTATATATGTATACATGTGTGTATGTATGTATGTGGTGTCTGACAGGGTTGTCATGGATCATGATTGTTTAATGCTAATGTTTATATGGATATACGTGTGTATGTATGTCATTGTTTGACATGATCATGATCGATTTTATGCTAATGATTATATGTATGTATGTATTTATGTATCTATGTCGCTGTATTACAGGGTTTTCAAGGATCATTCTTGTGGAGGAATGATTTCTTATGTGGGTGAATGGCATGAAGAGGTTCTTGGTCTTATGAGGAATCAATTGGGAAGAGTAACTCTGACAGATTTATGAGGTCAGTATCATGTGGACATGAATTGATGTTATATGCTTGTACTATGCCTAGGTTTATGTTATGGATAGGTAATATTGAGGGGTACATTAGCGAAGTGAAGGTAGTGTGACCTGCGACATGCTAGGATAAGCATGGATAGTGGAAAGACACTAGAGGTAAGGTTTCTTGTGGGGTCAGTGTGTGGTCTATGGATGTATAGTGTTATTGTTGCGTATATTTTGTGCATGTTGTATATTAAGTGATTGTACCTATGGTGACGTGTAATGATGCGTATGTAGTATTATGTACATATGATGTTGTATGCTTGTTGTATATATGGTGTTGTGTGTTTATTGCATATGTAGTGCTAGGTATTGATGGTGTTATGCACATGTTGTATATGCGGTATTGTATAGATATCGTATTGTGTTCATGTTGGATATGTGGCGTTGTGTGCATATGGTGTTATGTGCATGTTGGATATGCGGTGTTGTGTACGTATGGTGATATGTACATGTTGAATATGTAGTGCTATGTACATATGGTGTTGTGTGCGTGACATACATATGGTGCTATGTACAAGTGGTATTATGTGCTTGATTGTACAAGTGGTGTTGTGTGCATGTGGTTCTATGTACATGTTGTACATTTCATGGTGTGTGCAGGTGGTGGCATGTACATGTAGTGCATGTGGCGCTGTGTACAAGTGGTTTCGTGTACATATCGTGCATGTGGCACTGTGTACAGGTGGTATTGTGTACACATTGTACAGGTGGTGTGGTGTACATTTGGCATTGTATACAAGTTGTGGAGATGGTGTCGTGTACATGTGATGTTGTGCACACCTTGTGCAGGTAGTGTCGTGTACAAGTGGTACTATGTACATGTTGTGTGTATGGTACTGGTATACACGTGGTATTGTGTGCATGTCATACATGTTGTGTTGTGGGCATGCCGTATTATGTATGTGCATGGTGTAGTTGTGGCCCTCATGACATATGTATTCATTGTGTTGTACTATCTATATTTATATGTATTGGGTTGTATTGCACACGAGGTGTAGGTGTACATGTTGTATGCTAATGTAGGGGTATGTATTGTGTTGTATTATACACTGGGTGTAGATGTATATGTTGTACATTGGTGTAGGCGTAGGTGTATGTGTTGTGTTTTACACTAAGTGTAGGTGTATGTGTTATGTTGTGTGCCGAATGTGGGTGTATGCATTGTGTGGTGTTGTACGCCTTGTGTGGATGTATGTGTTGTTATGTACAATGTGTGTATGTGTACATGAGTAAAGAGAAGCAAGGCCATTGGGTGCTTGCCGGGTGTGGCAACCAATCTGGTTTGTGTACAGAAAGAGAAAAGGCATAAGTATGGACCGATGAAGGATAAGTATCAGTATTTTATTTTAGCCTTATTATGTGTGTGATCTGTGACTCTAACTTATGATGGTTACATGTGATTTATGATTATGGTTTATGGTGATTTCATGCGATTCATGATTATTTTATGATGGTTGTGTTTTGAGCTAACTGGATGTGATATGTTTATACACGATGAGTTGATAAAACAACTTGTTTGACTTGTTGTGACAGAAAGTGAACAGAATTGCAAGTGTATCTTATTTACAAGCTACTAATTAGGTATGATGTGAATTTATTTCAATTTATTTTGAATCTAATGGAAGTTATGTGCTTGATACAAGAAGCACGGAAATGCCCAGTTGGGTGGTTGAAACTGATTGCAAGCATTAGAAACAACAACAAAAGGAATTGGAACATGCAGCAATATGTTGGTAGAGAATTTTAGGAGTAGGGCCATTGTGGGACACTGGTACCCAATAGTGGCCACTGATTGTCACGAGCATGCTATGACTGGTATGTTGTTTTTAGGGCAGGTATATGCCTTGGTTGTTTGAACTTTCGATGTGAGGAAACCTTGCCAAGTGATGGACTGTCCGAGATGGGGGTGCCAGTAAAACTTGGAAGGTGAGTGACTATACGAAAGGGGATTAACAGATTTTCCAAGGGACTTTGTAGCAGAGAAGGGAAGTTCGGGGATGGATATATTTTGGTCATTAGCATTGCCATATGGGATCATATGCACATTGGGAGTGTCACACTCGAACAATGAGAGGATAAATGTTCACTGACGGTGCAATAGCACAAGATTGTAGCACTGAACATTGGATGCATATTTGATTTTTACATTGGATTATGGACTTCCCTGAAAGGAGGCAAACTCCGGTATTTATTTGAGGGCGGAGGTGTGAGCCTCTAGATTCCCTTGTTGTTGATATGGGAATCGTATCCTTCTATTTGCTAGCTGAGAAAATGTGTATATGTGTATATGTGTACATTATTGTAAATATTGTATCGAGTTGGTTTATAAAGCTCCACAGATAGTATAGTTATATGTTGGTTGAAGAAAATGTGCTTGAGTATATGTGTTTGTAATTGTAAATACTGTAATGGGTTGTTTTATAAAGCTCCAGTGAGTGGCATGATTGTCATGTTTTAGCAGTGGTCATTGTAAATACTGCAATGAACTATGTTATAAATCTCCATGGGAAGTATGTTTTTTTTCAGTAGTCTTGCTGGTTATAGCTGTCATTGAAGACCAAGGACAGTGTTCCCCCAAGGGGGAGGGTTCTATAACAACCCTAGTGAAAATTCCATGTAATAAAGTTAAAATAATAACCATAGTTGATGGGACACATATTCCAAGCTTAATGTTGGGCAAAACATCCTAGTGGGTGTTAATTTGGTTTATTATGGCTAAGGAAATTGGCAAGGGAAAAGGCAAAGGAATTTGGAAAGGAAAATGGCATATTTGGCACATTTATTTATGAAAATAATGGAAAATAGGTGAAAAGGGAGATGAAAGGTCATAGGTTGCATGTGAGGAGAAAAATGAAGAAAATAGAGGCCTCATCTATAAAAAGGCTTCTGAAGATCAGTTGGTAAGATTTTTCTCATTTTAGTTTTGGAGCTATCTTTTATTCTCTCTCTCTCTCATATACTCTTTGAAACTTAGAGTCTTCTTGGAGAACTCTTAGAGAGTGTGGCATACTTGGAGTTTTGGATCAAGAAAGAAAAGGAAGAGTAGGAAATTGCAGGAGTACATCAGGATCAACATCTATAACAAGTTTTGAGTGCAGGTACCGAGTTACATGTATGATCTCCTCACTAGTTTTTGCATGCATGGTGTTGCATGTGTTTTCTTGATTATGATCTGTCATTGGCATGGAGGATGGTCGGGATTGACATTGGATTTTCCTAGCCTTGCCATTTCCTGGGTAGCCATGGTGATTGTGGGTTTATTTCCATTGATTGTTTTCTGGTTGGTTCTCATGATTCCTTTAGCTATGGTTTGAGTTATTAGTTCCTGGAGCCTTGGTTGAACAAATTATCTAGAGCCCAGAGGACATATGTTGGGTTGAGATACTAACCCTGGAGCCTTGGTTGGAAAAACACTCTGAAGCCCTAGGTGGGTTGAGTTACTAGTCCTAGAACCTTGGTTGGACAAACTCTCTGGAGCCCAGGAACAATTGGGGTTGAGTTACTAGTCCTGGAGCGTTGGTTGGAACAAACTCTCTAGATCCCTGGATAGCTTGTATAGAGGCCAATCTGGTGATAGTTAGTGATGTCTGACCATGAGGTGTAATCATTGGTTGAGGGTTGAGACGGTTTGGTCTTTGGAGCCCTGGTTTTTTTTTTTATTGATGTGTTTGATAGTCCAACATTCATGCTGGGAATATGGCACGGGGGTGACTGGATGAAGTGAGATTTGGCCCAGCCATGTCTATGGTCGAGTGGAACGTGGAAGTCCCATCCCAGGTTGGTTTTTACATTCATTAATGAAAGGTTCACTGCATTGGTATTTGATGTGTAAATGCACTAGTTTATATATGGATTCCATTGCTAATTTATCCATGTTATTTATGTTGGTTATAAGCATGTATTGTGACAGTGATGAGGTATGGCTCTCTCCATTTTTTTAATTTTAAATGAAAGCATAATGTATCTATGGTCAAATATATTGTATTGCAGATAATTATGTAAAGGAACGATGCTTCTTAGTGATTCTTAGATAAGTACGAGACCCCTATGTTTAATTCTGCGATTTAAACCTATAGATGCATTGTTTGTGACATGTTTGACAAAATGGTTGTCATGGCTAGGAGGGTTCTAGATGAGTTCATGATGGTGTGATGGTTTCTGTACCATTTTTTTGATGTTATTTATCATCTCCTAAACTTTCATGAAGTTCTCGGCAGTAACTTGGGCTCTAGGGCTGAAAAGGTGGCACAAATCTCGGAGTTGAAGTCATAAAATTGCTCATTTGGGACCTTGACCACATGCTTGTTGTGTTGTGCCTGCAGCTATAGGATCCTATCTGCTACCTTGCATTGGCATGCCTGTGGCTATGTCCTACGAGGGTAAAAAATTCAATCCCCTTCAGGGGTCAGGGGCCTGGAAGGCTGGGTTACCTCTTGAGGTTGTTGTTGATGATGTGTAAGGTGTGTTTGCCTTGTTTCTATCAGTTCCACTTCCTTAAGGTAATATAGGAGGTTTAATCTCATATTAGTAGCCTCTCATCGCATTTTTACCCTGTTTGGTCAGTTACTTGCATATATGTGGGAACAAGGTTTTAAAAAAGATATATTGCCAATTAGGGGAATTTTGAGGTCTAAAATGGGCCTCCTAAGAAAAGAATACAACCAAAATAAAATTTATAAGAACTAATATGATTCAAGATGATGATTTCAACCATGGGGGATGATTCACCATTTTTGGAGTAAAAAAGTAAAAAAGATTAAAAATAATAAAATAATAAAACTACTTTTTTAACTCATATTTTCAACTTATCTCCCTAAGGTTTTACTCAAATTTCGAGTGGGAGTACTCGTTGGATGAAAAATTTAATTCCTCATCCAAGGTTACCCATGTTGTATACTTTCAAAGGACCCTTCTACACTAAAAATGAGAAATACATGAAAAACGTGATTGCAATCACGTTTTTTCATGTATTTCTCATTTTTTGTGTAGCAGGGGTCCATCGAAAGTATGCTACATGGGTACTCCTGGGATGATGAATCAAATAATATGCATCCAACGAGTGTTTCTGCTCGAAATTTGAGTAGACCCATAGGGAAATAAGTTGAAAATGCGAGTTGAAAAATAGTTTTTTTCTTTTTCCCTCTAAAATTTGATGATGTAATCTAATCTTATTTTATTATTTCCACTATTATTTAATAATTTCCTTAGGAGACCCATTTTAGACCTCAAATTTCCCTTAATGAACCTATAAATGATGATACATGGAGCTCAATCATGAAAAAATATCTATAAAATTATAGGCTATAAAGAGGACTATGTGAACCCTATAGTAGATGGCTAGATGAGTTGGAGAACAATACGCTCATATGGAATTGACTTAGAGAAAGCATTAACAAGATAAAAAAATTGGTTGTATGAAGTATTCACTAGAAGGCGTGAAATAATTAATACTTGTCAATATGTTGTATTAGAGTTGAGTTATATGATCTGCAAAGATTTGATGGGACTAGCATAGTGGCTACATTTATAAAACAACTAGAGGATAGTTTTCCTAACACTTAGAAGAACTGGGCAATTGATGCAATTGTAAATAGAACCCATGTGCATTAGAGCATGACAAATTGAGAGGATATTACGTTAACCATAGGTAGTAGAATTCATAAGAATGAGGTTACATATCTCCTAATAGTTGAACTTCTAAATAGGTATAAGGGTATTGAAAACCCCCAAGAGCACATTTGGTTTTTTGACCAATGATTGGTAGATAAGTAGATTCCTAAAAAAAATTAGTCCATAGTTTTTTTCACAATATGAATATGATACCAAGAAGTTTGTATATCTAGGATGATACTATACTATAGACAAGGGAGTGGGGAACACTAAGCACTCAATTTACCATGACTTTAAAGTTTACCTCAGTCAATCTACATTGAAGAATATTTTATACAAGGATGTCTCGAAACTCTTGAAAGAGAGACTTGTATGCAAGTAACTGCTTCATAAACATTGTTTGATGATGCTTGGTTTGACCTAAATAGCCACTTTCATGGTGGGAAAGGTAATTATTATGTTTCCTTCTTTACAACTTTCATTGGAGGGGACTAAATTCTTGAAATAATATATATTCCCATGGGGAATGAAATCCTTTTTTTGAATCATATATATGTCTGGGGGTGTGACAAAATGAAATTGATCCTACTTGAGAAAAAAGGAATATTTGTATATAATAGCATAGGGGAAGTCACATACCATCATTAGCTCTTGAATGTCCTTACCTGAGTAAAAGACATGAGAATAGGAAATGATGGACTTCTATGAAGCATTAAATGCCTATATTGGTATTTTGGTGCCATAAATATAACATGTTTATGACATATTACTAGGCATTGAGATGCTTGTGGATGTTGAGATTATACAAAGAGTGAAACTCTAGCTAAGGGTGTTCACAACTACTCAAGGATGGGAGCAAAGTATCAATACTAATGGGTAGGGAATGATTGGACAAAAATATAAAATCTAAAACTGTAGAAATACAACAAATGTGCACATAGTTATGTTTTTTAGTCTATAGTGGGGAGGGGGGAATCTCTTGTCAAGGGCTTACTAGTAAGTTGGGTGGGGTGGGAAGTGGAACCTCCTACTGATGATTTACGAGAGAATTATAAAGGAGGTTTTTAGGGTTATAAAAATGGCCAAAATTGTCAAAAAAACATTTGCTACAACATTCGTTTACGGTTACGGAGGTTTTGGCAGAGCTTTTAACGGAAATTAAACAAAACTAAAAAAACAAGGCGGCAGGACGTTATTACGGATGTTTTTTTCATCGGTGTGCTCCTAAGGTGTCAACGCACCAGTGCGTGTCATCTAGAAGGTGGCCCGAGGTGGTCGAATGTGCATGCAGCGAGCCGTCAAGGTATCGACTGCAGGCTGCGGTCGTGGTGATACAATGCACGGGACCGTTCTAATTGGTCTTGGGATTTGTGCGGTGCCCATAGGTCATCTCAATGCACCGTTACGTAGACTTAAAACACACCAGAGTGCGTAGTATTGGGACTCTGGCACACGGTGTTATAATTCATATTGGTATTTGTGTGGTGCCCATAAATCATACAAATGCACCGGTGCGTAGTCTCACATAAACGCACTGGTGCACAGTATCACACAAACGCACCGATATTTATAATTGGTATTGGTATGTGTGCGGTGCGCATAGGTCATACAAATGCACCGGTGCATAGTCTCATATAAACGCACCGTTGCGCAGTATCACACAAACACACCGAGATTTATAATTGGAATTTGGTATTTATGATATGCCCATAGGTCGTACAAATGCACCGGTGCACCGTATCATACAAACGCACTGGTGTACAGTGACTGACACGCACTGGTGTTCATTTTGTATTTTTTAGAAACATCAACCTATGACAACGCAATTATTGTGATTCTTTAAAATTCATTATTCATCAAAATTCGACACATCTTATAACATTATTCATATTAATTAAATTTTTATTAATGCATTTGAATGTGATGTTTGGATTAATTTGTTATATCATATCATAATTATTGTGATTTTTTAAAATTCATTATTCATCAAAAGACGACACATATCTTATAATAGTATTCATATCAATTAAATTTTTTATTAGTGCATTTGAATGTGATGTTTGGATTAATTTGTTATATCATATCATCAAATTTCACATCTCTTCATTATTTAATCATCCATAAATTTAATCGGTGGTGTTACATTTCACAGCGACAATGGAGAATGCAATTGAATAAATTAAAACATATATATATATATATAAGACGGTATTTGTCATACAAAATGGGACAGTTATTGGTATCCCTTTGTCTTTCAATTGGGACATTATGTCCATTACATTAAACAAAATGTCTAATTTCAGAGACAAATATTTCAAAAAATACAACGCCTTGCTTTGATATCCAAACATAGTGATCATCATTCTTCACTTGAACTGTTGTCACTGCTAGAGCTACTTCCATGACTTGGGTTATTTTCAGGAATGTTTTGTTCACGGTGTTGATTGTTTTCTTCTTCTTCACCTTCCATATACAAACATAAAAATAAATTGTAATGAGTGTATATACATTGGTGAGAATAATGAAAATTGCAATATTAAATAATATACATCAATGTAAATCGAAAAGAAATGACGTACCATAGCAAAAATTGACTCATGAACTATACACATTCTTTCAAAACCATGTAGTATGCCATCTTTCAAGATTTCATCTGTTGGCACAGTTCCATACTTTGTTTCCTGCAAGTTTTATACCCCATAACAAATCATATATTTAATATAAAATATTTTTTTGTTCTATTAATTATAGACGAAGCTAAGTAAAACAAGATCGATAGATGCTTAAAAATTCCACAATTAATTTTTGATATGCCAACATATACTCACAACCCATATTTAACCCAATTTCAATCAATTCGTTTGATGGTTCTTCTTTGAATTTGAAGACATTCAGCCAATTCTTTTATAAAAAAATTAAAAATACAAAAATGAAATCTAGTTAAGTTGTTATAAGGAAGTAATAATTACTCACAAACTTAGATATCAACCCTTTTCTTCCCTTGTGGTCTACTTTAGCTGTTGAATGGGTTCCATTTTCTTTTCTTTTCTACAAGAAAATACTTGAAAATTAATATTTAATGCTAAATTGTTTATTTATTGTACCTAATGATTGAAAAATTCAATGATTACATATTATATTTGAAGCACGTTGTTCTTGAGATGACTCCTCATAATGCAATTTTTTCCATTTACGTGACCATCTTGTTGGTGTCAGGATATGAACAATATTCAAACCCTTTTCCCACATAAATTATCAACTCGAGGGTGTTAGTATTTCAAGACTAACGTGCACAGTATATGCAAGAGTAGTCACACAACCTGCTATCGGATCACAGGCTTAAATAAATGAATAGAAAACTACTGTAACAATAATTAAAATGGATTGCAGAATTAAAAAGGTATTTACAGCAATTGCAGAGTATACTAAAACAATAGTTACAAAACCAAACTAAAACATGAAATCAACGGAAAGAAAGGTAATGCGGCACCTTATCAGAAGAGTGGGCCCAACTCTCTGATCAGGGCTATGGAAAACTCACAATTTATAGGTAAAACGACAGAGTGTTGTGCATTCAATTAATTGTAAAATACTTCTGTTATAAAATCTGCATGTGCTTGCTTAACCCCGATTCACAGCTAGCAGGCCCTCTTTATACAACTGTTCAGGAAATCACAGATGTCCTTTAACAACTACATATCTACAATTATACAATTTGTTACAACAACAACCTAGTTTCCAAAAGGAAACCATGAAAAAGCCTGAAATATTGCTGGGGTGAAACGAAGTCTGTTGCGCTGTAGCAGCAAGTGAAGATAGCATTGGAAATTAGGAGCTGCTCCATGACTCACAACTGTAATCTTCCTTCTTTTTCAAAGTCTGTAAAAATATCAAAGTTAATGTTTGCAAAAGGTAAAACCTCCTTGACTATTACTTCATTAATCAAATATCCCATGTAAGATAAAAGAAAGGGGTTTGCCTCATGTGTTTAAGAACAATAATGATACAAAGAGATAGAAAGGTGGGCGAAAATGGGAGAGAAAAGTATACAAATCCGGTACCCAACATCTCCCCCCAACTTGTCTATCTGCATTTCCTCATGCAGCTCATCGTCTCCTCATATCTGGGTTGGACTGACTGTGACTGGCATGAAGTTGTGTGAGATCATATTCTTCGGCCATTTCTGTCCCAGGGGGTTTATACCCTTTTGTCGAAACAACATTCTTCCACCATTCTGGGTCAACGTTGTATGCAGGAGTGTATTGCTCGGTTGGAAACCAAATAAGGGGAAATTGAAACCTCAACCCCATCCACCTGACCCCACAAGTCTTAATACATGCTACAAAACATGGCATTCTTTCTAGTGCACGTGCAAAGTTAGGTGCTCCAAATGTTTCTCGACCTCTGACGGCTGAAGATGACAACATCCATCTCCTCTGACAACTGTCCAGTGCTTCCTTACGGAACATTGTAATATTTCTGACACAAAGGTCAGCACACCATTTCTGGGTTGTCAACATGTGTTCTCTATGCCCCTCAATCTTTAGAAAGGTAAAATTCTTGTTATAAATATTTTTTGACTGGCCATGCTCCTTCCTCATCATTAGCGGCCTTGTGACTTGGTTTTCCTCAAACGTATCATAGGCCTTTCTCCATTTAATCTGATTAATGGCGTAGGAGGTGAAAGCTCTTAAATGAATGTCCCCCACGAATGGAACGGGGTTAAAATCTGATCATTCCTCAAGGAGTAACCATGCATGTAGAGCTCGCACATTAAGTGCTGTCCTATAATATCATGAATGGGGTCCTCAATCTCGTGCCAAATCTCCTTATATATACTTTCAAGACAAAAGAAAAGAAATTGTTCATGAAGGAATAAGGCATAGCTATGTGCAGGAGGTCTGCAGGCCATTACCTGTTGTGCCAGGGAGAACATTGTCTCCTTATCTGGTTGCAGCAGCTGCACTTTTTCTTCCAATTCTTCTATTCTGGCCTTTTGTTTAGCTTGCTTCAGTCGTGCCTTATCTAACTGGTCTATGTATCCTGTAACGATCCCGACAGCCTGTTCTCGAACCCGCATTGTCTCTTTCTTGTGCCCATTCGCAGCAGACTGCCACCTCTAGATCTCGGCAACCAAGAAAAATTCTCGGCCTTCAAACAACTATTCAATCGGATCAGTCTGTGTAGCTGTAGAGGAGACTTTAATTTTTGGCTTTACTACCCTCCATTTGTAGACCTTTACTTTCTTTTTCAACCGAGAAACTTGTCTCTTCAACTCCCGAACCTCCCTCTTCAATCTCATGGTTACATTGAACTGCAACTGGTACCTTTTCTTGAGAGGTAACCTTCTCTTCTCACACTGTTCAATCCATTCCTGTTTGACAAGAAATTCATTTTCTGGGCCTACAACAGGCTCAAGAGGCGGCGGAATGCTGCCGATATTATCAGCTGGTTCTTATGTTAGGTCTTTCTGGCTGGGCTTTCTATCTTCAGGGGCATCTTCCTCTACATTTACTTCAGGGAATCCTGCCGTTTGGTCAACATTTCCATCAACCACTCTGTGTTCTTGTGTTTCCACAGGAATCCCATCTTCTTTGCGAGCCTTTGAGTGCTCCAACTGAGATTCAACAATTACTGGGCCAATATTGGCCATGTCCTTTCCTAGGTTGAAAAACTTAAGCACCGGTGGAACAGCTAATTCCTCCATTAATTGTTGGGGTGAGGGGAATCCCCTCACCCCTCTAGGCATCATGGAGTAGAACGGAGAGCGGGGAATAGCTTCATCATCGTTGTTTCCAACTTGGGCTGGACTTTCATGCACTATTACTTCAGTCGGGGTCGACGCTGGTTCTTGTGGCACAACATCGATTCCGAGGGTTGTTTCCCTTCTATCCTCCTGCCCTTTGTGCATTATTTCTTCCTCTGAGGTCGATACTGGTTCTTGTGGGACAGTATCGACCTCACGGGTTATTTCTCTTTTATCTTTCTATTCTTCATGGATTGCTTCCTTGTTTCCCTGTTCTAGCTGAATCGAGGGTGGTTCTTGTGTAACACCCCCACTTGTTTCAATATCCATATCTGCTCGGGCAGGTGATGTTGTTTCTTGCAAAACAACATCACTTGCCATCCCTCTGTCTGACATTCCACTTCCCTGTTCTTCATTGACAAAAGTCGACGACTGTATGACAGTCTCGGCTTCATGCACTATATCCATAATTCCTTCATCTATGAGCTCCTCAGGCAAGGCTGGTTCTTGTGTGGCAACCTTGACTGTGTCGCCAATTATCTCCTCTCGTCTCATTTCTTTAGGTTCTTCCTGATCAACCTCCATTTGTACTTCTTCGGGTTCCTCTTGATCAACCTCCATTTCCATTTCTTCGGGTTCCTCTTGATCAATTTCCTTCGAATGTTCTTCTTCTGCTAAACCAGCTAGAGAGACTAGTTCCTCTTCTCTAGCAACAATAACGGTAGCTACCTCTTCTTCTGAGGATCCACAGAGTTCCGCCCAGGAGACTCAAAATCTGTCTATTGCATGCATGACCAGTGAACGCACCGATTCGTGGTTGGAGAGCACTGTCGGCATCCGGTGCGAACGCCGAGCGGACTGTGCCTTGTGCTGCAACTGTTTTAATAGAAAGAAGGGCATGTTTAAGGAATGCACCTGAGCCTGTGGAAATCGAAAGTGAGTTAGAATTTTAAAATGATATTTAAATAGAGCTGTGGCCCGACCCTCGCAAGTTATGTATTTCATTACAAAACCTGCAAATTCATTCCATGGATACGGCACAGACTTGCGCTCATATTCTCTACCCAATTGAACGACGCTTTCTCCTGCCTGCAAGAATAGTTCGGGAAACTCTGGGAGAGGAACTCTCTGAGCAAACCATTGCTGCCCTTCTTGCCTCAGCCCGCTAACTTTTGCAATTATCTCTTCTGTGACAGGAATTTCCAGTCCTCTAACCCGTGAACAATTCTCATCAAGACTAAGCGCAAATTCCATTGTGATTTCCATGTCAAACCCCAATCTATCAAAATAGGTATCCTAGCCTGCATTGACAAAGATTTGCCATACCTCTGGATTATTGCGGACTAAAGTTGTATTTTATTTTCAGGTTCATGCCGCACAGCCAGTCCACCCATAGTGTGGGGATTGTAATAGCACTTTGGAACAACAGACCGTTGGACAGAGTGGTGGATACCAAATTTGGAAAAACAACATGGTGAAAGTGAAGGGTAGTAATGGTAAATACGGATGGTAATTCTCGGAAACCGAGAAAAATCATGAAAAAGTGTGGTAAGTGCAATGGATAGAATGGTAATTATTTCATATGAAATGGAAAGGACGTGTTACAGATCCCCATGCATATTAAATAATTATACAGAGTATTGATAAGGATCGTAAGGTGTACCACACACGGAATTGTAATAATGACTTACAAAAATTATCATTACGCCATCATTAAATTATGACAAGTTGTCGTCCACGGCATTAATGTCTTCACATGGGATATTTAATTAAATCGGTAAAAGTCACGTGGAGGCATACCTGGCGGCCTACCTGGACGAAGTGATGGTTGGTAGGATGATGGCACAGTAATGATGCGGTTGGAGTAACGGCGGTACAAATGCTGACATGCGCGAAGTAACGGAGTGCGAGTATCAACATTCGGGTAACGGCGGTGCGAGTAGCGGTTGTTAGTCTCCTATACCAATAGGTGTAGTTGAACTAGTCTCCTATACCAATAGGTGTCATTTTTCATGATTGTCTTTATTGAAACTATGGAATATGTTTAAACCTTTTTCTTGAGCAAAGGTGTTCCATATTCTATAAAAAACCAAAAAATCAAAAAATTTAAAAAATGTAAAGAGGGTATACCCTAAAAGAAAAATCAAAGGGTAAGAAAAATAAAAATGGCCAAAAAGTAAAAGAAATGAACCCCATCAAAAAGAAAGGCCAAGGAAAGTGTGCAAGTCTAAATGCCACTACTTTTTACTCTGATGTAATAAAAAAATTGTGTGCAACTTGTATTTTATGCCACAATTCATGAATAGTCAAACTGTTTAAGCTTGGCTAGTTCATTTTTCAATTTCATGTTGTAGAATAGAGAATAAATATCTGACCAAACAGTTTAATCTTGGTAGATAAGTAGATAGGTAGAGTTAATAAAAGGTGCTCAACAGTTTAATCTGAGCCCTTGGATGTAATAAGGGTAGAATTAGATAGATTTTCCTTGTAAAAGAAAAGAAGATTGATAAGGGTTTGCAAGTCCAAATGCACCCTAATAAAGAAGAGAAAATGGTAGTGTCAAGTAGATAGGGTAGGTAGATGGTGTTGCAAAACTTTCATGTGTTGAATGATGCTGTTAAATATGTTTAATCCTTTACCTTCATCACAAGTACTCAAGCAGAAAATGCACTGAAGAATTCACAGAAAGCAAAATCAAAATCATTAACTTCCCATATCACTTTTTCCCTAAGTTTTTACTAATTTCCCCAAAGTGCTAAGGTATTTGGAGATCAAAGGGGCTCAAGGCATTTCCTTGACTTTTGGAGGGACCGGACCCTCGGCCTGATGATCAAAAAGACCTAAGTACTTGAAATCATCCATTATCATTCACTTTCAATCTTTTCCTAAGTAAAATCCCATTTTGCTTAGGAAAATCATACAAAATTCCATAAAAAATCCCTCAAAATAACTTACTATTCTAAGTTTAAGTGTTGAAGATGATATATTGTAATTTACTTCAGAAATTGTCACTTTCTTAGATGTGCAAAGTATTTTGAGTTCCCTTGTCCCTTTGTCATATTAATGTTTAACTCTAGTTATTAAATCCCTGGTGAAAATCCTTTATCCTAAGTATATAACTCCTTTTAAATTAATATCCCAAAAACCCCTCTATTATGATTTTAACCAAAGTATTTATTTCCCAATTATTCATTGAAAACCCACATTTTGCGCCCTTTGGTTAAAATATATCATTATGTAATATCTCCGCCCTTATGATAAGTTAATTATATCGGTTAATTTATCATATAATAAAAAAACATATATGAGAAAAGCTTTAAACATATGGTATGTATGTTTAACACAAAAATATAAATAAAGCCAAAGTTTTAATTCAAACTAAAAAACTTCAAAAAAACCCCATGCCACCGTGGCTCATCCACCTGGCATCCCACCCGACACTTTAACCGTAATGAAGACCCGCGCGCAATGTTCTTTACCCCGACCCTTTATAACTACGGGATTAATTAGTTATCAGGACTAATTAATAACCTTTTCTCCACCAATTATGTGCCACCCGGAATGATTAATTAAACACTAATTATGTTGGGCCCGCATGATAACTACCCCACCATCTCCCCGTCCTTTCCACCATACGATCTCCCCCTCCAAAGATCAACGCTCTACATCAATTCCGCCAGCCGTCCCTTGTCAGATCATTAACGCGCGGGGGCTTGGTGGTATTGGACTAGTTCTCCGTCCACGTGTCAATGCTCCAATGGAATCACTGCCCACTCGTTTAATACCGCTCTTGTCCATAAGCGGTGCGGGGATTACCGCTTACCGCCCTACCCCTGCCACACGTCAGCCTATACATCGATGACGTTAGTCCTCGAAAAAATAAAAAATCCCTTTTAACTTGGAAATAAAACAAATTTTCGTGTTTTTTATGTCATTTTCGTTATTCGAAAGAGACTGCGCCTTCTGCTGCAAAATTCAAATTTTCACTGAAATCTACTGTTCTATCTGATTTCGCTCCAGAATTCCGCTGGACCAGTGTTCAAGCATCCTCGTGCTACCACCTGATACCTGTTAAAACCCAGTTTGCTTCCAAGAACAGGTATTTATCCTATAGCGCTTCGAACTTCAAAAGAAAGTCTGTTTTCCTTGTTTTCCACTGGATTAGTGATCAAATTTTATCGCTAAGATCATTCCCTGAGGTTTAAAACTGTGAATTGTT
The DNA here is from genome assembly GCA_034641835.2 of Pinus albicaulis. Classification (NCBI taxonomy): domain Eukaryota; kingdom Viridiplantae; phylum Streptophyta; class Pinopsida; order Pinales; family Pinaceae; genus Pinus; species Pinus albicaulis. The sequence goes on along the minus strand of CM076581.1, from coordinate 1,506,417,784 downwards.
CCCCTGAAACTGCAATTGTGCTAATTTCCTTCATTTAAACTGAAATCACGCCCCGGCTTGTAAAAAAAACCCAGAAACTTCCATTTTGAACCCACAAGAACCAAAATGGAAGCCCCGGTAGCCTTGAATGTAACTCCATTGAATGCCCCCCACAGAGAGTTAGAATATTTGCCCTTAGTGGATAAAGATTTTCAGATTAAAGACTTGCATTTTGATGAAAGCCCCCTTCTGAGTTATTGTCGCTGCAGAGACAATTATTCGAAGGGGCAAGATGTCATTGGGTTGTGGGAATCCAATCTCCCAAGATATCTCATCCCCTCAGTCATTACTTTCCCAAAAATTATCCACTATTGCCATTCTAACTATGATCCCACTCAAAGAGCTGTAATATCCCCTGACCAGAGTGTTCTTTTCCCCATTACTCCCCAGGCTATCAATGCAATGCTACATTTTGAACCAGATCAAGAACTAGCACCTTTTTCTATGGAAGAATTGATTGAAAAGTCTAATCAATTGACCCCAGAAAAATTGGAGTCCATTTGCCAGAATTTCATGTTGCCTGAACATCAACCTAAGGGACCTCCTCCCTATGGTTTTTATTATTTCACTAAATTGGGAAGGCTCATCCTAAATATGATTTCTTTTGTCTTGGGTTTCAATACAAGTGAATATGTTGATGAGATAACCCTGGTTTTGCTGTCTATCTTTACTCCTGGGCAACCTCCTGAAGTTAAATATGACTTTGCCTCTTTCATAGCCAATAAGATCCATGACCAGTTCATGAGACTAGATGATGAGAAAGTTTTTAAATATTCCTCAATTATTTATCATCTCATTATCTTTTATCAATCATAGAAGTTCCCTTTCCCTGTTAAAAAGCTTGATGCCAAGGGAAACCCTAGGTCAGTTATATTTTGGTCTCCCATAATTCATTCTTCCTATGATTCTCCCTATTCCTATACTGAGTTCATCGATCTTTTTGTATATCTTGCAACTACCTTGTTGACAGGAATTCCTCTTCCAAGGCTCAGTAATGAAATCAAGAAGACCTTGCAGCTTTCAAGGACATATAAAGTTGGAGATTGGTATTTATATCAAAACCATTCAGTCATCAGAATCTATGGATGTGAATTACATCCATTCAAGTTGCCAAGATATGTGCCCATGAGACTTTTTGCCTTGGAATACTTCAGGCAAATGAATAATTCAGATGTGATTCATTTTTGTAGTGTGAAAAAGAAAGCCCAACTCAGGATTAAAAGTCAATTAGGTCCCTACATATGCAACTCTAGGGATGTTGAGCGAGAAGCAGAAATTATACTACAAAACCATTGCAAGTTCCAAAGAAGTTTTCGTTGGGTTCCTTATGATCCATTTGGTTTTATCTGTGAAAAGAGAATAAAGAACAAATCATCCCCTTACATACACCACAAGATTCCTGAAATAGAACAGTATGCCAACCAAGATGAATGGGTTGAAGAAACACTAGTTGAAGAAGAAAGTGAAGAAGACAAAATGAACAAAATTATGAAAGATCTTGAGAAGAAGTATGACCTAGAATCTTATGGTCAAGTGCAGGTACCTCACATAGGCACTTCTTCATCAGAAAATCTACAGCAGAGATTATAGGAAGGCATTTCATCAGTTGCAGCAGAGTCAAAAGGCAAAGGAAAGGAACCTGAGATACAGGTCATCGAAACTTTAGTCATGGCAGAGAAACCTCAAACCTCCAGAGCACTTGATCAAACACAAGTTTCTCCCATTCAAGTAAATCATCCTGAAATTTCAGGATTACAAACTCCATCCAATGTAGAAATGAGCAAGAAAAGGCATGTTCCAGATACTACTCCTTCCAAAGAGTCCTCAGAGATACATCAAGCCAAAAAACAGAAACCAGATCCACTTCCAGATGTGGAAATCATTGATGAAATGTTTGATGATGGAAGGGAAGACAGTCAACTAACTGGCACAGTTAGTGAAGCAAACACAGGCCAGAAAGGAAAAGCTTTGCAAAAGCAGTTGAGTATTGAAGTATCCTCTTTTAGACCACCAAAAACAGATACAGGGGATATAAAAAGAACCTTCATTAATATAAAAGCAAAGAATGATCCATTGAGAATGAAAGTATATGATCAATATTTGAAAATGGCTCCACATAATCAGGAAAGGTTAATGTCAGCATTTGACATTTCACAAGGCAAAATGATGATGAGCCACTTCAAGTCCAAGGTGTCAAAACCCATGACAACAGCTGATTATATTAGAACAAATTTTGAGGTCCTGGCAAAGGACATTCATCCTTTGGACCAGATAGAGCTGCATAAACAAACTGGGGAAATGGTCTATTCCACTCTTACTGATAAGGCCATGGCAGCCCTAAGGTTGCAAGATTCTTTAAATAACACAAGCACCCAATTGCAAATTGAAAAGGCCTCTTCTCAGGCCAAAGATAACAGAATAAAGTCTCTGGAAGACATAATCATCAGCTTGGGTCACAATCCCAAAGATATTAAAAGTATTGAGGCACTGATTAAGAAGAAAGATGATGACATAGCCGCACTGAGAAAGCAGCTGAAATTGCCAGCCTCAAGGCATCCCCAGACCCAAGAAGTTTTGAAGGGGAATTCACAAGAAGAGATAATGGAGTTGCTCTTAAAGATGACTGAGCGACTAGGTGAAACAGAGAAAGGATTGGAACAAGCTTTACAGGAAAAAGAAGCTATCATGCAAGCATCCACCACAGAAGCTACTACAACCACAGGTACTACAACAGCAAAGCAACAAACAGTGCCAGCGCAGGTGAACACTTCTGGTTTAAGTTCTGATGAATTGACAAAACAAATGGAAAGTTTACAATTAAGAGTCACAGAACTTCAAACCACAAAATTGCAGTTAGAAAACTTGGAGCAGAAATATGATACATCTAAGAAGACAGTTGCTGATAATACCAGGGAAATTAAAAGGTTAGAAAGATTAGTTAAGGCTTTAGAAAAAGATCTTTCATTAGAAAAGCCTTTGAAGGAAATAAATGAAATTCTTTGGGGTAATATAATTGAGTTAATAAAAAGTATTTGGCCCTCTGTTCAAGCAATTTTTGAACAAAATGACTTGATTAAAGCAGCTCAGGAAGAAATAAATAGAACAAGAGATGAAATAAGAGGTAGACCTGAGCAGGCCAATCAACTTATTCAATTTTTGAACACCCGAACTAAGCAACAGCTTGCAGTATTAGGAATTGAGGACAGGACCGGCACCATTTTGGAGATAAAAAGAGTTTTCATCAAAAGAACTTTTATGTAGAATTTGGAAAGGAAGTGCTCAGATATTTTGGCTGATATTAATACTTTTAGAGGAAAATTTCAGGTTTTGTTGGACAGTGGGTTACCCAGTCCTATGTTCTCAGAGGACCAGATAATGGACTTGGAAACCTATATCAAGAAAATAGATATCCATGCTCATAATTCAGCTGCTCATTCTATCAGTATGCCAGAAGCAACGTTGCCAACATGAAGAAATCTCTATGACAGGTTGAAGAATTTATTTCATCTTGAACATGAAATAAAGTATTTGTTCCCTGATCAACCCACTTTTTACAAACTCACAGAGGCTGATGAAATGTTGAGGAAACTTAAAAGAACCGTAATAGCACCAGATCAATGGTGGAATGACTTATTGGAAATTTTATGAAATTTATCTTCAGATTGAGAATTTTATCTTTTTACTATTCATAAAAAGGATAAATAGTAAGAACAGATTAAAGAGTATCGGTCAAACAGGTTAAAGAGTATCCGTAATGACAAAGAGTATCAGACAATCAAAGAAATTACTCCAAGGGACAGCATCGAGCCCTATTATAGCACCTGCCTCCAACACGTCCTCAAAAGCGGGAAACAGCACACCAGCAATTACTTTTTTGTCCTATTTATGAGACCATTTGTCTCCTTTTTATTGTAACTTACTCATTAGTCACCCACAATTATTGGCTAGGTTAGTGTGAGATTTTTTCAATTATTTTTTGTATAAATAAACCGTCAAAGAGAGTATTGAGGGTGGATTCTATTACTTTGCTGTGACATTGAAGTTTTTGGAATAAAAGCATTTTGGAGAAATTTATTTGTGGCTTACTGGATGACAATTTGAAGCTCAGGACTTTTTGCAGGATTCATGTGTTGGACTGCAGTTCAATAAGTCTTTCTACCCTTTGTCTTAAGTTTTATATCAGTTTATAATATCATTATGTCCATTTCCGAATAATTTACATAAAGGATTGAATCAGAATTTACTTAATTGTACTCTGATTTCAGATGTGATTGTTCTTAATGTTTTCCTCTAAATTGGTTATAAGCATGAATTCTTAAATGCTCTTGCTTTGCTAATTTAAACATTGTTGATTACTATAATAAAGAATTCTTCATTTCTCTTTGTTTGTAGTCATTTCATTTCTTTCTTTTGAACATGGTGAAAGATTCTTAGCTGCCTTTCATCCCTTCAAAATCATCCCATCCACTTTAAATTTTAAGGATTGTTCTCTGTCTGGCTATCTTGCCCTGCAAAGCCATCTTGTGTGTAGAATAGAAATCTAGTAAAGCCATCCTTTGACTCCATAGCCCAATGGACTGAAAATCTTCAACCTTGCCCCTAGTTTGCGGATTCCACCATTTTCAAACAAACTCTTGGATCTATACCTAGCCTAAAACCTTCTAAGAACAAAGATAAATCATAAAGAGAGAGCCCTCTCTGGATGCAGATTGGCTAGATTATGCATCTGAAGGTTGGTTTGTGGTTACCTTGGGTATACTTTCATTTTCCACAACTTCAAGGAAAAACTGAGTGATAATAGCGAAAGATCCGGAGTAACAACATCCGAGTAACAATAGCTCCGAGCAAGATCATCCGGCAGTACAACATCCGGAGTAACAACAGTGCGAGTAGCAGCATCCAGAGTAACAACATCTAGAGTAACAGCAGCGGGAGTAGCAACATTTGGAGTAACAACATCTGGAGTAACAAAAGCGCGAGTAGCAATATCCAGAGTAACAACATCATGAGTAGCAACAACCAAGTAAAAACACCCTGAGTAGCAGCAACCAAGTAACAACATCATGAGTAGAAGCAACCGAGTAACAACCATCAGGAGTAGCAGCAACCGAGTAACAACACCCTAAGTAGCAGCAACCGAGTAACAACATCATGAGTAGTAGCATCAAAAGTAGCAGCAATGGAGTAACAACATCATGAGTAGCAGTAATTGATACTTAGAAAAAATTTCGATTTTAAAACATTACTCCTTAGTAGTAGCTCCTACAAAAAGAAATAAAAAATAAATAGTAATAGTATAATTCTTTATTCTTTATTCTTTTATTTATTTTTTATTTTTATTTTTAGAGAGAGGATCTAGAGGAAGAGTTCTCTATGCTGATAACCTTCAAACCAGATTTCTCAGAGAGGTGTTTGATAAAAGCATCCTTAGAGGCTGGGCAGTGGTATAATCTCAGGCGATGTCCATTTGCTATGAATGAGGCATGTGTATCATCAATTGTGACTAGCCTGAGTGTTCCATTATCAAATACATCATCCACCTCATAAGGTCCCATCCAGCGAGTGCAAAAACTTGTCTTAAAATCCTTAAAGCAGGATTCAAAGAGTAGTGCCCAATCTCCCCTCTAAAACACCTTGTTCTTGATAAAATTATCGTGCCATTTCATTCTCTGCTGCTAAATAGCAGTAGTTCTCTGGACAGCCACTGAGCAAATTTCATCTAGTTCATTGAGCTGGGCCAGTTGGTGTTTCTAGGCATATGATAGATCCAAACCAACTTCAAGAGCTATTCTAAGAGTGCTGATTTAAAACTCTATTGGAAACAATGGGGATTTCCCATAAATCAACTCAAATGGTGAAAACACAGTTGTGTTTCGCCATGTTGTTCTGTACGCCTAGAGAGCTTCAGGCAGATTCTGAGCCCAATCCCAACGATGGTATGCCACAGTTTTTGTCAAGATATTTTCCAATGTCTTGTTTGTGATTTCTACTTTTCCATTCACTTGGGGATGGTATGGAGATGTCACCCTGTGTTTAACTCCATATTTTTGCATAAGCATTTCTATCTTGTGTGATGTAAATTGTGCTCCTCTATCTAAAACAATCTCTCTTGGAGTACCATAACGAGCAAAAATTTCTTCAAATAGGAAATCCAAGACCACCTGCTCTGTTGCTTTTGCAACAGCTTTGGCTTCTACCCACTTAGTCACATCACGACACCGTAATGTTGAGAATGCAGCAAGATGATGGAGCTTAGTGAAATGAAGTCGCCTTCACTAAGTGGGCCCGCAGGCAAATTCTGGCGCAAAGTCTATTTTTAGACTATGTCTATTTTTAGACATACGGAGCATAATTTGGGAATTCTACTTGGAGATTCTTGATGGATGCGACATGTCGGTAAAAATAGATGAGACCCTAATTTTTAGGACCCAGACTATTTTTAGACTGATCTCCTAAAAATATGGAAGTCAAATATTATTTACCCTTAATAATATTTTGACTATAAACAACAGTTTACTCTCTTGGCGCACTTCAGTTTGAGTCATGGAGGTGGCTCATGCAAATGACACAAGGAATCACGTGGTTCCTAGGGTTTGATGGCATCTTGCATGGTTGGCTTCAGTTAGACTTCAGTGGCAGAAGTTTTGGAGGAGTTAACGGGACAAATAGTGGAGTTGTGTTCGATTTATTTCAGTTGAACTAGTTGAGATTAGTTAACTAGCTAATCAATTAGATATGAGTGGAGTAAATTAAATAATATTTAATTTACTAAATATTAACTCATTAGTCAACTCAAGAACACTTCATTTCACTACAGTGCATGATCAGTTCAGTGGAGACCAGTGGAAGAGGTAGATGAAAGGGTGAGTAAAGCTATCAGTTGGAGGATCAGTTTTGCATGGGATTTGCATTACACTTGGAGGAATTGTCCATGACAATTGCGCAGTCAAGCCAAGGGGATTCGAACCTTGGATCTCTACATATACAGGCCATGATTGCACAATAGAGGCAAGGCAATTGGCGGGGAGTTTTGAACCAGTAACCTGTTCAAAACTAAGCTAGATTGTGTGTGACTTTATGAGAAAGTACTGAGTACTTGTGAGGAGTATTGTACTTGTTTTGTTACATGATTTCTCCATTATAATATACACAATAGCTGCGGGGTTTTCAGCTATAGGCTTTCCCCATACATACTGAGTTAATGTGTGATTGATTTGATGTGAGATTTCTTCTATATTTCCGCATGTGACAATTAATTGTAGAAGAAGGTTATGTGTTATGCATGCAACTCGAAATTGATGTATGATCGGGTTAATATTCAATGAATAAGTGATTTATTCAGCTAATTTCTACATGGTATCGGAGCGAGATTAATTGTCGAGATCTATTACGGTGATTGCAAACTTATTTCCTCGGACAGAGTCTGCATACGGGCCAGGAAGCCTCCGGATTCATCTTTCTTCGAAAAGTGAAAGGTCTGGTAAAAGCCCCTTGCAGTCAATCTCTGATTTGGAAATAATTTGTTCTCAAGTGTAGATCGGAAGCGATAGAGCTTGGAGTTTGGAATTCGAATTTTGCAGCAGATTTGTTTTCTTGGTGCCGGTGTTGAAAATGTCTTCTTTCAACGGTTTGCGACTCGAATATGCTCTTGAAGGCAGTTCGAATTATGTTGCATGGAAGGATCGCATGGAAGCAGTGTTAGAAGATAATGGTCTGAAGGAGTTCGTGGATGCGGATGTCCCAAAGCCCACTGATGCAGCTTTGGTCGATGCATGGCAAAAGAAGATCGCGAAATGTCGAAGGATCCTGTTGGAGGGCGCCAAGGATCATATTGTATCCAGCCTTCATGGTAAGGCTACTCCATATTTAATGTGGAAAGCTTTGACGGATCTATTCCAGAGTAAGAGTGACCAAAGGAAGCTGGCGCTCAAAGATAAGCTCAGGAACATCAAGATGGAGAAAGGCGACAGTATCGCCAAATACCTCACGAAGTTCACTCAGTGCATAGATGAGCTGGGAAGTGTGGGGGTGACTGTCGAAGACGAGGACATGGTCGACCTGGCTCTCCTTGGTCTTCCGAAGGCTTGGCACTCATATCAAGATAGTGTCAATGGTCAGGAGAAGCTGCCAGGATGGGAGCGCCTTTGGGCGGATCTCATGCAGGAGGAGATAAGGAGGACTACTCGAGATGGATCTTCATCAAAGGGAGCTGATGAAGAAAACTGCGCTTTGGTTTCCAAAGCAAAGAAGGGGAAGGGTAAGAAAACCTCTCATTCTGGTGCAAAGGGCAAGAAGCAGGATATGGCAAAAGTGAATTGTTTTCACTGCCATGATCACGGACATTATGCTACCAATTGTCCAAAGAAGAAGAAGAACAAGCAAGCGGGAAGATCTGCAGATGGAGAAGCTTTGGCTTCACAGTTCGAGCTTGACTTTTCACTGATTGCATGCTTGGTTTCAAGTGTGATGGGATCAGTGTGGTTCTTGGACAGCGGTGCGTCATTTCATATGACGGAAGATCGGGAGTTGTTCTCAGATCTGGAGGACAAGGATTTGGGTATGCACATCGAGATGGGCGATGACGGTAGATACAGTGCGACTGGTATCGGTACCGTATCCTTTCAGAGGGAGTCTGGTAAACCCTTTGTCTTAAAGGATGTCATGCATGTACCTGGATTGAAGAAGAACCTGATTTCAGTAGTGATGTTGGAGGATAAGGGTTATGATGTGGTCTTCAGCGAAGGAAAAGCTTTCCTGCGCAGTAAGACTACTGGGGAGACCCGGAAGATAGGGGTTCGAACTCAGAACCTTTATCAGTTGCAGGTAGATGACTGCGCAGCTATGGCATGCAAGGCTGGAGATGTGGTGAGCCGGAATGATGAGGGCGAACTATGGCACAGGAGATTGGGCCATCTTCACCATGGAGCTTTGAAGATTCTGCAGCAGATTTCTACTGGACTTCCTAAGGGCACCCTTGCGCAGTCAGATCACTGCAAGGGGTGTACTTTAGGGAAGTATGTGAAAGCCACCTTTCACGAGAAGGATAGTCGCGCCACGACGATCCTTGAGAGAGTTCACACAGACGTGTGTGGTCCTTTCTCAATTGCTTCGACAACAAAGCACAAGTATTATGTGATCTTTGTTGATGATTTCTCTCGAAAGTGCTGGATCTTCTTCATGCAGAAGAAGAGCGATACATTCGCGAAGTTCTGTGAGTTTAAAGCACTGGTCGAGAAGGAGTCGGGGAAGAAGGTGATTGCTCTAAGGAGTGATAACGGTGGTGAATTCATCTCGGCTGAATTAAAGGAGTTCTGCAGTGCAGAAGGGATTCAGAGAGAGCTCATCGCACCCCATAACCCACAGCAGAACGGGGTGGCTGAGCGGAAGAACAGAACGATCGTGGGTGCTGCACGGGCGATGTTGCATGATCAGGGCCTACCCCTTCACTTGTGGGCTGAGGCATGCAATACAGCAGTGTATGTGCAGAACCATTGTCCTCACAAGGTTCTTGGCATGAGTACACCAGAGGAGGCTTATTCTGGCAAGAGGCCTGATATTTCCCATTTGCGGATTTTCGGTTCTCCTGTCTACATGCATGTGACGAAGGATGCGAGAAGGAAGCTGGATCCAACTGCTGAGGTTGGAATATTTGTGGGGTACACTGATACACCTCATAACTATCGGGTGTATGTGCCAGACAGTCGCAAGACTGTTGTGCGACGAGATATAAAATTTCAGGAGGAGAAAGCCATGCAGTGTTCGCTTGAGAGGGAGCTACACTTGCATGCAGATGAGGAGCTGTTAGTTCCTAAGGAGGAGCTTCCGGATGTGGATCAGCCACAAGAGGAGGTTCAGAAGGTGGAAGAAACCACCCATGCAACGCCAACCATCAGAGGGCGCATGCGCACTACAGAAGCTGAGCGACTGGCTCGAGATGCAGAGAAGGTTGTAGGACCACCTATAGCACAGCGCAGACAGAGGCAGTCACCGGATCGGTACACTGGATACATGGCTCTTGTGAGTCAATGTGTCGTGACGGAGCCATCCTCTTTTGAGGAAGCTGTGGAGGAACCCGCATGGGTTGATGCCATGATCGAATAATATGATTCGATCGTCAGGAACAGTGCATGGGAGATTGTCCCAAGACCGGTGGGAAAATCAGTGGTGGGTTCGCGATGGATCTACAAGGTGAAGCAGGCGGCTGACGGGAGTGTGGAGAAGTACAAGGCGAGATTTGTCGCCCGTGGCTTCTCACAGATCGAGGGGATTGACTATGAGGAGACTTTTTCACCTGTCGCAAGGTACTCTTCCATACGGACGATCCTTGCTCTCTCAGCGCAGAGGGGGTGGCACATTCATCAGATGGATGTGAAGACTGCGTTCCTCAATGGAGTTATTGAGGAGGAGGTGTACATAGAGCAGCCTGAAGGTTTTGAGATCTTCAGCAATGAGTCGCATGTGTGCCGACTCAAGAGAGCACTGTACGGGCTGAAGCAAGCACCTCGTGCTTGGTACACTCGGATAGACAGCTACTTCACCGGGCTTGGATTCTCCAAGAGCGAGGCGGATCCAAACCTGTACCAGATTGTGGTGGAGGGGAAGCTGTTGATCATCGTACTGTATGTAGATGATCTGATTTTGACTGGCGACGAGCAGTTGATACTTTCATGCAAGGAGGATCTTGCACGGGAGTTTGAGATGAAGGACCCGGGCATCCTTCATTATTTCCTGGGATTGGAGATTTGGCAGCGCAGTGGAGGACTGTTTGTTTCTCAGGGCAAGTATGCCCGGGAGATTCTGGAGAGGTTCAACATGCAAGGCCGCAAGCCTGTTGACACTCCTCTTCCTGGTGGTTGGAGGAAGGAGGATGCTACTTCAGCGGAGGTAGTGGATGCCACTGTCTATCGACAGTTGGTGGGGTCGCCTATGTATCTGGTCAATACACGACCCGATATATGCTATGCAGTTAACCAGCTTTCGCAAGCTATGGTTAAGCCTACCAAGCTCTTTTGGAAGGCAGGCAAGCATGTATTACGCTATATCAGAGGCACATCGGGATATGGTCTATGGTACAAACAAGAGGATGGAGCGAAGCTTTCTGGCTTCACTGATGCAGATTGGGCAGGGAGCCCAACGGACCGGAAGAGCACTTCTGGAGGAGTTTTCAGCATTGGGTCGACGCTATCGGCACAGCAGAAGCAGCAGATCCAGAGACCAGCTCAAGCAGAGGCCGAGTACATGGCAGCAAGTTTGATCCTTAGCGAGGCTATTTGACAGGAATATCCTCGCAGTTTGTTCAAAGTTGCATTTGGAGCTTCCATAAAGATTCATCATCAGATAAATCCGTAGCTGCATCAAGCTCGCTAATCCAAGATTTCATGATAGGTCCAAAAATACTCTACATCGTGCACCATCATATCAGAGATTTTGTTCAGCGGAGAATCATGATGCTTTCATATGTTCCCACGGAGGATCAGGATGCCGACATCTCGACGAAGGCGCTCACCAGAAGCAATTTCGAATTCCACAGAGGCAGGATAGGGGTTGCAGATAATCCATATCTTTCTGAGAGGGAGTGTTGAGAATGTAGCAAGATGATGGAGCTTAGTGAAATGAAGTTGCCTTCACTAAGTGGGCCCGCAGGCAAATTCTGGCGCAAAGTCTATTTTTGTGCAATGTCTATTTTTAGACATACGGAGCATAATTCAGAGATTCCGGTTGGAGATTCTTGAAGTATGCGACATGTTGGTAAAAATAGATGAGACCCTTATTTTTAGGACCTAGGCTATTTTTAGACTGCTTCTCCTAAAAATATGAAAGTCAAGTATTATTTACCCTTAATAATATTTTGACTATAAACAACAGTTTACTCTCTTGGAGCACTTCAGTTTGAGTCATGGAGGTGGCTCATGCAACTGACAGAAGGAATCACATGGTTCCTAGGGTTTGATGGCATCTTGCATGGTTGACTTCAGTTAGACTTCAGTGGCAGAAGTTTTGGAGGAGTTAACGGGACAAATAGTGGAGTTGTGTTCTGTTTGTTTTAGTTGAACTAGTTGGGATTAGTTAACTAGCTAATCAACTAGATATGAGTGGAGTGAATTAAATATTATTTAATTCATTAAATATTAACTCATTAGTCAACTCAAGAACACTTCAGTTCACTACAGTGCATGATCAGTTCAGTGGAGACCAGTGGAAGAGGTAGATGAAAGGGTGAGTAAAGCTATCAGTTGGAGGATCGGTTTTGCATGGGATTTGCATTACACTTGGAGGAATTGTCCATGACAATTGCGCAGTCAAGCCAAGGGGATTCGAACCTTGGATCTCTTCATATACAGGCCATGATTGCGCAATAGAGGCAAGGCAATTGGCAGGGAGTTTTGAACCAGTGACTTGTTCAAAACTAAGCTAGGTTGTGTGTGACTTTATGAGAAAGTACTGAGTACTTGTGAGGAGTATTGTACTTGTTTGGTTACATGATTTCTCCATTATAATATACACAATAGCTGCGGGGTTTTCGGCTATAGGCTTTCCCCATACATACTGAGTTAATGTGTGATTGATTTGATGTGAGATCGCTTCTATTATTTCTGCATGTGACAATTAATTGTAGATGAGATTATGTGTTATGCATGCAATTCGAAATTGATGTGTAATCGGGTTAATCTCCATTGAATAAGTGATTTATTCAGCTAATTTCTACAATTATGGTGTATACATGTTAATATTCTCTCTGTGAAGAAAAATATTTCCTTGTTTGTTGGAGCTTGGGTGTAGGGATTTGAATCAAAGTGTTTAGGAGTGATATCTTCATTTGGAAGCATGTTATCTAACATGAGCTTTAGATTTAACAATTTACACCAACATGCAATAGTTTAGGTACATATATATTTTGGCTTTGTAGTGGAAATTCCATGCATGTATCTTATTTGCATCAAAAGAATTCACTTATTTTTCCAAACATCATAAAATCATGGATCATCACAAGAAAACCTTTATCTGTCCTTGGGGAACATTTATCTATTGGAAGCTGCATTTTGTTCTTAAAAATCCTAGCACTACTTTCTAGTGGGCCATGTCTTATGTTTTTCACGATATAAAACACGACGTTAAAGTTTATATTGATGAATTTACTACTTGATCTTTTCTTCGTGAGGATCACCCAACCTATCTTAGGGAAGTGATTGTTTGATGTCATTAGTAAAAAATCTAGGTCATCCCTCACAACTGTGTATTTTCAGCATAACATAAGAGATCGCTAGGTTTAATTTTTTCCAAGGAAGGGGATTTTTCAAATCCCTCTAAGGTTAAGGAAATCATCAATTTTCCTCTTCCACACACTATCCACCAACTTCGATAGCTTCAAGGAAAGGATAATTTATTGCATATGTTTATTTCCAATTATTCTGAGATAACAAAAGGTTTTATGTGCTTGATGAAAAATGGAGTACCTTTCATATGGGATGACCAATCTCAAAGATCTTTTGATGCTTTTAAATAAGCTTTGTTTTCTACCCTATTACTTAATCCTCTTGGTTTTAACCGTGACTTCTTTTTATATCTAGTGGCCTCTGAATCTACCATTCGTATGTTGATATTTGTAGCTTGGGAGGAAATCCAAGCCATAAGGTTCAATGTTTATGATGAATGGGCTCCACAAAAGTGTATTGCGGGATTAGAACCCAAGGTGGGGGTTTTGTACCCAAAGGAGTTGGGAAAAAACCATGAAGATATTTTATGACTTGGCATAGAGAGATGGAAAAGCACCCTAAAAGGAGTAAGGGAAAACTTCGAGGCCCATGAGATCCCTTGTAAAAGTGGAGATATTTTTTTTTTAATTTTTTGCATGGGAGAAAAAGGATAGAATTTCAAACCAACCTTAGTTGAAGGACCCTCTAGGAAGGGCTTGTCATTTCCCTTAGATAAAGGTATAAATGGAGGAGCCTCATTCCTCACAAACCCAAATGCAATCGTTATAAGTAAAGAGCATATGAAGTTTGAGGCAATGTCACAAGGAGAGGGAAATCTCGAAGTGTGTATTCGGTGTCTTTTATTGTTTGGGACAAGTATGTATTGTAGGAGTAGGCTAGTCGTGAAGTTCAAGTGTAATTTTAGATCGGAAAGTGCATGCATAAGAGCTATTCTTCTCAAGGAATAGGGTCTGAAGTATACTAGATTGTTGGAGGTAGGATTGATCCCTACATAAGGGCTAGCTTGAGGTCAAATTTGAGTTGGAACAACAACTTAAAGTGGTAAGCTAACAACGCAGATAAGGAGGAGTCTAGACGAGGAGGAACAAAGTTTTTGGGTGGTTTCGAGGGTTGGTTAAGGGTTTTTCTAGTGCCCTAAATAGGTTGAAAAACCTCAAGTCTGAGTGTGCATGGGTCAGTGGACAACAACAAAGGAAAGTTCCCTTTATCAGTGGTAATTTCTCTTTAAATTGATTATTTTCTAGGTGGTTGGGTGTCCTAGTAGAGGACATATTTGTTGGGCACCTTAAGGTTGTTATGAGGGTAGCAATTAGGTGACCCAAGTAACCCTATATTAGTTGGTAATAAGGAATTTGATAACTATAAGGAGTGTGAATTTTGGTGAGCTCAATGACTAATATTTGAAGGATTAAAAGAGGAGGTCAAAGGGATCAATTGATAGCCCTAAGTTGATTGTTCAAGAAGGATGTTTGACATTCATAGTGGGAATTCCTACATTCCCTAAGTGTGTCTTCATTGAGTAGCATAGGAAGGCACTAGTGGGAATAAATTCCCAAAGAGTTGTGTCCTCAAAGGACTAAGGAGAATCTGGTGGGAAAGAAGTCTTAAAGGTGTTGAATTCTTGAAGGAAAAAGCAGAAGCAATTGGGGAAATATGAAGACCCGACATGTTGAGTCATTGATAGAAGAACGATCAGCTATAAGGCATATTGGAGTATTGTTCAGTGGCCTAAAGCAAATTGTTCATTGATAGAGGAAAATAGGTTTCTTTGTATATCAGAGCCAAAGGACTAGGTAGATGTATTCAAGGTATGACCAAGGTAGCTATGAGTAGCTCTACATCAGCTAGATGGTCAGTGTATCTTGTTCAAGAAATATTTGTTGTATAAGGAATAACACCAAACCCAAGTTATATTCCTTGTATCATTGGATTTATGAGGGAAATTCTTCCAGGTATGAGAACCTTAGACACTTGTGTTACAATTTGTTAATATAACGAACTTGGGTTATTGAAAAATTGTAAAACTTTGTCTCTATTATGCACGTGTTGATTTACTGTTATTTATATTTTACCATGCAAAGTAATTTGTTGTGGTATTTGGATTGGTAGTGTCAGATATTTTAAAATTCTAACTTAGACTCCTGTTCCGTGAAAAAAACAACATAGTATCGTAGCTACTTTTAACAACCAGTGAATCAAAGTGTGCACAACGAAGTAGATTAGAGGGAGCTAAGATTTTCTAGATCATGGAGCAGAGGATTCAATTGAAGACATGGATATGTGGTCTTAACTAACTTGGAAACAAAATTAGCTCAAAGTTCTAGTGGATTGGTGATGAACCTAGTGAACAACAGTTTTTTGTAGGGCAGGTTGTTGGTCATGGAATTCCTTTGACTTGTGATGGCTTTTTGGGATAGCTCGAGGATTGATTTCGCATGGACAAGATTGGTATGATCATTATTACTTCATGTGATTGATTGGATGCTGACATGATAATTTCTTCATTGGATTGTGATTTTTCATACCCGAGATTGGAGGGATGTGCACAAGTTTTGTTTGATCCAGGAGGATGAGTACTTACACGACTAGGTTGCAGTGATGATGCCTCATGTTTGACCACATCTTAGACTGACCTTGTAGGACACGAGATCAGTAGCAAGTTGAGGTAGTAAAGATAATATAGACTCAACGTGAGTTCTTGTGTGCTTTTCAAATCATGTTGACAGTCATTTCACACTTTCATTAATAGTCTCCCTCACTTTGGTTGTGATTGTACTTATATTTCAGTGAGTTTTATCAACTTTCACTTTTACACACTTTCGATTTACAAGTGTCAGTTCTACATACTTGGTTGTCGATTTTCATGCTATCTTCACTCTAGCATGTGTTACTTTCAAGGTGGTTCATATTTTTCAAGTATCATCTTATGTTTTCCTCTTTTCTTGGTTCTACTCATGGATGTGTCACACATTTGCGTATCACCAAAGATATTTTTCCCACACTTTTCTACATGAGATGCTATCATATATCATTAAGATATGCACCAAAGACATTCTTACAAAGTAGCACACATTTTGGTCACATTCATTACTTTTGTCATAATGTGTGTTCTAACTGTCGAAATGTTTCGTTTCAACTGCCACACTTGGAAATAAGTGTTGATTTGTTGTATCCTCAAGGTGTGATTATTGTCCATGGGTCTTGTGTAAATTTATAGCTTGTATTGATGGTTTTATTTCTACGATCCATGCTTTAGTTGTATTCAGACACATTTCTCTCTTTTTCTCTATTGGCCTCACACTTAGCCATTTTGGAGCCCTTCTTTGTCCTTCATCCTAGTGAAAATTATGAAGGAATTATCCCTTTTACCAAGGTAGGACCTTAATCTAATCTTGGACCTCAATGATGCAATCCTACTCACCAATATTGGTGTACTAAGTCCTCCTCAAGATCACTTCAAAATTGTTGTACATTATGATTCTCCCGAGGGAAGTCACATAATCCATCTTTCTTATACTAACTCACTACACTGAGTTTTGGTCACCTATTCCTTGCATGACACATAGAGTACTCCTAGCTAACAAAATGGACCTCTTCCACCATTTTTTATAGGAAAAACATACAATGCAAAGACCCTCCTTTCTTCCTAGTGTAGTGAAAACCCTTCTAGGAAAGTGGCTCCTTTCCTTTGGCCTCCTTCAATGAAAATCAAATTCCAAATGTTCAAGCTCCCCCTGTTGAGTCAAAAATTTCTAGCATAGGTAGAAAACTACACTCCAAAGCAACAATGACCCCTTATTGAGAAAAAAAGTGCTTTCCTTAAATTCTTTTCTCCCTTTGAGCACATGGCATAGTCTTGAAGGTTGAAGCTTTCACTTTCCCCTTTTCCAATAATATATGTGCCTTATCCTTCCTTAAACCCTTCCTTTAAGCACAGGTATAGTAGGGAAGGCTAAAGGATGTTTCATGTCAACCCTTGGCTAGTCAAACTGCACTTTCAAGTCTCCCTGTATTTTATTTTGAGCACATGGCACACTCTCAAAGGATGAAGCATTCATCCTTCCTCCTTCATGCTTCCCCACTATGTTAGACAGAAAATAGCTCCTCTTCCTAGTGCATGGCATAGTAAATATGAGCATTGGAGCCTTCCCAATCCACTGATGAGTTTCACTATGTCCGCCTAATCGAGCCTCCTTCTTTTAACACTCTCACAAGCCTATTATGAGTTCATCATTCCATGAGCTAGGTAGTGATGTAATAGATTTTTTAAGGCTGATCTTACCTAGTCATGAATTATTTTCATTGGCAAGAGTATGTTCCTATCATGACAAGGTGATCCTCGATATCTAGATAGAAAGGAGAAAGAATAAAGAAACACCTCCAGAGAAGAATAACAAAAGAGATTTATCAAAGAGACATGAAGCAAATCATGGACCAAGAAAGAAAGAAGACATTGCATGATGACTCAGAGGGTTATGATATTGATAAAATACCATTTGGAGGGTGAAGGAGAAGAAAACATTGGATCATTCATGAAGATGAAGCATAGATCATATCTATCATCAAGAATGCAAGATGAAGCACCAAGGAAGACATATTGGCATTGTCGCCTCATCATGAATTCCATGTCTTCATTTTCAATTTGTAACTTCTACAAGTGCAATCATAATATTTAATGTGAGTCCATGTGTCATGCCACATCATCATGTGGAATGTAGTGATGTATTCTCAAAAATAGGACAAAATGTAATGTGTGGAACTCCAAGAGTCATATGTGGAATATGAAAAGTCACTTCGTCATATATAGACAAAATGTCTTTACGAGTAGTCCAAAAGTCATTTATAAGTTCAATAATTTCATAGAGGTCCAAAGGTCATAATAGAAGTCTAAGAGTCATGAGGGTAACTCAAGAGTCATGAGGATGTGAAAGGTCATTTCTCTTGTTAGAAAAGCAACCTCATAACTCAAGAAAAATAATTTTTGAGGATTAAGCTTTGGAGAGCTAGTATTGGCTTCTCTACTTGGCATAATAGAGAAAACTATTATTTGGAGAAGAAATAAGTGACTTAATGTTCCACTACTGGAACTAGTGCCTCATTATTGTAAATGTGTACTTGGATCTTTCAAATAAAGAAACTAGTGCCTTTACATTCTTTATTTGTATTCAAGAAAAAGAATGATATATAATGCTCTTCAACTTCATCCAATCTATCAATTAACTTCATTGATTATCGAATAATTAACATTCATTGTAAATCAATAAGATAGGTAGATATAGAGGTAAAGATATAAATATTTACCTTGATGTGCAAATCGAGTCCACATACCGGTCGTAGAATAAAATTACAAATTAAAGAAGGTCTAATTAGGTCCTTTGATTGGGTTTTCTCCATCATTGATGACTACTCCAACAGTATTCCCATTTAGGGTGTCAAAAAGTTGATGTATGCAACATATTCTTCCACCATCATGAATCTCCCATATATCCAATGAGGGATACTATGAATAGACTCGTTGGCTATGGATAAGGTTTTATAAATTTCTTCTTAAACACTTTTTGGATCAGCTAAAACTTCTTATGAGATTCTAAAAAGGATTTTACTATGATATCAATATGATATGTAAAATACTATGGATATTACACTGAATATGAAGGTGAAATTCCTTTAGATTATAGGTTTGTTAATGATTATTTTTTTTATGCTTGAAATAAATAAAATATGGACAATAGTGAACAATTAATGTAATCACACACCATCCATAATTGACACACATATTTTTTCTAGAAAACCCTTACAACAGAAAACTTAGAAGGTGAGGTTGCATTACTCGCTTGTCTCTGTGAAAGGGAAAATGCAAGTAGAAGAAAAATACACTTTTTATGGGATTACCTTAGACCTGTGGCCTATTAGGCCACCACAAAAAGCTAACTTCCTCTATTATAATCAGAGGAAATTTCAACCTAAAAGTGGCCTCCTAAGGAAAAATCATGAAAAAAAATACATGTAGATAATTTTTTAAATTTACTTTTATCTATGCTGCACAATATTTATTAGCACATGATTTAATAAAAAAGTTAATATATTTGAATGCATCCACAATTGTAACTCATACTGATAAAAAAAAAATTCTGAATATATTGCATTTCAACATAGATTTTCTTATCATTTTTAATATACTATTTCTAATTTGTTACTTTTATCAAAATCCCTCAATATATGACACTTTTAATAAAATAAAATTGTATATATTTTTTATATTTAAATGTAAGTGTTAATATTTATATTTTATATTTAACTATTTTACTTAGTGATTTTTTTAACGACGTTGTCTACAGAGGCCGCCACAATTTTGCTCGAATATTTTTTATTATTGGAATTGGGTATTTTTTCACGTCTTTTTAACTATTTAACTATTTTATATTTAACTATTTTTTAACTGTTTATGTTGGAACACCTAATCCTACATGGGTAGGTGTGGAATGCGAAAGTCACAATGGAGTCCAAGTGACCTTGGAATATGAAACCAAGAGTCACACCATTTTACTATAAATGTACATCATGTATAATGGAAAAATAAGAAAGCCTCACGCTTATCCTTCATTGTGTGTTGAGTCTCTTGTGTGTGTGTTTATCTTTCTCATACACCATGTGTGTGTTTAAAATGGTGTTTAACATGGTATCAGAGCTGATACGTTCATAGCCAACTCAACCTTGAGTGAGCCATTTGTGTTTATGGCCCGTGCATATCTGCAAAAATTCTTGACATTTTTGCATCATTTAGAGAATTTCTGTAGCAGACATTTTGCCGCATTCAGGAATTTGTTTTGAGAAGAGCAGCATTCTAAAATTGGTAGCATTCAGGCATTGGTGCATTCTGAAGCACTTAGAGATTTCTGCAGGTTTTCATTTTGAATTTCCATGCAATTTTTTCTGCCCACTTTTAAATTTATGCATTTTAAATAACTGCTGGAAAATAGTTTAAAGAGGGTTTCTGAAGATTTTTCTGGGTTTTCTGGGAAAATTCTTCATTTTTTAAAATCTCTGCTGCTGGAAAAATTAATTTTTGCCCCAGTCTACAAGATTCTGCAAATTATTCTACTGTGTATTTAGAAAAAAATTGCTGCTATTTTAAAGTCGATTTCCTACTCTACTCTTCTGTTTTGAAGACAAAAATTTTTGTTGCCCTCACTCATTCTTTGTTGTTTTAATTTAAAACAAAAGATAAAAAATAAATAAAAAATTAAAAAATTAAAAAAAAAAATGACTGTTCAGACGTTTCGGCCTCTACAACACAATGCCCTCATTCCCAACTGTAATATAAATCACCTCTCCACGCTGCCCCATTCACTCGCCCTTACCCACTGCACTACCCAACTCTCAAACCCTCGACTCCCTCAAACATTAACCCCCCTCCCCACGCTCGTCCCTCACCTCACTAGGCTGCCCTCTACTCCATGGTTGTTAATCCCTCGACATCATAGAGCCCTCACCCTAAAATCCCTCACCGACTCCAATCTCAAGCGGCCTCACAGCCCTCTCGCCCACCCCTTCTTGCGTCCACCCTCACCCAACCGACCCCTCTCTCACTATGGCCTGCGCCCACATTATCACTCTCTACCTACCCTCACCCCCCTATGCTCCCCAATGCACATTCCCATCCCCTCTACACTCTTAGCTCACAAGCTCCCCCTCTCTGCGTCAACCCAACCTCTCCCTACGTCGTTCCCTATCCACTAACCCATAACCCTGCATCAGCTCCGAACTCAACCCCGCCTTATGCTATCACCTCTACGCCCTCCCTACCACTCTCCCTAACCCCTCTCACACCTCCCCTCCGCCTACCCTGCTACCCCACGGCATAGCCATCCCCCCTCACCACCCAACTGGCCTCCATATCCGCCTCCCTTCTTCCCATTGTAAATTTCTTTAAAAATTTCGTTTTTAAATTAATTTTAATTTAAAATTCGCCCCTCCCCCCAATTAAAAATCCACCCTCCCAACGTCACCTTTTTTATAAAAAAAATTCGATTTAAAAAAAATAAAATTGTTTCCCATTTTTTTTAAATATGCATCCCCCTCCCTATTTTTATTTCCCCTATTCTACCTTTTTTACCTTAAATTCAGCCTTTATAATCATTTTTTAAATTCCATTCCCTTCAAGTTTTTTTTAATTTAATTATTTTAAATTTAAAAATTTTAAAAATAAAAAAAAACAGCAGAGAGAGAGGAGATAGAGATAAAGTAAACAACAACAAATGAAGAAAATGGCATATGAGGAAATGATATATACATAGTGAAAAGAGAAGTTTTGCATTCTGATTTGGGGCATTAATATAAGGGTGACTTTTTCTAAAAGAGATTGACATGTGAAGACGAGTTTTTCTTAGTGAAAAACAGCTCCTTGAAGAAGAAAATTCAGCTGCCTCAAAGGCTTCTTGCACGTTGTTTTTGCTGCACATTTTTGCAGAAATATTGTATTGAACTAACATTGTATTTCTTCTTCATAGTTGCAATCAGCAGATTTTATACTTTGAGATTTCCATAGTTGGAAGTTCTCTTGAGTCATTTGTATTTCTTGAAATTAAGTTGAATCACATTGTAAACGGGTGCATTTTCGGTTGAAGCCGACACCCTTTATTTTTTAGCCTAAGTTGTTGAAAAATGGCTAAAATCAATTAGGCATTAGAGTTGTTGAGTAACCTCATTCATTCCAATGTTGATGATATGATAAAAATGAGCAAGGATGCTCTTTGTAACATTCAAACTTGTTTACAAGATGCACAAGAAAAGATTGAGTTTTTGTAGTTGGAATCTCAGCTCCAACAAGATGAACTTCAACAAAAGAGTCACCATTCTGAACCTGTTTTTGTTCAGAATATTGTGAAGGAATCTCATCAGAAAAAATAAGATAAAGTTGCAGATGATTCACATTCAGTTTCTTGTACTAGAGCAGATGTACATGTAGATGCAGCAGTTCAACCTGCACTTCCTAAGCCCCTCATCAGACCTTGGGAAGAGCGTGTCCAAAATATGCACAGAACTGGTCTTGGATATGACAAGGATGTGTCATTTCATATTCTGGACTACACCAAGCCCATCATATTTCAGAATGCCAGATTCCTATATGATAGTTCACCTGCAGCTGTTTCATATCCTGCTCCACAACAACAACAACAGATTGTGAAATGCCAACACTGTGATCGAGTTGGCCATATGAAAGATCACTATTTTGATCTTCATCCATGCAAGCACTGTGGTCGGCACACTCATTCTTCAGACAAATGCTTCAGAAAAAAGCCTCCTGCAAGAACAAAGATACATCTTGGATGGATCGCTTCTTAGCAATGGGCATCAGTAGCCAAGAATATGTTTAAGACACATGTTAGAACTTGTTCACGGATATTGAGCAAACTTGCAGTTAAGTTTTCGCCATCATCTAACCTTGTCCCTGACAGGGGGGGAAATGGTGGTCATGTACAAGCTTCAACATCACATCAAGCGAGCCTGATCCATAATATCTCATTCCATGTTCAGAGTTGCAGCCAGAGACACAACAGTTCAAGCGAGCCTGAGCCACAATTCGTCATTCCAGATTTAGAGATGTAGCCAGAGACACAGATGCCCATGAGCATGCCTTCGGTTGGTGGACAACCTTAAACCATCATCTTTGGTTGGTGGATAACCTAAAACCATCACAGGTAGTAGACCTCCCTTCTTTTAGGTCGAAGGTCTCCCTTTCATATATGAGGAACACTTCCTCTAGCAGAAGCCTTCAGCTTCTTGCCAACTTTGGTTGACTTCTAGGAAATTCTTCAAGCATTCCAGAGTTGTTGGTAATCCTAAAACCATCACAGGTAGTAGACCTCCCTTCTTTTAGGTTGAAGGTCTCCCTTTTTTATGAGGGACAATTCCTCTAGCAGAAGCTTTCAGCTTCTTTCCAGTTTTGGAAGAGTTTCGGGAACTCCAACAAGTTTTGCGTTCCAGTGTTGGTGGTCATTCTTAAACCACCTCTTTTTCCCAACATTGCAGAGAGTTAATTCAGCCCAAGTGTTGCCATGTATACTTCGCAGATTTGTATTACAACTCTCTTCTTGGACTCACACATACCCCTTCAGATTAAGGGGGGATGTTGGAACACCTAATCCTACATGGGTAGGTGTGGAATGCGAAAATTCACAATGGAGTCCAAGTGACCTTGGAATATGAAACCAAGATTCACGTCATTGTACTATAAATGTTCATCATGTATAATGGAAAAATAAGAAAGCCTCACGCTTATCCTTCATTGTGTGTTGAGTCTCTTGTGTGTGTGTTTATCTTTCTCATACACCATGTGTGTGTTTAACATGGTGTTTAACAATTTAACTCTTTTTTGGGTGTTTTTTTGGCATGGTTATTAATGTCAAATGGCCCACTTTTTTAATTTATAATTTATACTAATATCAAGATTTACATTGGATTAAAACATTTTCGATATTATAATTCGTATGGGTAAGGTAGGTAAATAATATTAATAAAATATTTCATGATACCCATGTTAATAATAAAATATTTCACTCATATCCAAATTAATAATAAATATTTCATGGATACCCAATTTAAATAATTTTAAGATTATTTAAAACCAAAGAAAATTTTAAGGATGGAAATTTATTTTAAAGTTTAGAAACCTTGGCGAATCTTACGAGTCCCTAATATGCAAACTGTAAAAAATTTGGTGATATTTTTTTAAAGATATCCAAATTTCTAATGAATATATATAGTCTCTATAATTTTTTGGCTATTTTTAGGATAACATAATTTTATACTATAAAATTTGGGCAAATCACTTTTAGGAAAAAATCGAAATTGGCGAATCTTTTTTTCGGAAAACCCATGGAAAATTAGCCCACCTACGAATATTAGCCCCTAAAATTTTCCATTTTTAAAACATGTACCTCTTTTAAATTTAAATGATTTTGATTAGTTTACATATTATGACATGTAGATTACATCAAAATTTCATGGCCACTTTTAGGCTAAAATTTCCTCTAATAATGACTTTCTCACTTTTACTCCTAATTGTTGTGCTCTGTTTTGGAACAAGATACAATCAAGTAGAATGATACCACTTATTCTCCCAGTGGCCTAGTTATATAATATCCTAGTAGTCAGCTAAGGGTCATGTCTGACTCCTTCAACTCTTAGCTTGAGTTACAACTTTGAATCTTCCAAAATATTGTTCATTGTCGACGAATGGCTAACCCATTCTACATGAGTAATGGGATTGACATGGAATCCAACCATACCCTGGTGATAAAACACAACGGGTTAAGTTATGGAAGACATAACTTTCATATATGAACTTTGATTGACATGATTCTTGAACCATTGGAAATGTATCTAAGTGTACAATACTATCCTAAGGTCCAAAACTTAAGAAAGACTCACTCTCACTCCTATTTTATCCACTCTACTATAGAAAAATATATAATCAAATAGAATGGAACCCCTTCTCCTCACAGTGGCCTAGTTTTAACATATCCTGGTGGACAACTAAGGGTTACGATTGAATCCTTCAACTCTTAACCTAAGTTACAACCTTTACTATTCTAACATATTATTCATAGTTCAAAAATGGCTAGCCCATTTTTCATGAGTAATGACATTGACATGGAATTTACATACCATGGTGGTAAGAAATGGAGGGTTAAATTGTGGGAGGCATAAATTTTGTATATGAAATCTGATTGACATGATTCTAGAACCATTGCAATGGTATATAAGTGTAAAACACTATCCTAAGGTCCAAGACTTAAGAAATATTCACTCTCACTCCTAGTTTCCTTTATCTATTGTGGAACAAGATACAATCAAATAGAATAGAACCCTTTGTCCTCTGTAACACCCCCTCGAACCCCAAATATACCCAAGTAAACGTCCAACTAGGGTAAACATGTGACGAGACGCTACTATAATGAGATTCAATCTCCTATGTGACCTTAAGGAAGTGGAAATTGTGAAAATTTCAAATCTGAAATACTATTATAGTTACTTATTTATTTATCCTACTTATTTTTCACAATAAGCTATTTACAGTAAACCCTTTAGTAAATTTTGAAATAAATTCTACTGCAGTTATCACACAAGTAAATATAGAGAAAAGAATAGTGAAATAAAAGCACATGAATCAATCACATCGACATAGTTGTTTTTGGGCAATTGTCCCCGGAAAAACCCAATGTGGAAAAATCGGTGCAACAGATGAGGGTTTATATTTTAATCTTCACAAAGAAAAAATTTACAGGGAATGATTGGTAGAATGATTCAAAAGCTTCTAAGAAGAAACTTGAGATAATTTTTCTCCTGACCTTCGGAGAATTTCAGACGCCTGAGAAGCTCACGAGCCTTCACTATGTCACCCCTGCATGTTTCCCTATGCAGAGTCTATGTGAGACTATGTTGTCCCTCTTTCCTTCTCCTCTACCCTTCTGCTTCCATCTTCCTTGAGCTCCGACTGCTACTGAGACCCTCCCCTTCCTCCGCCCTACAACTATCCCTCTAAAATCAAATTCTAAATTCTGAAGAATCGACTTCCCTCGAGTTGCTGAGTGTATGCGCGACTTGGTTTCCAGATAGCCCACAAGTCTTCCTTTATAATCTTCTCAGTGATAAATCAACGAACCATATTAGAAGTCTAATCAATGGCTAATATTAAATATTGACTTGATCTTCATTCTCTAAAATATTCACACTCTGTTTTATTAATATCCATTAATTATTTAATTTCCCTAAGTTTAGACTTAAGGTCTCCATTAAAATAATTAATTAATTTAATAAAACATAAATCGAGTGGAATTCCCACAAACAGTTTATGGGTTCTTTGGAATACTGGTGTCCAAGCCTCCTCACTAAATATGAGACTTAGATCACTTTATGATGCTACAAAAATCAACGCTCCCTCTTAGCGAGGAAAGTGTTCTAGCAATTTTCCTCCTCCATACTTCTCTGACTTTTGAAACATCCTCTGTGTTGTTGATGCTTGGTTATTTCCCCTCATCTACTACATTGTTTCCTTCTGTACTGCTTCCCATGACACTGCCACTATCACTACCTCATCTATACTACAGTTCCCTCTCAAGTTCTGCATTTTCCCACTTCTGCTATTGAAACAAATTCTTGATCATCCCCATCTTCTCTTTGAAATAAACAAAATTTGTTCTTCCGAGAGCCTTAGTAAGGATGTATTCCACCTATTCTCCTGTTGGAGTGTATTGTAATTGTACATCTCCCCGGTGGACACAGTCTCTGATAAAATGATACATGATGTCAATCTGTTTTGACCGATCATGAAACCTAGGATTGTCAGAGAGCTTGATGCAAATCTGATTATCACAATGAATGTTGGTTTCTTCCATCTTTTCCTTGAGTAGATTCACAAGCAACATCCTAATCCATATGGCTTCACACAAAGCTATGCTGGCTGCCATATATTCTTCCTCAGCTGAGCTCAAAGCTATGAACTTTTGTTTTCTACTGCACCGAAAATTCATCCATGATCCAATGTTGAAACAATACCCAATGGTACTTTTATGATCTACTGAACTTCCAGCCCAATCTGTTTTAGTTAACTCACTCAGTTTGATTTCATTGCCTTGGGTGTATCTTAGTTCATGCTCGAATTTTCCTCATATGTATCTGAGAATATGCTTGGCTGCCACCTAATATTCCCTCCTTTGTTCCACCATGAACTAACTAAGGGTGTTGACAGCATAACAGATGTTTGGCTTTGTGTTGACTAGATACATTGAGGGTACTATGAGCTACATGTACAAGGTAGTATCAGCCTCATCATCTTTGGACACATCAATATTCTTCTAGTTGGTTTTCATTAGAGTAGTGATGGGTCTACAATATTGCATCCTGAACCTCTTCAAAATTTCTATAGCATATCTCCCTTGACCAAGGAGTATTTCACCCTTCTGCTGCCAAACTTCTAACCCCAGAAAATAATGCATCAATCCCAGATCCTTCATGTCGAATTCTACAACTAGGTTCTTCTTGCAATCCTTGATGAGCCTAGATGAACCTGTTAGGAATAGGTCATCCACATACAACACCAGTTTCAGAGGCTCATTCCCTACTGTAAAATAGTAGATATTAGGATCTGCGTCACCCTTGAAAAATCCCATCTTCTACAAGTAACCATCAATTTTACTGTACCAAGCTCTAGGTTCTTTCTTAAGTCCATACAAAGATTTCTTAATCCTACATACCTGAATCTTCTGCTCATGCATCTCAAAACCCTCTGGTTATTCAATATGTAATTCTTCTTCTATCACCCCATTTAAGAATGCAATCTTGACATCCATCCTGTGAATCTCCCAAGCCATCTGCCCTACAAGGGATATCACACATCTAATATAAGTATATTTGGCTACTGGAGCGAAGGATTATTCAGAGTATATCCCCTCCTTTTAAGCATATGCCTTAGCCACAAACCTAGGTTTATATTTTTCCACGCTTCCATCTGCAGCATATTTGATCTTGTAGATCATTCCCGAACCCACAACTGATCTGTTCAAAGGCCTAGGAACCACTTCCTGAACATCATTAGTCATGATGGAACTGTACTCTTCCGTCATTGAATCTACCCATACTTGACGTTGAGCTACCTCCTAGAAACTAGAGGGTTCCCCAACCTGAGATACCAAGACTTGGTACCTGTGAGGCTGTCTATGTTGCCTCTCCTCATTTCTAGGAGCTCCGACAAACTCCTCTGCATCCCTCAGAATATTTTGTAACTCCCGACTCATTATTCTATTGGTAGTGGGTGGATCTTGTTACTCCTCCTCCTGCGAATCCTCTTGAGGTGATAATATTGTATCCTTCTATCCCGGAGAAGCACTGGTACTAGATTCAGCTGGTCTAAGTGGTTGGACCAGTGGATCATCCTCTGCTGTATTTTAGAAGGCATCTCCCAGGACTTCCTGAAATCTCTCTCCTCCATGAAATTCACATCTTGTCATACTACAATATTCCTAGTACCATAAATGTGTATTATATTTTCCTTATCATTATCGCTATACCCCACCATATATCCCTTTTCTGTAGTCTGATCCAATCTCTTCCTCTTCTTTTCGGGTATATGAAAATATGTCAAACTATCGAAATTCCTGAAATGGCTCACTTCTAGCTTCCTGCCAGTGAAGACACTCTCTGGTGTAATCTTACATAGTGCCCTATGAAGAATCTTGTTCTGAACATACACATCTATACTGCATGCTTCCGCCCATAGAAATTTGGGCATATCTTGATCATACACCATCACCCTCTCTACTTCAACAATAGTTCTATTCTTCCTCTCTGTAACTCCATTCTCCTCCGGATTATATGTAGTGATCCACTCTCTTTTGATTCCTTCCCTTGCGTAGAAATTTGTGAAGTCTTTATCAATATATTGTCCACCATTATCTGACCGCAATATCTTTATCCTCTTTCCTATCAGATTATCAACCAGAGCCTTAAAATCTTTAAATCAATCAAAGACCTCATCCTTGGTCTTTATAAAGTAGATCCAATTTTTCCTAGAATGGTCATCATTGAAGTTGACGAAGTATTCGACACCACTAAGAGCTCTGGTGGACATAGGTCTGTAGATATCTAAGTGTATTTTTCCTAACACACTCTTAGATTTATTGTTGCTCCTAGGGTAAGCTTCCTTGGCGTACTTACCTAGTACGGATCCTCTACAAACATCATCTTGCATGGTGCTCAATTCTGGAACTCCTGTGATGGTCTCTTTGAGAATTCTTAGATCCCCATGGTGTAAGTTCCCATTCTTCTATTCCATAGGTCATTCAAATACTTCTCACCACTGCTGCTTATTAGTTCCATTGGAGATTTGAGTTGTAACATATATAGTTTGTTTATCTTGACTCTGATTTGTGCCTTCTTCTTCCAACTCAAGTGTTTTAAATATACTCTCTTGTTGATGAAGTATACGGCATAGCCCTTGTTTTGGAGTTGAGACACATAAATTAAATTCATCCCCAAACCAGGCACATGGAGCACATTAGTAGCCTAAAGCTTATTCCCTGCTTCAATTTGAAAAACTACGATACCTATTCCAACAGGGGTGCATTTCACCTTCTTTCCCATGGTGACCTTGAAGTTCATATATTCTTCTCGGTAGCTCGAGAAACATTCTCATATTCCCATCATATGTACAGAAGCTCCATTATCAATATACCAAACCTCTATAGAAGAAAAGGTTGAAAAGTAAGCGAAATCTTCTTCCAATATGGAAGCTAATACAGAGATGTCATGATCCAACTTCCTTCCATGCTTTTCTCTTTCTCTGGAGGACTGTGTGAACCCTTTCGAGTTGCTTCTCCAACAACAACAAGACTTTTTTCCATTCTAGAACCTCCAATCCTATTATCCGATCTCAGCTCCAATATCATGTGAAAATTTAAAACCTGAAATACTACTTCAATTACCGATTTAGTTCTCCTACTTATTTTTCACAATAAGTTATTTATAGTAAACCCTTCAGTAAATTTTGAAATAAATTCTACTCCGGTTATCATAAAAGTACATATAGAGAAATGAATAGTGAAATACAAGCACACGATCAATCACATCCACACAGTTATTTTTGGACAATTGTCCTCAGAAAAAATCAATGTGGGAAAATCGGTGCAACAGATGAGGGTTTATATGTTAATCTCCAACAAAAATTTATTTACAAGGAATGACTAATAGAATGATTGATAAAATTCCAAGAAAACACCTAAGATAATTTTTCTCCTGACCTCCAGAGAATTTCAGACACCTGAGAGGCTCACGAGCCTTCACTACATCACCCTTGCATGTTTTCCTATGTAGAGACTATGTAAGGCTGTGTCTTTCCTACAGAGAGACTGTGTCACTACTGTGGTGTCCCTCTGTGTTTCTCCTATACCATTCTTCATCCTTCTTCCTTGAGCTTTGGCTGCTGCTGAGACCCTCCACTTCCTCTGCTCTTAACTCTCCCTCTAAAATCAAATTCTAAATTCTAAAGAATAAACTTCCCTCGGGTTACTGAGTGTATGCCTAGCTTGCTTTCCAAATGGCCCTCAAGTCTTCCTTTATAATCTTCTCATTGATAAATCAACGACCCATATTAGAAGTCTAGTCCATGGCTAAGATTAAATATTGACTTGAGCTTCCTTTTCTAGAATATTCACACTCTCTTTTTTTAATACCCATTAATTATTTAATTTCCCTAAGTTTAGACTTAGTGTCCCCTTTAAAATAAATAATTATTCTAATAAAACATGAACCGAGTGGAATTTCCACAAACATATTTTGGGTTCTTTGTAATACTGGTGTCCAAGCCTCCTGACCAAATATGAGACTTAGATCACTTTATGGTGCTACAAAAAACAACAGAAACAATGAAAAACACCACCTACATACCTTTTACAACAACCACAACACCCCTAACCCAACCATTCAAGCCTCTTACCCCTGGGTCACACTGATATTTTGGGCCCCTTTGAGCCATATTTATGGGCATAACACTGCATTCCAAGGGCTAGAAGACTATCACCATATAAATAACACTAAATTCCAGTGGTTAGGGACCCCAAATGCTCAGTTCTATGCCTGCAATTCTGGGATTTGAGCCACCTTTCCAAGCCCAGAGCCCAAGTCACTGCCCAAAACTTCATGAGAAATTAAGGGATGATAAATAACAATAAGACAATGATACAAAGTCAATAAAATAAACAAGAACTCATCTGGACCCCTCCTAGCCCTGACAAGAATTTTGTCAAACATGTCACAAACATTGAATCTACATGTGTAAAGAACATCTTTAAGTATATGGGTCTCATACTTATCTGAGAATCTCTAAGAAGCATTTCTCCCTTACATCATTAGTTGCAATACAATCTATTTGACCATAGATATATTGTGCATCCATTTACAAGTAAAAACATGGATAGAGTCGCACATCATCACTGATAAAATACATATTTATAACCAACATAATAACAATAGAAATACAATAGATACAACATTAATAGATTCCACATAATAACCAATATATTTTCATGCCAAATACCAAAGGAATGAGCCCTTCATTACTGAATGTAAAAACCAATCAGAGATGGGACTTCCATGTTGCACCCGACCATAGATTAGCTAAGGGAAATCTCTCTTCAACAAATAAAATATGTACCATATTCCAAGAATGAATGTGGGACTCACAAGAAACCAAAAATAACCAAAAAAGCATGAATGCTACCATAGTTCTCCGCATACACCGCGATGAATTTTCCTGTCTCCTAGTCTCTCAGATTTTACCACAACCCATAGTCAAAATCAGGGGTCACTAGGCCCTAAACCAAGACATAATCTCCAGGCTTTACCATACATCCCATCTTGGGACTACTAGGCCCAACAAAGAGAATCCACCTCTCAAGATTTACCGCAATCCATATTAGATCACTAAGCCCTAAACTAAGGCAAACCACCTCTATGCTTTACTGTATATCCTACCATTCACAGGTCGAGGATTCCTAGGCCCATCGAGGCACACAGTCATGGATTTACCACAACCCACAGTCCGATTCAAAGGTTACTAGGCGAGTAGATTTACTGTGATCCTCAGTCTAGTTTAGGGACCACTAGGCCATGTGTTTATCATTTCTAAGATCCACCTCACTCAGCTTCGAATCCATATGAAAATCTATCTCAACCAAAGTATGAGAACTCCACAACACCATGACTCTCCATAAATGGAAAGGATAGCACACCGGGAAAAACCCATTCCAAGACAAAAAAAAACCACATGAAATACCAAGCATGCCAGATCTAGCAAGGAAAACACACATGCAAATCGATACCTCCCAAGAATCTTGTTGTAGATGCTCAATTCCTGCTCTTTCTCACTTTCTTTTCTTTTTTGATCCAATTCCAAAATACTCCAAGAAATTCGAAGTGTCCAAGAGTGAGTGAGAGAGAGAGATAAAGAGAATAATGAGAGATCTCCACAACTCAATTGAAAAAAGTATGTGAACTAATCTTCAAAATAATTTTTATTAATGAGGCCTTTATTTTCTTCATTTTCCTCCTCACATGCAAGACGTGACCTTTCACCTTCCTTTTCTCCTATTTTCCAATATTTTCATAAATAAAAGTGCCAAAAATATTTTTACCTTTCCAAAGCCTTAGTCATTGCCTTTTCCAATTTCCTTTAGCCATAATAACCGAAATGAACACCCACTAGGATTTATTTCCCAACATTCAACTTGGAATAAGTGTCTGATCAACCGTGTTTATTATTTTAAACTTTATTACATGGAATTTTCACCAGGGTTGTTACAGAACCCTCCCCTTTTGGGGAACACCGTCCTCGGTGTTCAATGACACATACAACCACCAAAACCGCTGAAAAACAAAATATATTGCCCATGGAGCTTTATAACATAGCTCGTTGCAATATTTACAATGAACACTATTAAAACATGACAAACATACCATTTACTGGAGCTTTATAAGATAGCTCATTACGGTATTTACAATAAAAGTCATATATACAACCATATTGTCTATGGATATTTATAAATCAAGATCGATATAGTATTTACAACAATAGACACATATACACATTTTATCTACCAACAAATAGAATGATACGATTACCATATCAGCAACAATGGAATCTAGAGGCTCATACCTCCACCCTCAAAGTAATACAAAGATTCAACTTTTTCCCAGGAAGTTCAGAATCCACTACCAAGTCAAAGTATGCATCTAATGACCAGTGCTACAATCTTGCGCTATTGTATTCTCACTAAATAGTTACCGACTCATTGTTCCAGGGCGCACTCTCGATGTGCATCTAATTCCATCTATAAATGGTAATTACCAAAACAAATCCATCCTCATCCTTCCCTTCTCTACTACACAGTCCCTCGGGAAATCCAGTAGGGTCCCTTTTGTGCAGCCACTCACCTTCCAAGTTCCCTAGCATTCCCTATCATGGGTAATCCATCCTTTGCCAAGGCCTGATGGCATCGGAAGATAAAAAAAACAAGGGATATACCTGCCTCAATAATGGTACCAATCATAGCATGCTCATAGAAATAAATGAACATTATTGGGTACTAGTGTCACACAATGGCCTTGCTCCCGAAGTGCTTTACCAGCATATTGCTTCCTATTTCAATTCCTTTTTTTTATTGTTGTTAATTCTTGAAATTAGTTCCAACCACCCAACCGAGCATTTATGTGCTTCTTGTACCAACCACATAGATTCCATTAGATTCAAAATAAATTGAAATAAATTCACATCATACCTCATTGGTATCTCTTCAACAAGGTACACTTGCACTTAGTTTTACTTCCTGTCACACAAGTCAAAACAGTTTTTTGATCAAATCAACATGTATAAACATATCACACTGGGTTAGATATAAACAAAAACATCATAGGTAAAAATCATAAATCACATGTACTCATCATAAACCACAATCATATATCACATGTAATCGTCATAGACCAAAATCATAAATCACATGCATAATAAAACTGAAATAAAATCATTATACTTATCCTTCATCAATCCATAACTTCTACCTTTATCCTTTTTCTTTTTCGTACACACACTAGGTCAGTTGCCACACCTGGAAATCACCCAATTCCTTTGCGTCAACCACGTACACATACAAATAGTGTACATCACAACACGTACATCCAAACATGGTGTACAACACCACACAATACATACACATACACCGACATACAACACATACATCTACACATGGCGTACAACACAACAATTACACTTGCACCTAATATACAACAAAATACATACACCTACACTCAGTGTACAACATAACACAATACATACACCAACACCCAATGTACAAAAAAACACAATACATATATGTATAAAGAGTATAACACAACGAATATGCATGTCGCGATACCATGACTACACAATTCACATTCGTAAGATCATACGTACACAAAACAACATGTGCCCCATGTGCATAATACCACGTATGCACAAGAAAACATGTATGACATGCACACAATACCACATGTACAACAATACCATATGCACAACATGTACACAGTACCCCCTATACACAACACTACCTGTGAAATGTGTGCAAAACATCACATTTACAGGACACCACCTGTACAATGTGTACACAATACCTCATGTGCACAGCACCACATGCACGGCATGTACATGACACCACATGTACACAACGCCACATGCACGACATGTACACGAAAACACTTACACACATCACTGCATGTACAATGCATACACAACATGATATGCACACAACACCACATGTACAATTATTCACACAACACCATATGTACAACATGTACACAACACCATAGTACATAGCACTGCTTATACAACATGTACCTAGCACTATACGTACACAATACTGCATATCCAACATGCACACAACACCACCTATCCAACATGCACACAATACGATATGTACATAGCACCACATATCCAACATGTACATAGCACGATCTATACCTAGCACTGCATATGTAATATACACACAACACCATATATACAATAGAAATATAACATCATATGTACACAATACTGCATATGTTACATGTACACATCAACATATGTACAATAAATGAATATACAAAATGCGGAACATATACACAATAGCAGTACTGCATATCCATAGACCACACATTGTCCCCATAAGCAAACTTGTTTCTAGTGTCTTTCCACTATCCATGTTTATCCTAGCATGCCACATATCACACTAATTTCACTTTTATGATATACCTCTCAAAATTACCTATCCATAACATAAACATAGGCATGGTACAAGCATATAATATCAATTAAAATCCTCATGATACTAACCTTGTAGATATGTCAAGGTTACTCTGCCACTTGATTCCTTATAGCTAGGAACCTCTTCATGCCATTCACCTACATAAGAAATCATTCCTCCACAATAATGATCCCTGACAACCCTATCAAACAATGACGTAGATACATACATACATACATATATAATAATTAGTATAAAACAATCATGATCCTGTCAAACAATGATATACATAGCTACACACATGTATACATGTATAAAAATCAACATAATCATGATCACAACACATTTTATAGATATCATAAGGTAAAAGTTAAGAGCACTTTATTTATTCGTACACAACATGCAAAATGTTGATAGAAACAGTTCCCAACATATCTAAGGCATCTAACACCTCTTATCAATTCATTTTAAATTTCATGTTGACTTTCTCACGACTGTTCTACTACTATCCATATACCAAAATGGACCCAACTAGTTCAACCGACTATCATATTCTTACCTTTTGCTGCGCTTATTCATGCACCGAACTTCATATGTGTGTTTCATTACCTATTGGGTATCACACATCTCATCCTGAGCTCCATTACTTTACACTTTACCGAACCAATTTCCAAGACTCTGAGACAAAATTCAAGAACAAGAAACAAACAATCATAAAACCAATAATAATATGACACTGCAACCAAAGTGGCAGGGCCTTGCACCAAAAAATAAACAAAACCAAAAATCAAGCTCAAAAAGTCACAAAAGTCGAAAAGCACAAGACTTAGCAACAAACTCCATGACTCAATCCAATGGTTACCAAAGCTTCTAATGGAAATCTCAACCCGAGCCTTTTCAAAGGTTGCATGACAGTCTCTTGCCATGCAATCCATTGCATCATACTACCATAAACACATAAATTTTAGGGTATAATATAAACATACAATATACCAATTACCTTGCCTTTTTATGCCAAGCACACTGCTTTGTATCTGAATACATACATATATCATCTCTCAAGGGACTCCAAACCCTTCAGAAATCTAGCCATAACTAGAAACCAGTTGTTATACCATTCAAATACGTGTTCATAAATATAGCACATATCCACATAATTCCAGACAAGATCAAGGTTAAGAAGGATTCTTGAATGCAAAGCACTCATTCGTTTCGAATTAGGGTTTCCAAACATAGCCAAAGGAATCCTTACCCAATTCCTTTATTTTACCATTTACCTTGTTGCAATTGAGCCCTACTATGTACTATCATATAAGCCATCTTTTAGTTATATAAACACATAAAATATTACCTTGTCATACTAATACCAAGCATTTTTCCCTACAAATCTTCACACATGTTAATCAGATGTTCCAAATATCAAGACTTCATATCTATCAACTAAAATAAGTTTCTACAAAGACTAGCAACCATGTCATAGTCAAATAATTGTCAAGATCATAATACTATAACTATCACCTACTTGCACTCAAGTACATATCAACTATCTCAACACGTTAGTACGACCATCTCAAAACAAGATCATTTCCTCATGCAACCTTATAGGAACATAATCATATCATTCAAGTAATTGAACATTCATATAACAAATAAATGACATAATATACACCAAACACTCAAACACTAAATAAAATGCATAATCCATCATTCAAACACCAAGTACATGACATAAGCAAACTCATACCTTAATGCACTTCAGGGGACAATATCTTGCCTGCACAATCAGACTAGTTAGCATGATATAACTTCACAACACATTAGCTCAAACACACATAAGATCATGATATCTATAACAATAACTAGCTAACATGTTCACATCATAAGCTCATAAACATTTTTCATTCATGCATAAATATCACATCTACACAGTCAACCTATATTAGTATGACATAATAACATAAATAAGTCGACGTATACCTGAATGTCATAACCCTAACCATCTACCTAGCCCAATACATATTAGCATAGTACTTATAACATCAAGATGTTAATGAAATAACCTTAATCATCAAGTCACTAGCATGTAACAATAACAAGTTATATATCATGCTCATCAACAACATGTAACCTAATCATCGAGATAACTATCATAAAACAACAACAAGCTAACCCATAACATTCTCATCAACAACATACAAGTTAGATAACATAAAACAACAATAGCAATGCATACCACTACAAGTTGTTATCTTTCATGAATATCTGACACATGTACATATAACCCCACTAATCAACTAGCGTCTGTAATGTATTTAACCATAATATCAATATAATGAAAGGAATACTCATAATCATAATGCATATAACAATCCTTAAGCTACATAACTACATGCCCAACATCCAAACTTGTGTGACGATATGCTCTTGCCTCAAGGTCCAATGCTACAACTTCACTTTGATGGTCTGCAATTTGCTTGTTCTATCTTAGCCAACACATTAGCATCATAACATACCAATATCATCATGATGACCTAATTGCATTCAATTACCTTATGCACAACAACCTCAATCAAATGAATGCAAACTTGACCATATGCACCCACTTGATAGGTATAACCAATCATGAATGACCAATGCATGTTCAACATTTTACATCACACACATAATCATACACAGATAACACTGAAGCATGACCAATATGTAACCCTAGTATAAGCAAGTAAGGCATGTACCATATGTAACAATATGTAAGCAAGCGTGCATGAAAAATACACAAGAATGAGAAATACATAACCAGTCATGACAACATTTTGACAACAACACCATCAACACTTCCATGACAACATCACCACTACCATGACCAACACAACATGGATGCAACAAAAACATACACCATAGGTATGAGAAACATGTATGCAATAAGAACATGCACCATAGGTATGAGAAACATGTATGCAATGAACATAAATGTATGACCAACACACTTCCCATCCACTCTGAGGTTTGAACCATGCTCTGATATCACTCTATCGTATCATATATCACACAAAGAGACCAGCAACCAAACATCACCCAAAGAGAATGGAAACTATAAACCTCCCAAGGAGAATGCATCCACACTCTGATACCACTATTTCGTATTAGATATCACGCAAAGAGAACATAAACCAAACCCCACCCTAGGAGAGCACAACCATGATCTGATACCACTTTGATAACACCCCCTTCCCTACATCTACCCAAGTAATCGTCCAACCGAGGTAAACATGTGATGTGAGGCTACTATAATTAGATTTGACCTACTATGTGACCTTAAGGAAGTGGAACCGATGGAAAACACCACCTACAAACATTGTACAACAACCACAACACCTCCAAGAGGTAACCCAACCATTCAGGCCTCTTACCCTTGGGGCACACCAACATATTGACCCCCGTTGAGCCATACCCGCAAGCATGACACTCCATTCCATGGGCTAGAAGGCTATAGCCTGTTAGGTCCCTATATTACTAGTGTATTATTATGTTAGTGTAGCCCCCCTTATTGTTATTTTTGTACCCCTGTAACCCCCATATTGTTATTATTGTGCCCTTACATTATTATTGTTAGGTCAGCTAGGATTATATTGTGACCCCATGGACTCCTATATATAGAAAAGAGGTTTTGTCATTTGTATCATCAAAGAATCTTTCATTTATGTAATGTGTTGGAGGTTTCCCCCTTGAAGTGGTTGATTTACAAGGTGTTGATCTCTCTTTTATTCTATTTTTGGAGCTAGTTTCATAACATTTGGTATCAGAACCTTGGGTTCTAGGATTTCGCTGCTCCTAATAGGTCATCGTGGAATTTTCACTATACATTTTGTTCTACGAAGTTTTGGAAGCAAAATTTTTTACAAAGCGAAGCTAAAATCCTAAGGAATGTCATGTAAAAATTTCATATCTTTGTTTGCAATATTTTTGATATATGATCTGTGGAAGTTAGGGTTTTTTCAGGCTCCCGAATTTCACCTAAAACGAGTCATCCTGAAAACTTTCACTATAAATTCTTTTACACGAAGGTTCAGAAGCTGAAATTTTTACAGAGCGAAGAAAAAATCCTGAGGAACCTCCTATAAAAATTTTAGATCTTTGGTCACACCATTTTTTTAGATATGATATGTGTAAGTTAGACTTTATTCAAGATCCTGAATTTCATCTAAAAGAGGTGACCGTGGGAAAATTGTCATAAATCTCTCTCTGAGCATCAGATTGGAATTCTATAAAATGTGGCAGCAATTACATAGAATATAGTTTCCTTTATATCAATTTTAGAGAAAAATAGGAAAACAATGACACGTGGCACTTCGTACAAGTTCGCTCTACTGAACTAGTCCATAATTAAGTCATTTTGGGAGATTGGGTATAACTTTGTCTTGAAGAATCAAAACCAGGTCAGACCTGTGGCATTCCAAAGATGATTTAGAGGGCTACTATAGGACCAAATTTCAAATATTTAATATCCAAAATCACAGAGATAATTCAGTTTCAATATTGAGCTCCTCAAAAGCTAGAAAAATGTGTGTATTTTTTAAACAAGTTTGCATAACATTTGTTTGAAAAAATAGTTTGAAGTGATTCCAAGGGCATGTTAGGGTCTTGTGATTTGGCTGATTGGAAAGCCAAATGACATTGTAACATCAAACCAATATTTTGAGCCCAAGGACCTAGCCTTCCTGGACTCAGAGAGGGATCTCTCTATTTGTGTAAGGGATATCTGTGTGTTTGCTTATTGTGTTCTTATTTTAGGCTAGTTATGAAGTAGGTTTTTTTGTTTTGGTTTTTAGGTTGTGAGGGATGAAACTGATCAAAGATATAAGATAGGTAAAAATATGTAAGATCAACTGGGCTATGGGGTCGAAGAGGTCAAGAAAGCTATCAGATGGTGATACAAGGTTGTTGAAGGGCCAATTTGATTCGGGGTAGAAAGGATCTTTGGACAAAATGGAGTAAGATGGACATCAATTTTGTGAAAAAAAAAAATTTCAAGCATCACTAGTTTAATAGCTGACATAAACATGGTAGGGCAAACCATTAATCATGAGAAATGTAACTATAAGCTAATCAATACATAGAAATAAACATTCAAGCCATGCATAGAGATATATAACTCTCTAACTTTGGGAAATGGCTATCAGACTTTGGGGAAATACACTTAAGATAGACAAACAACTCAAATCACTATGCCGGAATGCCTAAACATAGTACTTCAAGTTATTTGGAACTTTGAAGACAAGATTGCATAGTCTTATGCAAAGAGAAAGATCAGAACAAGACCTCCTTGGTTCAAAAAATGACAATCTAATCAGTCAAAGAGAAATTTTGATGGATGGAGCTATGGCTAACCATGAGTAAGAAGGGCATACCATAAATCATACTTAGCATGCATAAAACCATGAATGAAACAAGCAACAATATCCTTAAGTTATTAAAGAGCAATCAAGAATTCTTTAATGTGACTAAGAATGAAGAAAACATGGAAGCTATGAAGAAACATGAAATTTGAGGTGCCTCCAAGGGCATGTCTCAAATTTTATCTCTATTTTCCTATAGCAAGCAAGAAACATGGATTTATGAATGAAAACTAGGAAAAAAAACAGAGAGAGAGAGACACTATACCATTCTACCAAGTCATGGAATCCAACAACAATCCTCTTTCATCATCCAAGAACATCCAAGAGACTATCCAAAAACATGAGACAAGTATTTATTCCAAAGCTTATATGACCACATATTTCTTCTATTCATCAAGTTCAGCCTTGTTTACAATGAAAGCCTTTGGAATAAATAGGCCCAAGTGAGGAAAACCTCTTAGTTTAACTTGCAATCTCATTGGCCTATCCAAAATATCTTATTTTGTCCTTGAGGCTTTGCAAAGCCCAAGGAACAAAATATCTCATAAAATATCTAAAAAATGCTAAAAGAGGGAAATAAATTGACTTTTCATAACTTCTCATGTGAAAAAATAGCTAAACGCACATGAGGAAAAAGCAATTTTGAAAGGTTCAATTTTTACAAAAATACTCAAAAAATACATCAGCAAAAGGTCCCCTAACTTGCCGGCAACTTTTTGAAGACTTCCCGATGTCAAAATGAGGCTCATGATAGCTCGTTAGAAAGCTCTAAGTGTCTAATTTCTGGAACAGCTTGAATTTTCCCAATCTGATGCCTGGAAGTTCTCCAAAAACAAGACTATGTGTAAAAACCCAAAAAAATAGGCCTTGCTGATATACCGAGCAGAGTGTAGAAAAAGCGAGCATTTTTCGCCCTTTCGGGGGAGAAAATGATCTTCAAATGTCCTGAAAATTGCTGAGTATGTGCTCCTGAAATTATGGCATCCAATGATACCATTCTCATCTTTTGATGATGCCCCAAACTGAAATGGCAATGCCCATGATTTTTGGCCAAAAACCCAAAAATGACAAAAAACCAAAATATGTCGAATTTCGCCCAAACTTGGCGAGCATGACCCTCAAGGGTTTTTAGAAACATTTCATGAGCAGAAGCCAAGATTTGGAGTCTTGAGGTGTCTTTCCTCATTTTTTGTGCCAGGCGCTTCCCTTTGGCCTCCTTGAGTTTTTCTTGAGCAGCCTTCAACTTCCGCTGGGCAAACTGATTTAACTTTTTATAATGCCCCGTCATCCTCCGTTGAAGGTCTAAGTCCCTATTTTCCTTCTCCAATTTCCTCTCCAAGTGATCATTAACTCTCTCAAGCCATGCCTCCCGATTTTTCTCTATCTCTTGTTTGAACAATGCGGTGAGAGGGGTAGATTGGAGAAGGGCATTTTCTTCTTCTTTTTGCTTCTCAAGGGCCTTTTTAAGCCCCATGGTTCTTGGCCTCTTTCACCTAGGCTGATCTTCACCTTCACTTTCATCGAACTCACCCATGAGTTCTTCCAATGTCACTTGTGCTTTGGAGGCCTCCTTCTTGTATTTGATTGCCCATGTCTCATAAACAACCATATGGACACTCATCTGCTTGTTTTGAATTTGCAAAAATTTGAAATTCCTAGCTCTATGAAGATCATCCTTCAAGGCATCAATTTGGCTTTCTCTATGGATCAAGATATTTTCTATGATCTGGGCTTCATTATCACTATCATCACTTTGGATTTGGATGATGTCGAATTCCCTTTCCTGGTCATGACTGCTCTCTTCCTTGCCCTTCCCTTTGCTTTGGGTGGCTCTTCTGGTACTCTTCCTCTTAGGCAATTCGACCATGGGCTTCTTTGGCAATTTTCCCTTGCTTCGGAGGGCCCTAGTCACATTTGGAGTTACGACTCTAGGCACCCTTTTCTTTGCTGTCTGGGGCTTGGCCACTTTCAGAGAAGAGAGCATGGCCCCTTGCCTCGGAGAGGCAGCTAGCACATGCTCCATGGGCTCTTTACCCTTGTCACTTTGCCCTTCATTTTTGCCAATTTCTTGGCTCTCTTCATGGATGCCTAGGTTGTCTTTTTGCATCTCCCTTTGAGGTCTGTCCTCCTCAATGTTTTGCATATGTTTATCATGCTGCCCCTTTTATTCTTTAGGTTGTTGTCCCTCATGCTATGGCTGCTGTGTATATAGTTGTGGCTACCCTTGTCCAACACTTTCATGCTACTATGTATCATCTTTTGGCTGCCCCTGTTCATCACTTTCATGCCCTTGTTCATCATCTTCATGCTGCTCCTATTCAGCACTTTCATGCTACTCTTGTTCATTCTCTTTTGGTTGTTGTGTATCATCATAATTTTGCTCACCCTCATCATAAGTCTGTTGTGTATCATCAAAAGTTTGCTCCTATTCTGCCTCACTGTGATGCTGTTGTTCAACACTTTCTTCTTCATCCCCTTGCTGCTGCTCATCATCACTTTACTCTTCCTGCTCATGTCCTTCTTCCTCCTCATGGTCACTCTCTTCTCCTTCTTCAGGCTCCTTTGTTTGTTTTGTAGTGAACTTGAGCTTTTTGGGAATACGTCTGCTAGAAGAAGGTGAAGGATGTTGAGTAGGAGGTGTAGGGGATGTATGAACTGGAGGGACAGTGGAGAAATCCGGATGGGTGATGAAAGTATCCCAAGAGACCTCCCTCTTTTCAAGCTGATGAAGGACGATGACTTTGACGAGAGAGTGGTGGAAGAGGTAGGTGGTTTGCTGTGAAGGAGGCTTCTTCTGAACAGTGGAGGCCATTTTCTCAATGCCCTTGTGTAAGAAGAAAGGAAGATTTAGCAATTTGGCTCTATTGAAATTCATGAGCAGTTGAATGTGATATGCATAAACTCGTGAGAATCTTCCCTCACAAGTGAATTATTTCATGATGATCTTCATGAGGGGGGCGTAGCTAGCCAAAAGATATAAGAAAGGGAACATAGAAGGACATGA
Organism: Pinus albicaulis; assembly: GCA_034641835.2. Classification (NCBI taxonomy): domain Eukaryota; kingdom Viridiplantae; phylum Streptophyta; class Pinopsida; order Pinales; family Pinaceae; genus Pinus; species Pinus albicaulis. Next base: position 1,506,374,325 of record CM076581.1, on the reverse strand, counting down.
ATCTCTGTGCTCGGGCTTTAGAAAGGGCTTGTAATATTCTGAGTCCAAATGACTTTTTTTAAACCAATTTTCCCCAATATAGGGGATTTTAGTGGCCTTGGAGATGGACCTTGGAGATAATTTGAAGTCTAGGCCTGCCAGCTGGAAATGCTTGCCTTGAAACCTCAAAGCGCAAAGGTGTGTCAAAGGAGAAAAGCTCTTCACCTCTTGCACTCTTTGACAGAAATCTAAACACCCAACCTCATGGAAATTGAACAAGACTGATGGGTGGGCATTCACTTCTTCAGTGGAAGTAGGCTCAAATCTCTTACGCAAGTCACTCCTATTGTCCTGCCTGGGAGGAATCTTGTTTCGAATGCTCTCTACAACACCAAGCTACCTCAAAATGGTTTTTTAAAATTATTTCTCAAACCAAACTCTATCTTCTTTGTTAGTCACTATTTGACCAAGGCAAATCTCTTCAAATGCTATGTGAAATGACTTTAACACAAGACTCTCTACTCCCTCCAAAACACTGTCTGTCTCCCTTTGTATGTTAATCAACCAAAGTTATCAAAATAACAAGCACATAGTGAAAATGTTACTGTGGCTGGGTATGTTTAAAAATATCCTTTATGCTTTGATAAAAACAAGACAACCTTGTATTTAGACAGAGGCAAAACACTTCTTCCAATCAAAAACAACCTCCTTGTACTTCATTGTTTCTCACACACAGTTTGACAAAACACCTTCAAATTGCAATGACAACTTCACTCACTAAAGTCTGTTTCATGGACAAAAAGGCAGCACTGAATTTACCTTTCACCACACAGAGAGGAATTTTGAAAATGACAAAGCACTTTATGTATGATCACTGTGTTGGGTAAGGTCACGAAGATTTTCTGTGTTTTTTGGGTATATGCAAGACAACTTTGTAGGAGACAAACACCCCTCCTAATCAAAATACTTCTCTTGTACTTCACTGTTTGACATTCACAGGCAGATAAAAACCTCTAGATTGAGTTTGAAAGATTTTTTACCGCACTTTTCTTATGGGACAAATGAGGCATCAATTGTTTCACTGTTTTACTTCTTTCAATAATCACTATGCTTTCCTTGCAAACACTACTTTACCTCCTAACAATGTTTCCACCATACACTGGGCTGACAGAGGTTAGTTTTGTCCTAATGCAGTTAGGATACCCTTAGCAATTGACAAAACCTCTAAAACAGTGTCTATTTTGTTTTGCAGGCAGTGTGATGTTTTTAACACTGTTTTTAGGGCAATTTAGGCTTTTTGAAGCTGAATAAACCCCCCACCAGTCTCCCACTTTAATAACTTTCTTAAAAATATTCACTCAAATCACTTTGATTTACACCATGAGTTTCATTTTTTCACCACCACTTAACAGTTTGAATTTAGCAAAGAGGCAAACAAAATACCTTGAAGATCGATGGTGGGCTTTGCTTGAGGATTTGAGTAGCCTCAAGATTTGTTTGGAGGCACTTTGACCATTTAAAACATGCGCGACACGTTCAACAGGGAAGGCGCTGCGCAATATAAAAGTGTCGGGTCGACGATGGGCAGTCGTGACCGGCACCTACAGGCGCGTCGCGCAACAATACAACCTATGTGTAAAATCAGTCCTGAACGCGCCACGTAGTCTCCAAGCTCTAAACTCTGCAAATTTTCACTCAAAAACTCTTTCTTCGATCCAGTGAACAACAAAGGGGAGTTGTTTTTGTTTTGAAATGAAAAATAGGTATGCGCAACGGTCTTTAACTCCTTTTAAAAATGAACAAGCCAATCACCCTTTGTGGTTCCTTTTGTGAGAGTTTTTGTAAGTCTCTTTTTGAAAAAGGTGTTGGTTTGTGAAACAACAAACGACAATGAAATCTTATCATTTGTGATTTTTTCAAAATAAAACAAACCCAAACTCGACCGGGCCTTTTTGAAGTACTGTGGATGACTGTTTTGGGAGGTCTTTATACCTGTGACCTTTTTTTTCACCGTGAGAAAACCACTTTTAAGGCTAATCATCACTCAGTGTTTTTCTTATTGAAACGGAAACCCAATGATTTATAAAGCATCTTTTTCCATTTTGCAAGGAGATGACTTATCTCTTTAAAACTTGATTTGACAGTTTCTGTTCCTTATGATTGTATCTGCTTGTTAGAGGGAACCTAGCTCAAATCCATATAGGGACTGTAGATGTATTCTCCAAATGAATTTTTCTTTGATTGTGAGGTGAAAACTAGTTGTACTCACCTGAGCTTTACTATCATCTGTCCATCAAGAGGGCACTTCTTCTAAAAACTTCTCCTCTACTCAAAATGCAACAGCAAGGTACCTTTGACCTATTTTCATAAGGAAAATTCTTTCATTTGTAACAGTGGCATGCATTATTGGCTTTGAATGTTGTTCCAAAACTTGAAACTCATGCCATAATCCTTCTTACATATTTATGAGCCTATGTGTTTAGTTGCAATGCCTTTTTGGGAAAAATAAGCTTGAATTGCCTTCTTGTCCACTATGATGAGTTATTGAAAGAAAATTTCCTTATGAACAGGAAGAAAAGAACCTTTTGAAAAGCAATCATCACTTTTGGCTTGTGCTTAGCCTAGCTAATTTCAACTACTTTTCAACTCTGCTTTGTTTAAAGGAACAAAGACTAAATGTTAAGTCTACTTATCAAGGAGAGGATTCTTTGTAACTTTTAAGAAGATTACGCCCCTCAGCAAGGTTTGTTCATTTTTGGCTCCAGACTGTCTTTGAAAGAAAAATCTGATAGGAGATAAGTCAGCTTCTTTGATAGTTATAGTACTCATGCTTTCCCTTTGTTTTTGACATCATTGCTTTGTTTAGAAGCCTTCAACTGTCTCCTATTGTTCTTACAATTTTCCTCTCAATCAGTGAAAACCCTAACATCAATCACTACTCTGGCCCTCTGCTTATAGATGAAGGAGGCCTACTCTGACAAATTCTTGGTTTCCTTTCAACCTCTGTCTCAACCAAATGAAGAATGTTTGATGAACATACTAATAGTGGTTTCCCTTATACATGATGGCAGAAGTTAGTTTGAGCCCAAGACTGTTTGACTCTTTTGGCCATCTTCTTAATAATATTTCTTCATTTATGATCAACCCATTAGCTTCACCTTGTAATTCAAATAATAGTGAAACTCATGCAAACCAATTTTAAAAACCTACTGCTTTGCCTCTACCTTTAATCATCACTTTTATTTCAAAAACCTTTAGTTGTTGTCTCACTGTGCCCAATCAAAATTTCCTTATAGTCAGTGCAATTCTTAAAATCAAACCTTATCCCTGGCCCTCTGCTTATAGATGAAGGAGGTGCTTTTAGTCTTCAACCCTCTGCTTATAAAATGAAGGAGGTTTTCTCAGTGATGCCATTTCATCAGCTTTTAACAGTGTTATTTTTCCTTCCACTGCCTTTTCATGCTGTGACTATGATAGCAGGAGCTTAATGAAACAACTCTCTGCCTTGTAGCTGCATCCCAGGCTCAAAATCACATGAGAAGCAACTATCTTCTTATGTGGAACCAAATACTATCTTCTGGGAATGCTGGTATACTTTTATTCTTGAAAGATCCATTAAAACACTGTAAACCACCTAAAATCAGTTTGACCTATGGTACATGTATTGTTGAGACTTGAGGGTTTATTAGTGGCGTGACTTAAGGGTATAACCAACCTTATTTGCATAATAGGAAGGTATGTTATGACTGGTATGTAGCAGATAGAGGTTCTTTGGCTTTAGGATAGTTTGCCAAGGGAGGAATGCCTAGAGCACCACTACCTAACTTACGGGAGACTTCTTTGGACAGATTTGGATTGTTTTCTTTGGAGCTGATGGACAAGCTAGAATGGCTAAGGCTAGACAGGGCTTGATAATGAGGTTTCATCTCGTCATGGGCGGATTGAAAAGGTAGGAGGGAAATAATGTTTATGGGTGTTTTCTAGCTGGAAAATTTGACAATTTTTTAGATCAGCTACTAGAAAACATGGCTGTTACAACTAATCATCACCAACAAGTGAAAAATATTGATGACTAACAGGGCATATTGAAGAATTTTTATCAGTATTGGGTTCTATAATGCCTCCAAAAGATAATTCCATACCCATTAATCCCTCAGTAAGATATACTATGACGCATGAAGAGGAATAATTGCAGTATGAGATATCAAAATTACGGTACCAAGTGCAACAAATTTAGATCTTACAAAGAGAAAGTAAAGATGACATAGATGGTTTAAAAGAAAAAATTAAGGCTAAGTTGGACGGTTTGAAGGATCAAATGAAATATGATATGGATAATGCAGTAGTGGAAGATCACATCAAGTATCAACAATAAGTTCTCCAAATCTCAAAGGATAACCTAACTTTGGTGCATAATCAAATGAAACAACATGAAGATCAACATCACATCGAAAGAAGTTCTAAATCAGTCACATAAACAAGAAATCGACAAGTACAATCAATTTCAGAGTATCTCAGCAAGTGGAATAACTTTCCTGTAGAATATTCCACATGGGAGGATGAAAATTTTATACAGAAGCATCAAGAAATAATCAAGCATTGAGGACAACACTTGTTTGAGGGAGAGAGGCATGTTAGGTCCCTATATTACTAGTGTAGTCCCTTATTATGTTAGTGTAGCCCCCCTTATTTTTATTGTTGTACCCCTGTAACCTGCATATTGTTATTATTGTACCCTTACATTACTATTGTTAGGTTGGCTAGGATTATATTGTGACCCCATGGACTCCTATATATAGAAAGGAGGTTTTGTCATTTGTATCATCCAAGAATTGTTCATTTATGTAATGTATTGAAGGTTTCCCCTCGAAGTGGCTTATTTCTAAGGCACTGATCTCTCTTTTCTTCTATTTTTGGAGCTAGTTTTATAACATAGCCATAGGCATAACAATGGATGCCAATGGCTAGGGCCCTAAATTATCATTTTTGTGCCTACAACTTCAAGATTTGAGCCACCTTTTCAGGCCCAGAGCCCAGGTCATTGCCCAAAGCTTCATGAAAAATTAAGGGATGATAAATAAAATAGGAAAATTATACATAAGCAATCCAATCAATAGGAACTCTCCTCGAACTCTTCTAACCAAGATAATAATTTTGTCAAACATCTCACAAACATTGAATCTACAGGTGTAAATAACAAATTTAAGCATAGGGGTCTCATAATTATCTGAGAATCACTAAGAAGCATTGATCCCTTACATCATTAGACGTAATAAAGTCTATTTGACCATAGATACATTGTGCATTCATTTACAAGTAAAAAAATGGATAGAACCATACATCATCACTCAAAAATACATGCTTATAATCAGCATAATAAAAACAAAAATATAGTGGATACAACATCAATAGAATCCACATAATAACCAATATATTTGCATACCAAATACCAAAGGAATGATATCTTCATTCCTGAATGAAAAAACCAACCAGAGATGGGACTTCCACATTCCACTCGACCATATATTGGCAGAGCCAAATCTCTCTTTAGTCAATCACCCCCATGCCATATTCCAGACATGAATGTGGGACTCATAACCAACCAAAAGGAACCAAACAAGCATGAATGCTGCCGAAATTCTCTTCCTACCCATGAGGAATTTTCCAGTCTCCTAGTCTCTCAGGATTTACTGCAACCCATAATCTGAATCTAGGGTCACTAGGCTCTAAACTGATACATAATATCTAGGCTTCATCGTACATCCTATCCCAGAAATACTAGGCCCAAACAGAGAGCACCCACCTCTTAGGCTTTACCATTATCCATCCCCTATCACTAGGCCATAAACCAAGGAAAACCACCTCTAGGCTTTGTCGTATATCCTGTCATTCACAGGTTGAGGATTCCTAGGCCCATTGTGGCACACAATCCTGACTTTATTGCAACCCACAGTTCAATTCAGGGGTTACTAATCCAGTGGCTTTACCATGATCCACAGTCTAGTTCAGGGATCACTAGGCCATGTGTTTGTAATTTCATAGATCCACCTCACCCATCTTCGAATCCATCTGAAAAGCCAGCTCAACCAAAGTATGAGAACTCCAAAACACTATGGCTATTCAGAAATGGCAAGGCTAGGATGAAAATACTATCAAACCTCCAAAAACCCATTCCAAGATAGAAAAGAACCACATGCAATAGCATGCATGCCAGATCTAGCAAGGAAAACACACCTGCAAATCGATACCTTCCAAGAATCTTCTTGTAGCTGCTCTATTTCTACTCCTCCTTGCTTTCTTGCTTTTCCTGATCCAATGCAAAAATGCTCCAAGAAAATATAAGTCTCCAAGAGTGAAAGGGAGAGGTAGAGAATAATGAGAGAGCTCAAAAACTGAACTAACAAACGTTCGTGAATTCATATTCATAAGACTTATTATTAATGAGGCCTCTATTTTCTTCATTTTCAATTATTTTCCTTCATTTTCCTCCTGGCATGCAACTTGTGACCTTTCACCTTCCTTTTCTCCCATTTTCCATTATTTTCATAAATAAATATTTCAAAAATATTTTTGCCTCTCCAAAGCCTTAGCCATTTCCTTTGCCAATTTCCTTTAGCCATAATAACTGAAGTGAACACCCACTATGATTTTTTGCCCAAAATTCAGCTTAAAATAAGTGTCCCATCAAATGTGGTTATTATTTTTAACTTGATTGCATGTAATTTTCACGAGGGTTGTTACATCCTCCTAGTGACCTAGATCTAACATAGCGTAGTAGCTAGTGAAGGGTTAGGTTTGACTCCTTCAACTCTTAACTTGAGTTAAAAAATTTGACTCTTCTAAAATATTCTTCGTAGCCCAGAAATGGCTTGCCCATTTTGTATTAGAAATGTGGTTAACATGGCATCCACCCATACCATGGTGGTCAAACACGATGGGTTAAATTGTGGGAGGCATAACTTTCTATATGAACTTTGATTGACATTATTCTTGAACTATTGGAAAGGTATCTAAGTGTAAAATATTAATTTAAGGTCCAAGACTTAAACAAGAGAGTTTTTATCCCCAAAAAAATTATTTAATGCCTTAAAATGGTCATAAAATATTTCATATCCCAAATCTCCAAACTAGGGCCTACTAGTTAAAAATACCCTGCAAGATGATTCCTCCAAATTTTTTACTCTAAAAGGATAGAGATAAATGACTAGCAATACATTGATCCAATTCAAATCAAACATTCTCTACTAGGATCTTGAAAATTAAATTCAATCTCCAGTCCCCTAATAAAATAACCTTGGTTATTCCCAAGAGAATCATGATACCAAACTAATCCACATTTTGTCTCTCCAAGGTATGATCGCCTTATTTAACCTCTATTTCTCCACAAAACTAGGGTTTCATCCACTAATTAGAGTAGGAGGTTCTTTTTCACTATGATAAACTAACTTCACCACCTAGAAACATCATGCTAGTAGTTGAAGGGAGAGAGATTGTACTCCCCTCATGTTTCCATCATGTTCTTGTGAGAATATATAAATTCCACACTTGCATGATGTATGGATGCATTCTCAATCCAAGGTGTAGTGGTAGTGTCATAAAACATGGTAGTGGTCATAGCCCCATCCATCATCACCTCATTCAAATAAATGCCTTCACATTATTGTAGGAAGAAAGTGTGCATTTAAATGCATGAATGGTAAGGGTAAATATGTGAACTTGTGTATTACAAATACACATCGTCACCTTCTTGTTTTTCTAATATGCTACTCCCTCATAGAGTTTGAATGCCTCCTGGGATAGTTTAATTCCCCTAAAGGTGACTTCCATCCTCAACCCCTCCCCATGAGATTTGAACTTGATACTTAGTGGGTATTAAGTCCCATATATGCCTCATGGATAAAGTAAAATAAAAGGTTTTTAACATACTATAACTTATGATAAACCAAAAAGAAATGTAGTTAGCTTAAATATATTTGAAAAATATTTACATTTTATAAATGAGATTTAGTTAGAATTTTTTTTATTACTTAACTTAATACTTAATTGAATTTAAATTCATGGCCAAGCTAGACAATAAAATGGCCTATGAGACACTCATTATGTGAGACAAGACACCCTTCTATTAGCAATTTGAATGCATTATTGAATTTAAATACAACTTCATAACAAATATTTTGACAATCTCCGAGTACCAAGGAGATGTGTAATTCTTTCCCTACTTGATATAGAGTTGACACGTGAAATTTAGAAAAACATACCTAACAAAAATGTCAATGTCCATTTTAAGTTAAAAATAGATATAAAAAATGTAAATCAAAATAAATAAAAATGTTTATAAATAAGATTTTTTTGCATCCCAATACAAGGATGATGTACAACTTTAATGGGCGTAATGATTAGGAAAACATATTTCCTTATTAAAAATCACAAATTTAAATAAAAAAAAAGATGTACACCTTTTTAGACTAGACTTTAAAACTTGTAATTTCTATTGTCCAATAAAAAAGTGATGTGTACTTCCATTGGTATTTGAAATAGAGTCGACATATAAAACTTAAAAGTATAGTATAAATATTTATTAAAAAAAATATTCAATATTCATCATAATAATAAAAAAAAAAAATATGTACTTCCTTTGATGTTTGAAAATGGAGTTGACATATAAAACTTAAAAATATCTAAATATTTATTAGAACAAATTATTCAATCGCAGGAACCCTATCGCGGCACGAGACCAAATGACGGGTAATGTGGAGAATGTGTATTGATTTTAGCCCAGCGCATGATTTACCGCTTTAAGTAACTCTATGGCCATCCATCATCCATATTGTAGTTTTTCCGAACGTAAATAATGGGCCCCGCATTGAAATTATTAAATTGTCAGGGGTGTGTTTTATTGTGAGTGTTACCTAAGAAAAATATAAAATGCTAAAAAAAAAATGTACGATATAGAGTTTTTTATAACCATGTGAATATATTTCTACGCTCGATTAGATCGAAGTATTGTGTATGACAACATCCGAGTGTATGTTGCAATGATTACAAGAAAGCTCTACGTAATGAGCAGATTGTGTCAACCACTGTTTAAAAGAAAATTATAACCTAATTTAATGTTCAAATTATTTTGAATAGCAGATGTCTTTTCAAGTAAGAGTTACATGTTGAAGTCTGATTTACGTGAAGAAAGTGGGGAAATCAATCATTAAATCACTTACTAATATTTATTAAAAAATAGATTTTAAAAATTTTTAGAATACAATTCTTATTTATATGATAATTATATTTTTTAATTAATAAATTTAATTAAAGAGATAAAAAAAAACATAGTTATTTCATTATAAATCTTGATTTTTTATTTATATATATTATTATGAATATTTAGTTAAAGCTCTACTTTTCATTTAATAATTATTAATAATTGTTAAGTTAGAAAACAGGCTCCAATGTTGTATGTAAGATATCTTGTAATATTATGCAATGCAATATATCGTTAACCAGATAATTAAAATTTTTAAATTTTTAAAAATAATAAGAATTTTAATTTTAATAAGAGTAATTATTATTAATTATTAATAGTAATTGTTATTAATTATTAATAATAAATTTTAAAATTTATAGCAAAATGATGCCTATAAATATGACTATGGAAATTCAAGTAAAATTTAGTCAATTTACGGTTGATCTTATGCTTGTTAGTTTTATCAATGGTATTCTCATGTAATATAGCTTATTTAAAAGCCAAGACTTTTTTGTAATTTTCTTTTGGCCATGAATAATAGCTAAAATAAAATGGTTCAAGTAAAAAAAAAGATACACACACACACACACTAGCCTAGATCTATGATGAGCCTTGGTATTGCAACATGAGTGTTGCAACTCCCAAGGCTACTAGCTTTAATTATAAACGTGGGTTTCATACAAACTTAAGATGTGATAGTGTTGTATGCACAATAGGCTAATCTCAACTCAAGTCACTTTAAAGCAATTGAGGGGGCCAACGTATACAAAGGCCACTCTATCAACTGCACCTAGATTTGCAAGGAAATATTGCATGAAAGAAAAGTCCTAATCTATTTGTAGAAATGGACGTGTTACTCTATTTGCAAAAAATATAAATGCTACGTGGTCAAATGTAAATGCTAGGTCCTATTGTTGGATTTGAGCTCACTACTAAGAGGGGGAGTGAATCCATAGTGTGAGGGTTTATTAACTTTTTAAATATTTTTATCAAAACAACCAAGAATCATTGACCCATTAGCTAACATAAGAAATCGACATAAAATCAAAATTTGAAAGCACCATGAACAACATCAATCATGCACAAAGAGAACACACATTTTTTTGTTGGAAAACCCTCTCAAGGGGAAAAAAACCACTCGTTGTTGGTGCTCAAATATTCTATTATGCTAAAAAAATTATTACATAGAGGAGCTAGCACCTACTAGTTGGAAGACTTGAATACTAAGACAATTATGCCAGCAACACCAGATAGAGAGACTCTTATCCCACAATTCTACAAACAACCGTTCACTAGAAGCCACCACAACCAACGATCCTCGCCAAATACCACTTGACTCTGGAGAAAGTTTCTTCTCGTTCTGATTTTTTGGCTAGAAATCCCCCACCTTCTCTACAAATTGTCTACTATGAGCTTCAACGTCCTCAACACCTCCATGCAAACCACATTTCATACATTTTCTAATTGGGCTCTCAAAATTTCTCAACATGAGAAACCTAATATCCTATATGTGATCTTCTTTGAAAAGTAATCTAATGAGCACCAAATTAACTCAGCTACAAGTGTACAATATGTCATACACGACATTGTAGCACACTCTCACACTCACACACCATCAATCAACCAACAACTCAATGACTCAATACTCTCGCAAAAGTATATGTCTATTTATCCTCAATGATCTCCAAATCAATACCTCAAACAAATACCATGGGTATCCTAATACCACAAACCACTGTAATATCAAAGTTAATACCACAGGTAAATACCATGGTCATGTCAATAACACAGACACATGTACCATGGTGTTCTCCAAGTCAATACCACGAGTAAATACCATGGGTACGCCAATACCATGGGCCCCTGTACCATGGTAATATCCAAGTTAATATCATATGTAGATACCATGGTAATGTCAATACCTAGGACACCTATACCATGGTATTATCTAAACCAAGTTCCAGCTTTCTCCACACACACAAACATCTAGCAATCAACCTTGAACCAATACCAAGTGCCAAATACTAGGGTAATTTCAATACCAGTACTCATGACTAATCCCATAACCACACCCTCAACACATGAAAAAATCAGTTGCAACTGCACCCATGAAACTACATCTGTGCAGTTAAGAGACTACAACCGCATGCATAATACTAGATATGTGCAGTTGTGGCAGAGTATAAGGGAAAAAAACTTAGCAAATTTTTTTTTACCACCTTCTTCCATAACTTGAAATGCTTCTTCAACACATGTACAATTGTGAACACCTATGTCATAGCAATTATGTGCACATAAGAAACCATACAACATAACACCTACCATAACAACTAACATGAATCAAACCAAGCCATCAAACAGAAACAACCTCCATAGTACCTGCAAGCCCAACCATCAAGGAGTCCATATGTCACTCAAACTACCAACAACTCAATTATTTGTAAACACATGCCCAGGTTGACATCAATGCCACCATCAACCACTACAACGAACAATTGCATCATCAAGGCCAACAACTATTTGCAAAAATGTAAAGGCTACACTACTTGAAGGAATGTAAAGGATACACTGCTTACAGAAATGTAAACATTAATCTATTTGCAAAATGTAAATGTTGTATTAAAAGGAAACCTAGTCTATGTAGTGGAAATAACAATGCTTGAAATAGAAACCATAGCATAATAAGCATAGAAAAAAGACAACCAACCTAATATACCATGCACAAAGAAAAAGAGAATGTAGTGAATCTTTAATCACTTCATTCTAAAGAGATTATATCTAGTGACAAACCTCATTAGATACTTCATGAGAAAATCAAGAAAATCATCGTTATGTTATCCAATTCATAAATTTGTCCACTAACAGTAAGTGTTGAAATGTGTTGCAATGGTATAAAGGAAAGCCCTAAGTGGTCTTTAGCCTTCCTCAATCATGGTTTCAAAGCCAAAGGGGAATTATTCAAGGAAAGGAGTAGAAAATCAAACTTGAAGGGAAAATCTGGTCAAGTTTACACGGTGCTACAGGATGCTACAAGATTTCTATAAGATGTTATATGATTTCCCTGTTTTTCTACAAGATTGAATATGTGAGCATTGTAAGGGTGAGAAATGTGATCTGAAGGAGGGGATGTTAATGGAGAGTATATTAAGGTTGTATGAGGCCCTTTCCAATATTAGTACCCTTCATGAGCCCATCTTGCATAAGAACCAATGCACACAGTGACCTTCCATAAACAAAAAATGTACTCTTGGTGAACAATTTTTTGAGGGATTTTTTCAAGTTGAATATAGGGAGATTGTTGTGGGATAAGGAGTTTGAATGACCATGCCAACCCTGAAGAACTACAGTAATTCCTACACACCACAAAAAGTTACAAAACTTTTCCAAACAGCTAAAGCACGTTAACAATGTAAATTGCAGAAAATTGAAATAACAGAGAAAGGGTGAGTTGAATTTTATTGGGAATCTAATTATTGAATTGAGAGACAACCTATATACAAATATTAATAAGGCCTACATCCACTAGAGGTTATAATTCATATTTTCAAATAAAACTACTAAACCAATCACTAGGTTGCAGAAAACAAAGATGCAAGAGAGAAGAACTAATCCGAGTTCTAACTACTGCAAAGAAAAGTGACTATGTTTTTTTGTCTTGCCAATAAATTATACTCAACCAAAATTCCCAGAAGAGAGATGGTTGATAGACCTGCACAAGAAATTTTCATAAATAAATGCTATTAAGAAAGGGAGAAAATGCTGCTAGGAATGAAAATGCATAAATATAATAAACATGAGAGATATTAGAGCCTTCGAGTTGGGCCCTAACCCAAGGGGACTCAACCCTCTAGAACAATCTCAGATGGATGGTAACAAAAAAATTCTCATTAATAGGAAATAGTGTGCAATTACACGATGAAAAGAAATGAAAATGAAAATGACAAGCTTGAGCTCCTCACTCTTAGTAGTCCCTATATGCTCCAAAAATTTGAATCTTATTAAGCCCTTGGGGTTCCTTATTTATACAAAATGATTGAGGCGAAACCTCCTTGGAAAGAGGGCTGCTTCCCTCAAAAAATCCCTAGAAAGGTGGGTCTTGCTACTTGCTATCCTCGCAATCCTCGAGTGCATCAATTGTTAGTGGATATTCAAACTACGGGTGAGTAAATTCAGGGAGAAAGTATAGTTGTAGGTGAGTAAATTTAGGGGAAAAACCTCATGATTCTTCTTCATCTGCCTCCAACAAATCTCTTCCTAGTAAATGCACTCAAATGCACTCTTTTCCTGCACATTAATCACATTAGACCATGAGATATGGAAATCATCATTTACTCTTCCTAATAAACACATAATAGTAAAAAATATGTCATTAAATGTGAATAAAGAGGTGAATATAGGTAGAAGGAAGGCTAGTTGGTCCTTATTATTTACCTATTAATGAGGCCCATCATCACCCCCTTTATCAAGGTGTTTCTCACTCTCTTAGCAACTTAGCCATTTAGTTCCATCTCATGTATAGCCCTGGTGTTTACCCTAACATCCCAAGGTATCTTTGAAGAAGCGAACTCTTGTCGATGGAACCCTACATTCCTTTCTATTTCAACCCACTCTTGTTTCTCTTCAATATGATCATTTCTTTTCGACAACCCTAGTAGCAAAGGAGGGTTGAATTTAAGCCCAATCCAATTGGCCTTCATTCTTTGGACTATCCTCTTATACAAGGGTGTCTTCACCAAAGAATTCCTTAATCTCTTTGGAGAGTGGTATTCCCTGACTTGAAAGCTATGGGGAAATTATTTCCATATACTTTGATAGGATTGCAAGCCCTTAGTCCCTAGCAACCTAAACATGTCCTCAAAATTATAAATGGCTTGCTCCTATCTCTCTATGTAAAGTGGTGCAAATTTTAAGTCCTCGTATAATAGCTTGCGGTTGTTGATAACAAGGTGAGGAGCCCTCAACTGTGCTCTAATCCATAGGGGCTCGTTAGTATCCTTAGATATCGTCATTTTTGCTTCTTCAACCCTTTTCTCCTCATGGGTCAACCAAGAGGTTAATTCCATCAGGTGCACATCCCCCATCCTGGCATTTGGACCCTAAAAGTTCATGTTAGTCAATGTGAGGTTGTGCATGTAAAAATCTTCCATCTTAGCTCGGTCTTCCACACTATCTTTGTGACAAAATTCAATAAACTGCTTGTAGTGTTGGAAGGGTAGTGAACCATATTGTGCGAGAGTTTTTATTTCAAATTGAATCCACTAATCTTTGAGGAATAGGGAATATTATTTTGTGCGATGTATGCAATAGTTGGGCTCCATGGCTAGGCTTTTTAGGGTGGAAAGTTGTACTTCTTTCTCCTACAACTATTCTTTAATATCTAGTGTTCCATTTGCAAATACTCCCTCGTGGTTGACTCTCTTAGCCTCAAGTCAACTATTTCTTCACCCATATTATTCACTTTAACTTCCATGACGCCCACATTCTCAACTCCCTTGGAATTAGCAATATTCATCCATCGATTGGTTTGACTTCTTTCTTGGTCTAGCTCAAGTAAGATGAGGACTACAAATTTACTGGGGATGATTTTTCCTTGTTCATAAAATTTATAGTAGGACCCAAGATCTAGTTGAGGATCAAGTTTTTGTATCTCTTTTGCTCCTTATCCTCCCTCCTAAGGTTTTGGTAGCACTATATTCCTATCCCATAGTATCCCTTCCTCTTCTTGTAGCAATGCCCTACTTTCCTGTAGCACAAAAAATTATTCTTGTAACTTCCTCATTTTATCTCCCTTGGTGTTTGGATTTCTAGGTGAGGTTTCGAATTGTTTCCCTTTAGCTGTGAGGTGCACCAGTTCCTCAATTTACTTTTTATCTTTCCCAAAACCCCCCTCTTGGTGACTAGCCGATCCTTCAATGGTGATGGGGGTAGTAGTGGAAGGTTGAGGCTTCCCTTGCTTGCTCCTAGTGCTCCTCCTCCTTTTGAAATACAAGGGAGATTGATTAGGATGCCTCTTTTTTATTTTGATAGGTGTGCTAAGGGCTTCCAAGGTCGTAGCCACTTCTTGTTCATTGTTTCCATATAAATGGATTTCTTATCATTCTTTTTTCCTCTTATTTTGAGGCCTAGAAGGCTCCATAGGGGTCTCTTTTGCTGCCTCTCATTTCTTTTCTTACTTTTATTCTTCACCCCCTTCTCCATGTTATTCATTATTCTCTTCTCTAGACTCTTCTTTTGAAGTAGAGCTATGTTTTGTGGCTTATGCATGTTCTAGTAGAGCCTTGGATTGAGTTTCAATGAAGGCCTCCCTGCCCATGTCTAAAAACAATTCCCAAGACATAGCCTTATTGACATGACTCAAAGAATCCATTACAATGAGCCTTATGAGACCATAATGAGAAATGAATTCTTTCTTCCATTCTCTCACTCTTTGGCTCATTTCCACTATGGAATAAATAAGGAAATGGGGGATATGAAGTCTGCTAGGGATAGACAATTTGCCTTGGAAAATCAACTCATAGAGTAGCCTAAAATGATAGGAATAAAAAAGACTAAGCCTTCCATCACAAGATATGTATTTTAAGATGTTGTAGGTTACTTCATGCCATGGGTAAAGTGAGCTTTCCCTTCTAACTCCATTTTTAACTTCAATTGGTTTTTCTTCAAGGAGGAAGAAATTATTTTTAGTTATGATGGATTATGCTCTATACTCCTTACTAAACATAAATCCTAAAGACAATGTGTTCACCTTGCTAATTATTTATTCATTGAAATGTATGACAATCCCTCTCGCAATGGTGGTGGCACTATCCTTCCCTTGAGGTTGAAGGGCCGTGGAAAAATTATGGGTGATTTCATCACCATATCCTTTAATTCTCTCAAATAACTTCATCCATTAGTGGTTTATGAAGATTTCCTTTATAGGAGGGAGTTGATGGATTCTTTTTGAGTCTGTGGATTCCCTCCTATTAAAGCCTCCTCCCATGCTTTCTTTTATGGATCTCTAAATATTTTTGAAAGATTTTTTTTGTCAATGATAAACTTTTGAGAAGCCTAGGGTTTCAAAATATAGATAATAGGAATGGTTCCCTTCCACTATAATTTCTTTCACTTAAGAAAAGAACAGGGTTTGCAAATTTTCAATTTCAGGGGTTTGCTACAGGATGCTTTTAGATACAAAAATTAACCAATTTCTCCAACTTTTTGTGCAGGGAAGGTGAGGAGAATGCACTAATTACCCCTATCTTGGAGATCGTTGCATGAATTACACCAAATCAAGTGTTGTTCCTCCTCTCAAACCAATCATGTAGAAATTGGTTACAATCCTATAGCACTAGTGACAATCCTATTGCAGTGGTGACAATCTTGTAACATTGAACACATATCATGTAGCATCTATTACTCAACCCTATAACACCTTGGTAACAGTCTATATAACCCCTAGTGGTAGCTATCTCGACCCCTGACAACATAGTAGGCCTCTCTTGCCATTTTTGGAATGAATCTCTTGGTAAAAGTGAGGCTCAGGCCAACCTTTTATCCCTTTTGTGGTTTAGTGGTGGGCTCAATGCGTTGTGTTAGTTGGCCACCACCTACCACCTACATAACCTCCTCATATATCGATTGTCCCACTCCATAAAATCATCACCCTTCCTACTTTGTATTTTTCTCCATGTTGGATGAGAGAGAGAAATATCCTTTGCTCAACTGTTTGAGGGTGGTTGATACTCTTGGCCACCTTCAACCTACAAAAACTTGGTTCCACATACATTTTAAGAGTTTTTGAACTATCATGTAGTTAAAGGAAGAGGCGAGGAGCTTCATACATGTGCTTACTTGATGGTCTCGACCTTTGTATGCTACTTCAAAAATAATGGTTGATATACTGGCCTTTGGAGGTTCCACTTCCCACACTTTTTTCTCCATGTATTGGCTCTATTTTGGAAAAAGGAAAAATTTTTTAGTGTAATTTTCTTGACATGGACCTCACTGATTGAGGCTTGTCAACACAGGTTCTGTTGATGGTGGTTCAAGTGTTGTTATTGTTGGAAATGAACAATGGTTTTATAGCAACTTTTCAAAAGTATTATATCTACCCAAGATCAATGGAGGCTCATAAAGCTTCAATTTTTCAATGTTCACCACTTAGTACATTTTCATGTATGCTATTAAATCGACATGAAAAACATTGTCTCAAATATTCTCTAGTATGGTGAATGGGCCATATCAGATTGGTCACAACTTCTTTCCTTCCCCTTTCATTTTATCCTTGTTGATGTGGAGCCACAATTTGTCCCCAACCTGGAATTGGTGATCAACTCAGTGCTTGTCATGTCGAGCTTTGTATCGAGCTTGACTTTTCTCTAACTACTCCTGCACTACTTGGTGAATCATTTGAATCTGCTAAATGAACTTTTGTGCTTTGTCCTTGTCATCTTTCCCACTAAATATTCATCTCTCTCAAATACCATGTCTAAGGGATACTTTGGTAAATAACCAAAGCATGTCTCGAATGTTGAGCTTTGAGTGGTTGAATGCACTACCCAGTTGTATGCATGTTGCACATAAGGAAGCTTCGTGTCCCACAACTTTGGATGCTTTCCACAATAGCCTCGGAGTAAGTGTGTCACTATGCGATTGAAAACCTCTATTTTTATGTCAGTTTTTGAATGAAATTTTGTGCTCCTCTTCAACTTGGTGTCCATCATTCTCCAAAAAATTGTCAAAAACACTTCAATAAAGCGAGAGTAGTGATTAGACACAATCGATGTGGGAAGCCCAAAATGGATCCATACAAATTGGAAGAAGAGATGAGTAGTCTACTCTGCAGTGACCTGCTTCTTACAAGGCATTAATACACACATTTTTCTAAATCAATCCACAACGAAATACAAATAGTAGTGACCTCTCCTAGACAAAGGTAATCTACCTACAAAATCCATTGACACACTTTCCCATGGGAAAATCATAATAGGGAGTGGTTTTTAGAGCCATAATTTTCTATTAGAGAGCTTGCAAACTCAATGCAACACACATCCCTTTACATATCAATTCACAATATTTTTCATGTGAGCCAAAAAAAAAAACCTTGGTAAATGACACAAAGTATTTTCTACACCGAAATGACCTGACACAAAAGAGGTATGTGCTTCTTTGATTACATTTATCCTTTCATTAGTGGGAATACAAAGTTTTCCAAGTTGTTACAATAAATTTTCCTGCAAATATTAATTGTCCACATGTGATCCATGCATCATATTTTCATAAATATCCTTAAAATTGTCATCATAAACATATCGTTTAGCATAAATTTCAAAAGATAAAGAAGCATTTTGCAAAACTATAGATGCAGAAATAGGAGGGCAAGAAAGCATATATGCCACTTTGTTGCTGGTTCCCTTCTTGTTTTATGGCCGAGTAAAACTATTGGAGGAATCCCATCCATCTAAAATGACGAGCTTGTTGAAGCTTGGTCTGCTGCTGAAGGTACTGCAAGGGCTGGTGATCTGTGTGAATGATGGTCTCCTTGTCTATCAAACAACATTTCCACTTCTTCACACTTTGAACCAAGGCATACAACTCCTTATCTTATGTGGGATAGTTCACAACAAATTGGGAGAATGTCTTTGAATGGTAACATACAAGCTTCCTTTTCTGCATCAATACTGCTCCCATGGTGTATCCTTTGGCCAAAACTAATTCAATGTTCATTTTCTCTTTTAGTGTATCAAATGCTTTCTGCTACTTTCCTCCCCACTGAAAGGTTTTCTTCACACTCGTCAATTCATGTAAAGGGGATACAATGATGGAGAAGTTGGCAATGAATCTTCTCCAATATTGTACTACACCCAAAAATCTATAGACCTCTATAACATTGGTGGATTTAGGCCACTTTACAATCACATCAACTTTAGAAGGATGTATTTTTAATTTTCAACCACCCACAATGTGACCCAAGTAAACCAAAGAGGTCTTACCAAATTCACACTTCGACACTTTGACATACAAATTTTCATTTTTCAAAACATAAAGCACCTTCTTAACATGACACACATGATCATCCATTGTTTTGTTGTAAACAAGAATGTAATCAATATACACAAGTACAAAATCATCAAGAAAATGCTCGAAAATAGCATTCATAACCCTCATGAACATGATCGGAGCATTGCATAGCCTGAATGGCATCATTAGCAATTAAAACAACCCATGTTTCATATTGAATGCAGTCTTCCATACATCCTGTTCTGCAATCCTGAAATGATGATAGCCACTACGCAAGTCTGGTTTTGTGAAATATATAAAAAAATTTCAATTGATCTAATAAATCATAAATGCGAGGAACAGGGCAGATATTCTTCACCATTATTTTTTTGAGTGCCCCGTAGTCCACACATATCCTCCAAGTTCTATCCATTTTCGGTGTCAACATGATAGGTGAGACGCATGGAAAAGAACATGGTCTTATTACTCCTTGATTCAACAATTCATGTACCTGCTTCTTTATCTCCTCCATCTCAATCGCTAACAACCTTTACATTCCAATGTTTGGTAAAGGAGCATCCTGCTACAAGTGAATCTCATGTTGGATATCATGCTTTGTAGGCAACTCACTCGGTTCCTAAAAAAGACCATCATAGTTAGAAAAAATTTCACAAAATTCCTTTCTATGAGTGCAATAAAAACCTTTGAAAGCATCAAATATCTTCACATATTTTTCTCTCACAACCATGAGAATGCACGCTTTTTTGGATTTCACCAACCTCTTCATCTAACCTGCACTTATAATACTGGCACTTACTTTGGTGCGATGAGCTCTAACAATGTATTTAAATTCATCTTTCGTGAGATGATACTTGTTTTCATGTCGAACTAAAACTACTTTCCCGCCATATAGATACAGACTCCCTAATACAATACCATAGATATCCAAGTGTACAACATCAAGATCAACCTCATCTACTATTTTAGACGCAATAAAAAATCTAGCCTTGCATTGTTTGGTTACATGTAATTTTTCTTTATCCCACAAACAACCAAGAGGGTAAGGTTTTGAATGAGGCTTAGCCTCTAATCCCAATTTCTTAACCAAGGATTCTGAAAACAAATTTACTTGTGAACTCGAATCAAACAAGGTTTCCACTTTAGTATGATTCATTATGACTCTAATGTGGAACAATTCAGTGCTCTTTTGTTCATTAAAAATAGTCTCATTCGAAGAACTTGTTCTTACATGTAATTAAGAAATTTAATTTATATGAAGAGAAAGGTTACCTCATATGCCCATTGTTGTGATCTGTGTCTCATCACCGGAATTAGATCTAAGGTCCTACTACACTGTTTCCATAACCTTTTGCTTTCCATTTCTGCCAAATCTCTTTGGTTTCAATTTCAAATGCAACTTCAGAAAATGTTCATCATCATGGCCTTCCTTCTTGCAATGTGTGCAAGATGGATTCACTCCTTCCTCCTTCTTGGTTGTAGCTACCTTCTTGTCCTTTCCCTTGTCTTTTCCTTTGAAATTTCCATTATGAGGTCTGAAATATGATTTCTTTGACTCATATTATTTTTCATTCTTGCCCCTTCTATCAAAGTGAATGGCCTTCACAAGACTGGTCACATTAATAGTAGTAGGCTCAAATAATAACAAAGAGTGTCTGATGTAACTATGTAAAGCACCAATATACTTTGTTACAGTTTCGTGTGAATCAAGTGGAATGCCCATATTCAATGCTTGTTTTCTAAACTCTTATGTGAAGCTTTGTACATTTTGACACTTTCCTTGCCTTAAATATTGCCATTCCATTAAAGCATTTTGTCGATAACCCAAAAGATAAAACTGATATTTTAATGTAGAAAAAAAATTGGACCAAGAAGAAAGGAGATTACCCAAGTTTTTGTTTCCTTTCCACATCCTCATCCTCCTCGATATACTGAATCAAGAAATAAACCTCGATTTTTTTAATCCAATTTTTAAGTTCCTCCGAATTACATTCTCCATTCAATGTGGGAAATTCAAACTATACATATAGCTTAAAAAATGGTTTCTTAGATGTATGTCTATGATGCTTGTTAGAATGATAAGAAGAGAAGAGAAAAAGGAACTTTCACTGGTGGATGGAGAGGGAGGAGGTTCTCCTCCTCAACCTTCATGGTGTACTGATGCATGACCCTCGGGCTCTTTCTTCTCATGCTTGATTGTCTTCTCATATTCTACAAAACATTTGCCAACTTTGTCTACCATGTTGAAGAAGATCTTGTGATAAATTTTCTCTTCTTCCACTCTTGCATCCTCATTTGCCATGTTTCGTCTCTGTGGTGCATGCCCCGCTTTGGGACCAAAGGGCTTGAGTTTCCTTCACATTTTTGGAGCTTGTTCCTGGTTAGCATTCACTCATGCTATTCGCATCGAGAAGACTTGATCTGATACCAAACTTGATCCAAGATATTTTAACTTCAAGGATGCATTCATAATTGCATATAACATAGCATATTAACAAAGTAACTTAAACCACATGGAAAGAAGCGGAAAAACATAAGAAAACAAGAGATCAAAGAGACAACGATTTGATTACGGATTTCACTCAATGTGGGCTACGCCTTCGGGCCCTACTCAAAAGTGGGGAGGTCTTCTTTCATTAAGTGGCATCAAAGAAATAAGTTACAAGAAACTTTACAAAAATGACTCTTATACCCCCAATTCGGATGATGGCGTGGAAAAGGAGAGCTCAATGGGAGAAATGGACGTCACCACTAGATTCTTGTCATGAAATTGTATAAAAATTACTATAAATTTTTCTAAATCTGACTCTAGCACATTTTATTTTCTAAGCGAGGATGATACCCTTGCTTAGGGTTCCACACCCCTCGGTCGCTTAGGTTTTCGCTGCTCCTCTATTGCTCTCCCCGTCTGAATGCATTTGAGAGGTTTAATATACTTGTGTTGGCAAATTGGCCAAAGCGTGGGCCACTGGCCCAACGGTGGCAAAGTTGATTACATTGGGGGTGGTCGGGGTTCAAACCCCCACTGCACCCCACATAACATATAGTTTCAGCGCATATATATAATTGTTCGATGGTTATTATAAATATGACATTTGTTTTGGAACCGCATGGGTGGCGGGTCGACTCGGGCTGGGCGGGTTCAAGCCCTGCTGGTTTCGCAACATATACATATATATGCTCTCAATATAGTTCGCGTTAACAAGTGGCGCAAAGGTAGACCAACCCACACATTATATATATATATATATATATATATATATATATATATATATATATATATATATTTGTGTGTGTGTGATGGCACCGTTTGACCATTGGCAGTTATGCTGTGTGGTGGTGGGGTTTCACACACACACAAATATATATATATATATATATATATATATATATATATATATATATGCTAGGGTGACGGGGGTGGTAGCTGTCACCCTAATAATATCTATTTTTTTTTTAATAACAACAGTTCAAAATTTATTTATAAACAGGCATTTTGTGCATCCAAATATAAGGGTGACCCTCAACTTTGATCCAATGATTAAGAAAAATGTTTCTTATCAAAGATCACAAATTCAAATCTAAAAGATAATATAAGTATACTTCTCTCTAGCTTAGACTTTAAATATATGATTTCTACTTTCCAATAAAAATGTAATGTATGATTCCATTGGTGTTTGAAATAGAGTTTACCTATAAAACTTAAAAATATAATATCTCAAAAAAAAAAAATTCAATATTGATTATGAATTATATATATATATATATATATGAAAAGATTATAATTTCTTTCCAAATTAATATTTAAAAAAAATAAAAAATATTTTAATATCTCAATGTCAATCGAGTCCAAAATCATTTTAGAAACCGTTATATATTTAAAAGAGAACGGATTTTATATATTAAAGATGAAGAAAATAGATAAATAAATATTTCAACGATCATTTCCACACTTACTGTCATTAAGTGGAAATCGACTGAAATTCATACCAATAAGTGGCGCTGAAACCGAGAGCACACCGTAGCCTCATTTTTTAATAACTTGAACACCTTCGTTAAAGACATAGTAGCTAGCTAAAGAAACAGCCCACGAAACACATGTTTTACATGGATTTTTTTGGAGTTGTTTTTAGTGTGGTTTTTCGGAGTTTTAGGTATTGGAATCAGTGAAAAAAAAATTGAGGTAAAATCTTGATTTTTGTTATTTAAATTGGTTTTTTGATTATATATATGGATTCAGCACCCTAAAAATCCCTAGGGCACTTTGATTGTGCAAAGTTACCGATCAAACTTCTATTTTCAATAAATTCCTACTTATATCTAGAGAAATTAAACTGGAAAAGCCACCATAAAAACTTTCAAAAAATTGCACTATGGACTACTCGGATTCTTTCTGGCTTAGCATTGAAATTATTCAGCAGAATCTTGGTTTGTTTTATTACGAGTAGTTTTTACTACGACTTTTTGAAGGCTTTTACTGTGGTTTTTCCGGTGTAATTTCTCTAAAATTCGGCAGGGATTTATTGAAAAGAGAAGTTTGATTGCTAACATTGCACAATCGAAGTGCCCTAGGGGTTTTTGAGGGTGCTGAATCCATATAGAGAGTCAAAAAACTAGTTTAAATAACAAAAACCAAGATTTTACCTCAAATTTTTTCACTAGATTTCGACAACTGAAACTCCAAAAAGTCACACTAAAGGCAACTCTGTTTTATTATTAGTGACCAGTTTGAGATTGTTTTATAATTAGTGGGCACAGAAAAATCAGAAAAATAAAATGCAGGGTTTATAAGAAAATGTATGTTGCATGGTTTTTTATAAGGAGTTGTCTACCCAGGTAGTGGAATACCCTGAAAGGTAGTTTTTTGCCAGAATCTAGTCAACTAAAATTCAAAAAATCAGGTAGTTGGAGTGTTTGGAATCCATTTTTGATAGTGGAAATGGATTCAGCACTACCAAAAACTTTTAGGGCACTCAAAATACTAAAGTTTAACAACTGTAAACAAGATTTTGTTAAAATCTTTACCGAATTCTGGGCCAAAACACTAGACTACCTAATTTTATAATATTTCTACGCTTCATTAGATAATAATAGTAGATATGACAACATCGGAGTGCGTGTTGCAATAATTAAAGTTCTACGACTTGGTATATAGTGTCGACCAGAGTTTGCGCTAACATAGTTTGATGGAGTTTATTTAAAATAAAATAAAATTATAAGTTAAATTCAATATTAAAAATAAAATGGTGTATAGTTTGAGTACTTGTAATGGTCAACGCCCTGGGTTTTATTTATTCAAAATTCAAATCGATCATAAAATAGATTTTATCCTGTGAGGTTATTCCAAATTCAAATCGATAATAAAATAGAATATGTATATCACAATAAATTTAAAATCAAATCTCTAGACCCCGTTAAATTTCAAATAAAATCTGCACAGAAGAAATCTAATATATTAATTTGATTTTAAATTAGTTGTAACTTTATTAATCTATTATTATAAAATATATATACACAATAAAAAAAAATCATTATAAAATATACATGGTTTATATATAAACTATAAAAAATGTCATTATAAAATGTACATGAAAAATTGTATATATATATATTAAATAAAATTTCAAAAAATATAAAAAAGATTATTAAAATATTTATAATTTGAAATAGTGAGCAATCTTAATTTTTAATTCTTTATTTAATATTTTTTTACTAATTTCCTTTTTTAATAAGGCTTCATTTTTTCAAAAGTAGTAAAACAAAACGGAATTTCAAAATAATATATTTAAATATAAAAAAAATAATATATAATATTACATAGTTGCCTATTTTCATGATTTTTTAAAATTTTCATTTAGTTATTTTTATTAGTTTTTTCTTTCTCATGATTACCATTTCTTTTAATTGTTAAAGGATTGTAGTTTTTCCTCGTTTGGTACACAATTTATTTTTATAATTACATAACTTATATAGATGTATTTAATTTTAATATTTTTTTTTCAATTTTATATGTTTATTATAATTTTATTTACATTTTCTTATATAGTTTTAAAATATATTAAATTTTAAACATTAATATATTTTTGCATCCTAATATTATAAGAAGAAATTATAAATATGATAATTTTATTTTACTAATTTTTTCCATCAATTTTATATGTTTTTTAACACTAATTGTATTTTCTTAAATACTCTTTAATAAATACATTAAATTCTACAAATCAATACATTACTCTTAAAGGTTGCCCCCTCTCCCCTACCCTATTTGGCATTTACATCGACAAGTTAGAAGGTTGTTTAGAAGAAGTAGGATGTGCTGGCACGATCTTAGCTGGGATAATCATCATCCTTCTTCTCTATGCTGACGATATTGTTCTTCTCGCAAGGTGCCCATCTGATCTTGATAAGCAACTTAGAATTCTTAAGGACTTCTGCTCTACCATGGGAATGTTTGTTAACACTGACAAAACAAAAGTTATGATTATCAAATCCAAGAAGGACACTTACGCTAATTTTATGTATAACAATAGTAACTTGGAGGAAGTGTCTTCTTACAAGTACCTAGGAATTGATATTCATCACAAGCTCAACTAGAACTATAGCATTCAGAAAAGGATTAATGTGGGGTGGAAAGTTTATTTTGGTCTTGAAAATAATTGTAAAACGACAAACCTCGTAATGTGGGATAGAAAGAAGTTCCTCTTTGAAACTTTAGTCACTCCTATTATCTTATATGGATGTGAGGTTTGGGGTTGCAGCATCTCTAGAGAACCCTGGAGAAAGATTGAGCAAATACAAAAGCGTTTTATAACGTATAACCTTAAAATTAAAAGCAATACACCCTATCCTATTCTCCTTATAGAAGTGGGTCTTTCCCCTATCGAGAGCCTAGCTATGACTAGGCTTCTATTGTACAAGCACAAGCTCAATAGCATAGGAGACCATAGACTTCCTAAGCTAGCTTAAAATTCCAGCCAAAATCACCTAAGGCTTAAAAGAGGTTGGTATAAAGACATCAGGGCCTCGTTAAACCATTGGGAGATCGACGAGAATTTTTCATTGGAAAACATCAATAACATTAAAAAAATTGTTACTTCTAAGTTCAAAGAAAAAATGTGGCGCGAGAAAGATCTAGCAGCTAAAAGAAAATTAAGGTATTATAAGGAGGTCATCAACCCCACCTTAGAAGATCAAAAGTATCTCTCTCGTTTAACTAACTCAAAGAAGAAAATCAATATAGCCAAGATTAGAACGAACTCTCATAAGGTCCATAGTGAAACAGGTCACTGGACAGCTCCTAAAGCACCATGGATGGAAATGATCTGCCATCTCTATGAGAATATGAACATCAAGGATGAAAATCACTTCCTCTTAGAGTGCCCCGCATACAACCAAATTAGAGCTCAATTTCATAATCTTTGTTGCAATACTGAACTTCCTAGCCTTGTAAGATGTCAAAATTATAGTGAGCTTGGGAGGCTTCTCTCCAAGATTTTTGAGCATAGGAATACAAACTTAAATCAAATTGAATAACTCTTTTCTTTAGGTCCGATAGACCAAAGATTGGTCCCAGTGGACGTTAACCATCATCATCATCATCATACATACATACATACATACATACATATATATATATATATATATATATATATATATATATATATATATATATATATATACGTATTTATATATATATATATATTGCTATCAAATATAATACATTGTTTTTTAGCACTTTCATCGATAGGGTTCTACATGTCATTCACCTAGGTTCATGTTGTCTCATAGTTATTTTTGAAAAAAATGCACATGGTGATGTCTACCCTAAGTCTAAACCCACCTCGAGCCATGTCATATCAGTCAAGTCTACCTCATGTCATTTAGTTTTCATTCCCACGCTTTTAAGTCAGAAATATATTCCATTTGTCAATTTTACAAAGTTTCGTAGCGAATTAGCAGATTTCGCTACAAAACTGCCTCATAGTTCCATAGTGAATCTGTTAGCACTTAAATGGTTTTTGCTACAAAAGTGGGTTTTTTCCTGCAGAGAGTGACAAAGTAATGTGAGGTGTCGAATTTCGATGGATGAAGACAAAGGTGAGGTCATGTGAGTTAGTTATCATAATTCCCATGCATGCAAGGTCATATCTTATGTAATCATTGCCTCTTATGGTCACATGTGTCATCTTTTCACCTCGAATTGTCAAATTACCTTTTAAAACCTTGCCCCCAATCTGCTCTTTGTCATTCATCGTCCAATTCTTGCATGCAAAGAATCTCAGTGTCATTGTTCGAGAGCTGGTTCACCATGCAAAGGAGGTTGTTGTTCAATTTTGATTCTGCAGGTGTCATAAACAAGGAGGAAACAAGAAGTATAAAGGATCAATGGCATCGAAGAGGAAAACAACAAGGGTGGTTATTGCATAAGGTATGAAACTATGGATTTGAAGCTGTTAAATGAAGATCCCAGTGCTATGGAGGCTTTCAGGAAGGTAGGTTTCTTACAATTTTGTCAAAAATTGCAAGGTTTCCATGTCTAGGTATCCAAAGACTTTGAATTTTTTTTTACAGGGAAAACATCAAAAGTTGGAGTTTTGAATCTCACGGTGTCACCAGATGTCATCTCCCAAGCTACAAAAATTCCCAGAGGTGGTCAAGAATGGTTCAAAGGCACAAAATTCAGGATGAAAGGTTGTGAAGAGTTTCTCAAACATGAGCATAGAGGAGATGACATGAAAAATGGCATCGCCACGGGTTATATGAAAGAGAATTATGCAAAGCTGCTATTGGTGGTCTAAAAATACTTCACCTGCTAAGGGAGATTCCATGTGGTTTATTCTTATCATTTTAGACTCCTTCTACATTTTTTTGGTAAGCAACCACTTGACCTACCTTTATTTTATAGAAAAGTTTGGGAAAGACATCAGATAAAGTCCAGGTTAAGGCAGAGGGTAGTGAAACATCGGTCTTTCACCATGGTCTGATGAAACTGTTGGTACTGGAGGAATTGAAAAGGTTAAATAGAGATTGGGCCTATTTTCTTCTTATGAGTGGGTATGAAGTAGGTGCAGTGACTCGAAATAAAGTTTCAAAACCAAAGACTACTCCATCTCCAGATGTAATATAATAAATTGATGAAGAAGGAGGAAAACTTCATGTAGAACCAATGGACACTAAAATTGAACATGTGAAAGAGATTAAATTCGCTCAGCCATCATCTTTAAAGAGAAAATAGAAAATTAGCAAGCAAAGGAGAAAGAGGATAACAAGGAGCCAGACATTTTCCAAAGGAAACCTAGAAGACATCCTCTAGGAAATAAATATTGAAGAATCAACAATTTTACTAGCAGAAGACATTGAAGGATATAGAATAAGATTGTAAGTCTATTAAGAAGTTGGATTTTGCAGGAGAGGATGATGGCTTTGTTTTTTAGCTAAGGAAACCAATGACCAGGTCACAGATTGCAAAGGATGCCATGGAAAGCAAAGGAGCAGAAAAGGTCAGTGAAGGTAAGAAGCCAAATAACATCATAGATTTATACACAACAACAGAAGAAGTCTTGGTACAAAGAAAAGGGAAATAACATGTTTAAGGAGAGACTGAAGTGCAAATCCTAAAAGAACAGTTAAGAGAGGCCAGGGAAGAAGTAGTTGAAGTGAATATGGAATTAAAATAAGCCAAGGTGGATAGATAACTAATGGAGGTTTTTGAGAAAGAGATGAAGGAGAAACTGGATAAGTATGACAAGACTTTGTCAAAGGCTAAAAATATTCTAAAGAGAAACATTCCTTTGAGGAGGGTGGAAAAAATCACAAGGAAAAGGAATTTGTGGTTATAGTCTGAGAGGAAACGACTCAAAGGGTAGGTCAAAGAGTTGGAAGACCAAATGGACATGATTCAAGATGAACTGAATAAGAGAGGACTGAAAATGAAAGTGGTAGAGGAATCTGAAGCCCACCTTATTGTTAACGAAGATGAAGCACCCAAGGACTGAGAAGTTAAGCTAAAACATTTTTGTTGAATTTTATAGCCTACAAGTGACATAAATGTTTTCTTAGAAGGTGAATTTTTGAAGAAAAATACCATATCTACAGTTTCAACCATATTAGGTAGTTTCATAGCGATGAGGCTTAAGGGCCGAAATTCACTACAAAATTTCTGAAGAATGCTTTTTGTCTTTAAAATCAGTTTTATGGAGCTCCAAGGAGGTATTTCGATGGTGTTTATCTATTTTGACCTCACAAACACTTTTTGACTAGCAGAGGTGTCAGAAGAAAATGTTAAAGGGAAAAAATAAGCACGCTACGAAATTTCGCTATGAAACTACCTAAATATGCTCTATTTTGCAGTGAGGTATTTTTAAAGGTTTTTTGAAGTTTTGAAAGGCATTTGGAATACCAACCAACCACCTGGAGGCATCCAAATAGATAGTGGGCCATCTCAGCAGACATTCATTACTTGGTATGTGTTTCATTCATACAAATCAGCATGAAGACAAAATTCTAGTTAATGTTAATCCTTTCCTAGAAAATAGGACAATTGTTGTTAAATTCTTGGGGAGTACATTCATGTCGTGGTCATGGAGAATTCCATTTGAGCACCTCATCTCTATCTATGTAATTGTCCCACTATTAGAGAAGTGGGTGAAATAAATATAAGTAGAGTCCTATTAGGAGAGCGAGTCTTAAATGGATAGGTGTGTTTTTATGTTCCAGAAATGTAGTTTCTAGTTATGATTAGGTTTCAAAGTCATGGTTCGATGATCTAGCTAGTTGGGAAGATCCCATGTAAGCCAAAATGGTCTATTTATAGACAGGAGATCGAATAAGAAAGGGTTGGAGAATGATTTTGACACAACTACTATTGTAAATTTCTTCATATCAGTAATAAATAGACAGTGACTATTTCCTTCTTCACCTGAGATTCTTAATATGTTTTCAATGAGTTTATGTGTTTATTTAATATCTTTCTTCGAGTATTATTGATGTTAAATTACTCAAAATTCATGTCACACATGCTATGACTTCCTTTTAGCATTGAGTTACTGATTATTCCCATGTGTTAATGTTGTTTATCATTGAAATAGAAAATGCCTTAGTTTCCATAGGTAGGAATGCTTGTCATTGAATTCCTTTTACTGAATCCATGAACCTAATGGTAGTTAAATATTCATTTTTCACCTTCAACAAAATACGCTAAGACACTCACAAAGTTAGCCATCTGTTTTATGACCTAATTGAGTAAATCCTTTAATAATTTGAGAGAGCCCTCTTAGGCTGAAGAGGCTAATCCTCAGTGAAAAGTTGGTTTGAAAGAGTTAATCTAAGTTGTCTGGTGGAGAAGCCCATCAAGAAAAATTTAGAGATAACATTTTGGTGCATCTGCGGGGAGTCTGAGGACATATTTCCCGAAGTTTATGCTCAAATAGTGAAGCTGAACTCTTGGAGGTACTAGCAGGTCAGAACTTTTCAAGGCTACAGAAACTACCTTGGTGACTCCACTTGAAATTTTCATGCTCAAAGGTGGCTTCGAGAAAAATATACACAAGGAGAAATCCAGATCCTAACCCACCTACCATTGTGGATAATCCAGAGAAGATTCTCAGAGGCATTAGAAGAAACCATTCAAAATTAGGTATTCCATCACATTCAAGAGCTTTTTCCTCTAAAATTATTCGAAGTTCTGAAGATAGGAAATTTGATGATAAAATTTAAGAATTTTTGTTAAATGAACTCACTAATATAATTCTAGACTTGCAAAGACTAGGTATTGACACATCATCCCTAGTATCTAAAGAAGAGAAATAATAATTCTTAAAAACAATCATGTTAGAGTTGTTGTTAGAGAGGGAGTCTTTTGAAAACTTAAAGGAATTGGATCCATTTGAGTTCCTGTTGAAAATAAAATCTGGTATACATTTACTTGAGTGGAGTTCATTTATATCTAAACTACAAATACCATGTACACCCCCTCCTAATAGATGATCTTCTCCTACTTTTTTTCCAAAGAATCAGAAATCAATCTCATCTGATGTCCCCTACCATACCTCAGCTCCTGTCATTATGGCTCGAATTTTTCCTGCACCTGCTCCTATTGGACCCGCAAGATATGCTCTACTTGTCCTCCCTGTTGTTCTTCATGACCTCCCAGATGGATACTCAACTAGAATTAAAACCTTTGGGAGTGAAGAGGATATATCAGCTGAGGAACATGTAGATCAATTCAATGGTTTCATTTATAAAGAGGAGGTAGACCATGAAGATGTAAAAATGAGATTATTTGCCCAAAATTTCACTGGTGAAGTAAGAAAGTGGTTTAAAGCCCTAGCTCCAGCAAGTTTACAAAATTGGGATTAGCTAGAAGATAGTTTTTTGACCAAGTGGGGGAGTAAGGTAAATCCAGTGAAAGCCCTGACTAAATACAACAATTTGAAAAAATACTTGTATGAATATGTCCAAGACTTCTCTAAGAGGTTTAAAAAATTCTATAACTCCATACCTTCCCATATTAAACCTCCTCTAGGAGCTGCTCAATTACACTATGCGGAGGCATTTGATTATGATTTTTCCATTCTTCTTAGGGAAAGAGAGTATGCTTCTCTAGAAAAAAATGTAGAATGACGAAATGAAGGTAGAAGTAAACATGATAGATGCAAAGAGGTCTAAGATCAGAAAATCCAAATTGAAAGAAGAAGAAAAACCTTCATCCTCAGATGCTAAGTTTGATTCTATATTGAAGACTATGGAGAAACTCATGGATAGACTTGTTCCTGGGGACACTCCCTTACCTCCTGCACAACATGATCAAAAAATCAGAAATCCACAATTTAGGAGACCTCAAAATTAGCAAAGACAAAGATAAAATAGAAATCAGCCTAACCCATAAGTGAGGTCTCCCTTTCAACAAAATCTGCTTGATGAAGAAGAAACTCAGCCTGAGTTTCAAGAGGATATTATCCACTGTTTAGATGAAGATATGTCTGGGATGTTTCTAACCAAGGAAGAGCATGATGAGTCTATTCATGATTTGAAAAAGGATGAGGTACAATCTAATTACCTAAAGGGTTATCAACATGCTATATTTGAAATGAAAAAGCAATACAATCTAAGAAACAGAAATGTTCCCATCACCACAAATAAAACTCAGCCAAAAAAGGATGTTCCTAAAGCAACTAAGCCAAAGAAGGACCCACCACCTCCACCTCTTGTCAAAGAAGTTGAAAATGCCACATCTACTTTCAGTCTAGAGAATGAAATCTCTAAAATTAAGATTCTTGTCCCCTTTGGATAAATTATCAAAGTTAATGAGTACAGAAGCAAAATTGTCAAGATGTTGAATTCTCAACCAAGACCTTCAGATATCCTTAATCTACAAGAAGATCATCCTACCATTTTCCTAGGACCAAGGGTGGAAGATGAACAGAATGAAGAAGTCCCCCCATTTTATGTAAGCCTTAATATTAATGAATTGACTTTGCACAATGCCATGTTGGATTCAGGGGCTTCCCATAACCTTATGCCTAAGGTGATTATGGAGAGGATGGGTTTGGAGATCACTAGGCCTTATAAATATATGTTTTCTTTTGACTCTAAGATAGTTAAATGCATAGGTCTGATCAAATATGTTGTGGTTGGCTTCTCACAAGTGTCTGCTAAGACAGTGGCGATCGACATAGTGGTAGCTAATATCCCTCCCAAGTTTGGCATGCTCTTATCTATACCTTGGGCAATGAAAATCAAAGTTACTATGAAGATCGATATGTCATATGCCACCATTCTTGTTTTTGGCTAGAAAATAAGATTGTATAGGGAGAGTAGGATGGCCTACATGGTCAACAGCAAAGACAAGCCCCAAATTTTTCCAATTTATGTTGTTGATACAAAATTAGGATCATGAATTTTATTTAATGAGCTAATGATGAAGCAGAAATTGAATTGAAAACATAAAATCAACAAGCTGAAAATTAGGAAGGTGTTGAAGAAAAAACAAAGGGTTGGTGGCTTCTGCACTTTGATGGATCTTCTAGAAGAGAGGGTGCTAGAGCAGGGATATGGATTACTTCTCCTAATGATGAAAGTAATTTTTATTCCTTTAAACTTAACTTTTACTGTACCAAGAATATGGCAGAATACGAATCTCAGTTTTTGGGTTTATAAATTTTGAAGAAATTGGGTGCCAAAAAGATATCAGTGTGTGGTGATTCAAAGTTAGTAATAAAAAAAGTTGAGGTATCATACCAAAATAAGGATGTAAGGATGAGGGCTTACATAAATCTGATTATGGAAATTTTTGAAAATTTTCAAGAATATGCATTCATTGTGAAAACTAGAGACCAAAATTCAGTGGTTGATTCTCTAGCCGTGTATGCAAGTTTTTTTTTTCATCCCTACACATTCTACTAAGAAGTATGAAGTTGAAGTCCAACATAGGCCTACAATTCTTGATAATATCATTCAGTGTAAAGTCTTTGAAGATGACCATAAACTCCAAAATTTCCTAGAGTTAAAGGAGGAGTTTGAAAAAATACAAGTGGATCAACAAAATATGTTTGTTGAAACCAAATTCAATTCTGAATTCTTGCAGTTGAAAAGCAATTGTATACCAAAGGGCCTCATTCCACTTGAATTTTTTTTTGATCAAAGTTATATTTTTAAATCTCCTAGAATGTAGGCTAATGATGAGGAGGTAGAAACTTGCAATCTTGGTATAGAAACAACGCCCTAAATGGTAAATATTTCCAAATTTTTTTATGGAGATGAGGCAGAAATATGTTGAGATGATGAATAAATACATTGATTTTTTTGCATGGAGCTATGTTGACCTGAAAAGGTATGATCCTAGTATTATACATCATATTATTCCTATCAAAGAGAATGATAAAACTTTAAAACAAAAATTGAGAAGGATTAATCCATTTCTGATGCCTTTGATTTAGAAAGAAATCAAGAATTTTTTTGATGCAAAGACCATTGTTCCTATAAGATTTTCAAAATGGCTTGCTAATCTGGTACCGATCAAAAAGAAGAGTGTTGAGATTCGAGTTTGTATTGATTTTAGAAATCTAAACAAGGTTTACTTGAAGGACAACTACCCTTTTCCCAAGATGGAACAGATTTTGCAAAGAATTGTTGGCTCTCAAAGGATGTCCATGCTAGATTGATTTTAAGGTTATAATTGGATATTGGTACATCCAGAATATCAAGAGAAGACAAATTTTACCACGCCACGGGGGACATTCATGTACGCCAATATGTCTTTTGGTCTGATGAATTCAGGAGCGACTTTTAAAAGAGAAATGGACATTGATTTTGCTGAGGAGAAAGACAAATAAGTTGTGGTCTACTTGGATGACATAACTGTGTTTTCAAGAAGGGAGGAGGATCACTTGAAACATTTGGAGAAAATTCTACAGAAATGCGGAACATTTGGTATCTCTCTTAACCCCACTAAAGGTATATTTTCTCTAACTTCTGGAAAATTGCTTGGATATATCATTTCAAAAGATGGGATAAATATTGATCCTAATAGAGTTAATGCAATTCAAAAGATAGAGCTGCCAAGGAACAAGAAGGAAATTCAATCCTTTCTTGGAAAATTAAAATTTGTTAGAAGGTTCATCCCGAACTTTGTTGAATTTTTCAAAGATATTACCAAGATTTTAAAGAAGGGAGCTGATATTAAGTGGACTGTAGAAGCTAAGCAATCATTTGAAGAGATAAAGAAAGCCCTCACTCAAGCCCCAATGCTTAGTGGTCCAAATTTCTCAAGTGAATTTCTAGTTTTCACATTTGCCTCTTAAAATACCATTACTAGAGTTTTATTGCAGAAAGGACAGCAAGGTACTGAACAACCTATTTCATTTTTTAGTAGAACTCTTTCCAAATCCGATTTAAAGCATAATATTTTGGAAAAAAAGGCATATGCTTTGGTCAAAGGACTTAAATACTTCAGAATTTATATTTTACACTCTCATGTCATTGCATTTGTACCTAAAACTGTGGTTAAAGATATTTTGACACAAGCTGATCCTGATGGAAAAAGGGGGAAATGGATAGCTACTTTGCTGGAGTATGACATAGAAATAAATCCTAGAAAGTTAGTGAAAGGACAAGGGTTATAATAACTAATGGCACAATCCAACTTTGAATGTCTTGACATGAAATTGATTGCAGAAATTTCAGAGCTTTCAGAAGAAGAAGAATACTTGGTACCTATTGAAGAGAATTCATTTTATCTGAATGGTATAAAGATATAATATTTGTCTTACATCATCATAAATCTCCTCCAGAGTTGAACAAATCCAAAGCAATGTTTGTAAAGCTGAAGTCATTAAGATATTTCATTGTGAATAAGAATTTGTATTGGAAAGATACTGGTGGGATCCTTTTGAATTGTTTGTTGGAAAAGGAAACTTAAAATTTCATTGAAGAGTTTCATAAGGGACATTATGGAGGACATCATTACTGGAAATATACAACCAACAAAATACTCAGAGCAGGCTATTATGGGCCTACCATGTTCAAGGATGTCTTGAATAAGATTGTTGCATGCCATGAATGCCAAATTTTTTATGGTAAGAAAAAATGGATTCCTTTACCTTTCATGCCAATATATGTTGAGGCACCTTTCCAAAAATGGGGGCTAGATTTCATTGGAGAAATACACCCAACATATTCAGGGCAACATCGCTGGATTTTGACAGCCACAAATTATTTCACTAAATGGATCGAAGCAATCCCAACAAGGCATGCCACTGATTCAGTCATCATTTAGTTCTTAGAGAACAATATTTTTTCGAGGTTTGGTTTTCCTATGAAGATTATTACTGAAAATGCACAAGATTTTAAATCCAAAAAATTAACTAGCTTTTGTCATAAGTATCATATAACACTTGGACATTCAACAACCTATTACCCCCAAGGTAATGGCCTTGCAGAGTCATCTAATAAAAGTAATGTGAGGATTATCAAAAAGGTGCTACAAGAAAACAAGAGTTCATGGCATCTGAAATTGAAATATGCTCTTTGGGCCGATAAGGTTTGCACAAAACGATCCATTAGCACATCCCCTTATGAATTAGTGTATGGATATGAAGTTATTTTTCCCACTTCCTTGGGAGTTCGGGTAATGAAGCTGCTGCAAAGACTTGAAGAATAGCCCAACGTTATTCAGAAAAGGATAAACCAGCTCACAGTTCTACAAGAAAAAAGAGAAG
Organism: Pinus albicaulis; assembly: GCA_034641835.2. NCBI lineage: Eukaryota > Viridiplantae > Streptophyta > Pinopsida > Pinales > Pinaceae > Pinus > Pinus albicaulis. The sequence continues at coordinate 1,506,337,893 of CM076581.1, read as the reverse complement.
AGGCATACAACAACCATCAACAATCACAAAACAGAGTGAAGAAAACATTTGACAGAAAATTTAAAGAGGAAAGTTTCCAGATTCAAGATGTAGTTTTGAAATGGGAAGCTAGAATTGAGGAAAAGGGAAGCATGGAAAGTTTGAAAACATCTGGAAGGGACCATTTGTGGTAGCTGCATATCATGGAAGCAATAATTATCTGCTTAAAAAAATGGATGGACAACTATGTGCAGGATGACATGTTAATGGCAGATTTTCAAAACACTACTCCTCCGAAATTTTTACTGAATATTCACTCCATTATGTTACGATCCTATAATGATAGGGATCATAATTTTGAATTGGCTATGCTAAGTCTTGTAATATTGTACATACCTTTGCATTTCTACAAATATTTTCCCATATTAAAAAATTAAAAAAGAGGGTATGTCCTAAAATAATAATCAAAGAAAGCCAAGATCCATTAGCTAAATCAACCTCCAAAGCAACAAGTCAGAAGGTCAAAGAGTATCAGTGCTAATGTTTGAGAAGAAAAGTAAACATAAGGAAATGGGTAATTCAATTTATAAATTTAATCCACTAGATTATAAATCCATGCAAAACCTCAAAGAAAAGCCTATTTGTTTCATTCATCCTTCAACAATCCTCAACAAAGGAGAAATTTAACATTTTTAGTGAGCAAACTAGAAAATTTCCAAGGTCGTTGCGCATTTGAGATAGTCGCTACGCGTTTGAGGGAAGCCGCTGTGTATTTTCCAAAATTTCTCAGACCATTTCACCTGGACGCTGTGAATTTGGAAGTGGTCGATGCATGCTTGTCATGGTGGCTGCGTGTTTTCTCTAGACACTGCGTGTTTTCTCTAGACACTGCGTGTTTTCTCAGGAAGATAGAAAAACATCTTACAACCTCCTACTTCATCAGCAAATGAAAAATCTCTGCATGAGTTTTCCTCAAAGCTCCATTAATCAATGAGTAAACCATAGCATCATCTCATTGATATATTTTGTGCCTTAAAATCATTTGAAGCATTTCCTAAGGAAGAAACTCTAGTTCTCATTTCAAACCAAACCTCTAAAATATTATATATATTTTTCCATATCCCCATTCCCTAAACGCAATACCATTCCTAATATCCTTGAATCCTAGGGTTTTCACTAACCTAGGTTCCCTTCACATTCCCATTCCCTCCATTTTTCAAAACACTTCATTTCACTTCACATTCTCTCGATTCCATTTCATCACCCTAGGGTTTCTACTTCAAATATGGCTGAAGAGGAGAACAAAGGTACTAGTGAGGAGTAGAGACTGAAGAAAAAGCCATATAAAAAGGGAGGGAAAGTCATTAGACTTGAGAGAGCTTATGTCATCTCCCCTCACTGTATCATGTTTCAAGCATTCGAGCTGTTTTGAATTTTTGAGAAAGTGCATAAGATCCAATATCATCCTATGTTGACAAGATTTTTCATTTCTAATCCTCATCATAGACAGGTCACTTTTGTCGGGGTTAATTTCACTATGTCCACTAATATCATTGCAGCTTCTACAAGGATTCCAAATGTAGGAGAAAAATAGTTTGAATAAGGAAACCTTGATCATTGCTATTATGAGCCATATCTTAAACCAAGATACAAGGATGAAAAAAAGACAATTTTTCCTTTCTCTCATCTCCTTGACAGATATGTCCCCATGATGAAATTCATTATGAAATAATTTATCTGTGAGGGGAGGTTTTCTAGACTCTATTCTTATCATATCCGACTCCTCATGCACTTCACTAGAGTCAGAATGATTCACATACCCCATTATCTCTCTCACAACATTGACAAAATGGCATATATTTCCCAAAAGAGAGATTATGGTCATCAAATGGAGAGCCTTTTCCACCACTCCCTCATCAAAATGATATTCACGAATCAAATTCATCAAATTAACATTCCATGGGGCACCTTCATATCAAATGATATTTTTACCACCCCACCTAGTTAGCATGGCCAGAATGCCCCTTCAACATATCATCCTCCTGCATCTATCCCTCCATCTCATCCTCTTGTTCATACATCATTACCAAGTCAGCTTCATTCACCTCATTCACCTCATATTAAGAATTCTTCTTCACCTTTCTGTAACCCTACATCACCATCACACCATGATTCAGATTCATCAAGAAGTGAGGAAGATATTGAGGCAACATGGGCTACTTTGGCTGAAGTTGAGCCATTTCCAAAAAATTACTAGACAGGATATAGGCATGTGTTTGCTTCACTTGGAGTGAAAGGGGCCATGCCTTATTCATCAACACAAAAAGTAAATAAATTTAAGGAAAAGGTAATAGATCCAAACATTGACGATGAGGAGGGAAAACATGAAACAAAGCAAGAATTTCAATTGATTGACTTAAGTGAAGGAGATGAAGACAATATCACCAATGCAGCAATCAAAGGAAAAGAGGAAAACATTAGTGAACTTGAAAGTAATCTTGAGAGGGCCAAGTATGTGATTGACTTCCTTGAGCATGAAAACCAGCAACTGAAAACCAAGCATGCCATCAATGAGGTGAAGTGTATCAAAGCACAAAGAGAGGCAGAAAAGACTAAAGACTTGCTTGAGGAAACAATGGAAAGGTTTGGTGAACCTGATGATGAGGAGGATCAGCCTACAAGGCAGAAACCAAGGACTAGAGGGCTAAAAAAAAGCTCTAGCCCTAGAGAGACAAAGGGAAAGCTGACCTAACAGCCCAGATCACACCAAATGAACAACTTGCCCTAGAAATCAACAAGGACAGAGAACCATGGCTTGATGGAGCCAACCTAAATTTGGAGAAGTTTCTAGAGAAGGCCAACAAGGAAAATGACTTATTGAGGACAAGGGTCAAACTTCATGCACGGAAAGAGAGAATTGCATTGGCCAAGCTCAAAAGAGCCAATGCTAAAATTGAAGATTTGACCAAGCAAGGAGAGAAAGAGAAGTTAGAAATAATTTATGAGGTGTCACTCCATGCCTCTAGCACTTGATGGGCATGTACCCTCACCATTTCGACAAAATTTTGGCACACTTTGCACTTTTGTTCATTTCTGTGTTTTTGAGTATTTTTGCACACATAAAATTTTCCAAAGGCAGAGTGACCTAAACGATATGTTTTTTTTTTTTTCGGGGCCTTCAAATGACAAATGGCCACCACTAGCATGTTCATATTGATGAGGCCATCAACCCTAGAAAGTTTCAGAGTTTTTCGAGGAGAACTGGTCCATCAAAAGTGCCAAAAACCATCAAATTTTCATGTTTCTGCCTCCAAATCTACCTGGTCACTACGTGTTTACCAGTCTTGGGAAAATAGGTTTTTTACAAGTCAAATGAAAAACATCTTGAAAAATGGAGATAGTGTTGGAAATTCGACTGATAGAGATTTCCAATGAGCTATCATGGAGCTGATTTGGACACTGAGAAGGCACTCAAAACCAACCTTGAACAAAGGTCATTTTTTCTACCTAGACGCTGTGCGTTTGACAAGGAAATTTCATTTTACACAGTCTTCAACAATTTTTTGAGTTTTACTCCAGTTTGAATTTTTACCTTGGGAAATGAGAAATTACTTATATAAATGGTCAAGATGAATGTAAATATCATGTTTTTACTTTTACCTAGGGTAGATACATTAGGTAAGTCAATCAGTTGAAGTGTAATGAATCAGTTCATTAATGATAGGAATGAGTCACTTTTCTCATCCTATACTCTAGCTATCAGTTCAGATTTCTGTGTAATATCTCCCTCACCTCATGGATTCGACCTCTGAGGATGAGTGGAGGTGGTTTTGAGGCATATTTAGCTTAGATCTTCAAATGAATCAACGGTCAGTCAAGTTTGGACTTCTGAACATTTTTTGTTAGCTGACTAATCTTCTTGCCAAAGGGTTTTTGTACCAATTTCCAGTAGACAGACTGAACGAGTAATAAAGAAAATTATTTATAGGATTCATGTGATAAGCCATTTCAGTGAAGTATAATTTCAATTGTTCATGTTCTTTCTTTAAGTATTCCATAAAATTAAATGTGTTCTAAATTTGAATGTTATAATAGAAATTTTACTGCAAAATTCATTTAATTACACTCTGCCTTTAACTGTTATTCATTTTTATGTTTGCTTTTGATGTTTGGTTTAGAGAATTCTTAGTTGCTCTCTAATCCTGATTTACCTCCTTCACCTTCCTTCATTATCTAGTTTAAGGAATTCTTAATTGCTCCTTGATCCCGATTGAAAAATCACTTCACCATTTAGCCTTGAGATCTATTATTTCTCATCGATCTTGCCCTGTAACACTTTCCTTATAATTTAATTCAGTTATATTTCAAAGCACTTTGACTCCATAGCCCAATGGAAATTTGATAAGCACCTATTCATCTAAATCATTAATTCCACCTACCTACCAAAACAAATAAAAAACCAACCCAATCAAACATACATAATTAGCCTAAAATCTATCCAAATTTTTTTTTTAACTCATTAAGAGAGAGCCCTGTCTGAGTATTAGGAAGGCTAGATCCTAATCTCCAAAAGTCGATGATAGTTACCTCTGATATTTCTTTTTAACACCTAAAACAACCCTTGCTAAATTTCGGAGTGATAACACATTGTATATCTTTCGTTTTATGTTTTGATGTTTTGCTAATAAAGATGGGCTAATCATCAAGCTTGAGCTTGAGGAGAAGGCTGTAAGAGTTTGAAGATGGATAAGTTTTGTTTTCAACAAAGATGGCACTGGAACTGCATGTTTTTTGTTATACCACAGGGGCACACCATCCCCAGCGGAGCCATTGTTATCACTCATTAGTTTTAACACTTTCATTGATAGGGTTCTACATGTCATTCACCTAGGTTCATGCTGTCTTATAGTCATTTTCATGAAAATTTTGAAAAAAAATTCATATGGTTATGTCTACCCTAAGTCTAAACCCACCTTGAGCCATGTCATATCAGTTAAGTCTACCTAATGTCATTTAGTTTTCATTCCCATGCTTTTAAACCATAAACATATTCCACTTATTAGTTTTACATAGTTTCATAGTGAATTATATGGCAAATCAGCACATTTCTCTATGAAATTGCCTGACATTTCCGTAGCGAATATGTTAGTAGTTAAACGGTTTTCGCTACAAAACTAGGTTTTTTCCTATAGAGAGTGATAGGGCAGTGTGAGGTGTCAAATTTTGATGGATGAAGAGAAAGGTGAGGTCATGCGAGTTAGTTATCATAATTCCCAAGCATGCAAGGTCATATCTTATGTAATCATTGCCTCTTATGGTCATATGTGTCATATTTTCACCTCGAATTGTCAAAATACATTTTAAAACCTTGCCCCCAAGTTTCTCTTTGTCATTCATCCTCCAATTCTTGCATGCAAAGCAGTTTGCTTTTCAATTTTGATTCTGCAAGTTTCATAAACAAGGATGAAACAAGAAGTATATAGGATCAATGGCATTGAAGAGGAAAAAAAAGAAGAGTGGTTATTGCGTAAGGTATGAACCTATGGATTTGAAGCTATTAAATGAAGATCCCAGTGTTATGGAGGCTTTCAGGAAGGTAGGTTTCCTAAATTTTTGTCAAAAATTGCAGGGTTTCCATGTCCAGGCATCCAAAGACTTTGCAACAAATTTTACAGGGACAACATCAAAAGTTTGAGTTTTGAATCTCACAGTGTCACAATATGTCATCTTCTAATAAATTCCCAGAGGTGGAGAAGAATGGTTCAAAGGCACAAAATTCCAAATGCAAGGTTGTGAAGAGTTTCTCAAACATGAGCACAAAGGAGTTGGCATGAAAAATGGCATCCCTTGGGGCTATTTGAAAGATAATTATGAAAAGTTTCTGTTGGTGGTCCAAAAATACTTCAGCTATGAAGGGAGATTCCACATGGTTTATTCTTATCATTTTATACTCCTACAATTTTTTGGTAAGAAACCTCTTGCACTACATTTATTTTTATATGGAAGTTTGGGAAATATGTCATATAAAGTCTAGGTCAAGGCAGAGGGTAGTGAACCACTAGTCTTTCACCATGGTTTGATCAAACTGTTAGTACCAGAGGAATTGAAAAGGTTAAATAGAGATTGGGCCTCTTTTATTTTTATGAGTGGGTATCAACTAGATGCAATGACTCCAAATAAAGTTTCAAAACCAAAGACTACTCCATCTTCACCTGTAATAGAATAGATTGATGAAGAAGGAGGACAGACTCCTATAGAACCAATGATATTGAAATTGAACCTATGGAAGAGACTAAATTCCCTCAACCATAATCTGCAAAGAAAAAACAGAAATTAGCAAACAAAGTAGCAAAAGGATAACAAGGAGCCAGATATTTTCCAAAGGAAACCTGGAAGACATCCTCTAGGCAATAAATATTGAATAATCACCAATTTTACAGGCAGAAGACATTGAAGGAGATAGAAGAAGATTGAAGAAAGGTAAGTCTGTCAAGAAGTTGGATTTTGCAGGAGAGGATGCTGGCTTCATTTTTCAGCCAAGGAAGCCAATGACCAGGTCATAGATTGAAAATGAAAAGGATTCCATGGAAAGCAAAGGAGCAGAAAATTTCAGTGAAGGTAAACAACTAGAGAACATCATAGATTTATCCCGAATAGTAGAAGAAGCCTTTGTACAGAGAAAAGGGAAAGAACATGTTGAAGGAAACACTGAAGTGAAAATTCTGCAACAATAGTTAAGAGAGGTTGGGGAAGAGGTAGTTGAAGTGAATATGTAATTAAAATAAGCCAAGGTGGATAGAAAAATAATGGAAGATTTTGAGAAAGAGATGAAGGAGCAGCTAGATAAGTATGACAAGACTTTGTCAAAGGCTAAAAAGATGCTAAAGAGAAGCTTTCCTTTGAGGAGGGTGGTAAAAATCACAAGGAAAAGGAATTTGTGGTTACAGCCTGAGAGGAAAATACTCAAAGGATAGGTTAAAGAATTGGAAGACCAAATGGACATGATTCAAGATGAACTGAACAAGAGAGGACTAAAAATGAAAGTGGTAGAGGAACCTGAAGCCCAACCTATTGTTAATTAAGATGAAGTACCCAAGGATTGAGAAGTTGAGCTAAATTTTTTTTGTTAAAGTTTATAGCCTGCAAGTGACATAAATTTTGGCTTAGAAGGTGAATTTTTGAATAAAACTACCAAATCTAAAATTTCAGCCATATCAGGCAGTTTCGTAGTGAGCTCTAGGTTTGAGGGCCGAAATTCACTACGAAATTTCTAAAGACTGCCTTTTGTCTTTAAAATCAGTTTTATGGAGGTCCAAAGTGGAATTTCGATGGTATTAAGCTATTTTGACCTGAAAAACACTTTTTGACTAGAAGAGGTGGCAAAGGAAAAGGTTAAAGGGCAAAAATGGGCACTCTACCAAATTTCCCTACAAAACTGCCTAAAGATGCTCTACTTTGCAGCGAGGTATTTTAAAAGGGTTTTTGAAGTTGTGAAAGGAACATGGAAGACCAACCAGCCACATGAAGGCATGAAAATAGGTAGTGGGACATCTTAGTAGACATTCATTACTTGGCATGTATGTCATTCATACAAATCAACATGAAGACAAAATTATAGTTAATGTTAATCCTTTCCTAGAAAATAGGGCAGTTGTTGCTAAATTCTTTGGGAGTACATTCATGTCTTGGTCATGGAGAATGCCATTCAAGCATATTGTAGAAATTTTCTGAATAATGAATAATTATCCACCGAGACTATCCTGATCACATATCAATTCGAATTCATATGCAACACATAATCTCTTCCACTCAGATCATCACACATGCGGAAATAAAACAAGCGATAGCACATCAAATCATCATACACATTAACACAGTATGTATGGGGAAAGCTTATAGCTGAAAACCCCATATTTATTGTGTATATTATAATGGATAAAACATGTAACAAACTCAGTACAATACTCCTCACAAGTACTCAGTACTGTCTCATGAAGTTACACACAAACTAGCTTGGTTTTGAACAAGTCACAGGTTCAAAACACATCCACTAATTGCCTGCCTCTATTGCGCAATCAAGGCTGGTCTAATGAGAGATCCAAGGTTCGAATCTCCTTGGCTTGACAGCGCAATCATCATTGGAAATTCCTCCAAGTGTGGTGCAAATCTCATGCACAACTAATGTCACAACTGATAGCTATCTCAACCCTTTCATCTACCTCTTTCACTGGTCTCCACTGAACTGTCCATGCACTGTAGTGAACTGATGTGTTCTTGAGTTGAATAATGAGTTACTAATTAATGAATTAAATAATATTTAATTCACTCCACTCATTACTAGTTTATTATCTAGTTAAACTAATCTCAACTAGTTCAACTAAGTTAAACCGAACACAACTCCACCAACTGTCTCATCAACTCCACAAAAATTCTGCCACTGAAGTCCTAACTGAATTCAACCATGCATGAACTCACCAAACCCCTAGGAATAGCGTAATTCCTCTGTCAGATGCATGAGCCACTTCTGTAGCTCGAACTGAAGTGCTCCAAGAGAGTAAACTTAAGTTTAGAGTCCAAATATTATTAAGGGTAAATAATATTTGACTTCCCTATTTTTAGGATAGGAAGTCTAAAAATAGACTTCAACCTATAGGTCTAAAAATAGAGGTCCATATATTTTTACCAACATGACCAATACTCCAAGAATAACATACTACAACCCCTGGACCATGCTCCACATGTCTAAAAATAGACATAGTCTAAAAATAGACTTTGCGCCAAAATTTGCCTGCGGGCCCACTTAGTGAAGGCGACTTCATTTCACTAAGCTCCATCATCTTGCTGCATTTTCAACACTCCCTCTTAGCAAGATATGGATTATCTGCAACCCCTATCCTGCCTTTGTGGAATTCGAACTTGCTCCTGGTGAGCGCCTTCGTCAGGATGTCGGCATCCTGATCCTCCGTGGGAACATATGAAAGCATCATGATTCTCCGCTGAACACAATCTCTGATATGATGGTAACTGATGTCGATGTGTTTGGACCTATCATGAAATACTGGATTAGCCGAGAGTTTAATGCAACTCTGGTTATCACAGTAGATCACTGTAGGCTCCAAATGCAACCTGAACAATCCTGCGAGGATCTTCCTCATCCGAATAGCCTCGCATGCAGCCAAGCTAGCTGCCATGTACTCGGCCTCAGCACAGGCGGGTACCACGGATCTGCGCAACTTCTTTGTGCCGAGGGAAACTGCGCGCCGACCCAATCTTGGCTCCTCCGGATATTGCTCTTTCTGTCCGTTGGGCTCTGCCCAATCGCATCGATCAGGCTTCGAAAGCTTGGCTCCATCCTCCTATACGGCTGCCATAGACCATATCCCGATGTGCTACTAAGATAACGTAATACATGCTTGCCTACCTTCCTTGCGAAAGCTGGTTAATAGAATAGCATATATCGGGAGTTTATTTGACGAGATACATAGCGACTCTATTAATTTTTGAGATAAATGATCAACGTCACTACCTCCGCTGAAGTAGCATCCTCCTTCCTCCAACCACTAGGAAGAGGAGTGTCAACGGGCTTGCAGCCTTGCATGTTGAACCTCTCCAGAATCTCCCGGGCATACTTGCCCTGAGAAATAAACAGTCCTCCGCTGCGCTGCCAAATCTCCAATCCCAGGAAATAATGAAGGATGCCCAAGTCCTTCATCTCAAGCTCTCGTGCAAGATCCTCCTTGCATGAAAGTATCAACTGCTCATCGCCAGTCAAAATCAGATCATCTACATATAGTACGATGATCAACAGCTTCCCCTCCACCACAGTCTGGTACAGGTTTGGATCCGCCTCACTCTTGGAGAATCCAAGCCCGGTGAAGTAGCTGTCTATCCGAGTGTACCAAGCACGAGGTGCTTTCTTCAGCCCGTACAGTGCTCTCTTGAGTCGGCACACATGCGACTCACTGCTGAAGATCTCGAAACCTTCAGGCTGCTCTATGTACACCTCCTCCTCCATAACTCCATTGAGGAACGTAGTCTTCACATCATACGATGGATGTACTGCCATCCTATCTATGTTGAGAGAAGAAAGGATCGTCGCCTTGGAAGAAGTGCCGACTGATAGGTGCAAAAAGTCTCCTTCATAATCGATCCCCCTCGATCTATGAATCTGTGAGAAGCACGGGCGACAAATCTCACCTTGTACTTCTCCACACTCCCGTACGTTGCACCTTCTACTTTGGCAAATCCAAAACTAACGAACCCACAACGATTTCCTCACGATTTGAGACAATCTCCCATGCCTTTGTTCCCCGACGATACGAATCATATTCTTCGATCATGGAATCTACTGTACGGGTTCCTCCCATAACTTTCTCGAGATGAAACAAAATCACGACACATTGACTCACAAGAGCCATGTATCCGGTGTACCCGTCACGGTGGCATTTTGCTCTGCTCTGCCCAATGCTGTGGAACGGGTCCCTACAACCTTCTCTGCATCTCGAGCCAGTCGCTCAGCTTTTGTAGTGCGCATGCACCCTCTGATGGTTGGCGCTGCATGGGTGGTTTCTTCCACCTCATGAACTTCCTCTTGTGGCTGATCCACATCTGGAAGCTCCTCCTTAGGAACTAACAGCTCCTCATCTACATGCAAGTGTAGCTCCCTCTCAAGCAAACAATGCATGGTTTTCTCCTCCTGAAACTTGATATCCTGTCACACAACAGTCTTTAGACTGTCTGAAAAATACACCCGATAGTTGTGAGGTGTATCAGTGTACCCCACAAATATTCCAACCTTAGCGGTTGGATCCAGCTTCCTTCTTGCATCCTTCGTCACATGCATGTAGACAGGAGAACCAAAAATCCGCAAATGGAAAATGTCAGGCCTCTTGCCAGAATAAGCCTCCTCTGGTGTACTCATGCTAAGATCCTTGTGAGGACAACGGTTCTGCACATACACTGCTGTATTGCATGCCTCAGCCCACAAGTGAAGGGGTAGGCCCTGATCATGCAACATCGCTCGTGCAGCACCCACGATCGTTTTGTTCTTCCGCTCAGCCACCCCGTTATGGCACATCGGGTTGTGGGGTGCGATGAGCTCTCTCCGAATCATACACGGCGCAAAAACTCATGAATTCAGCCGAGATGAATTCACCACCATTAATAGCTCGCCAGAGCGATCACCTTCTTCCCGACTCCTTCTCGACCGGTGCTTTAAACTCACGAGAACTTTGCGAATGTATCCCTCTTCCTTACGCATGAAGAAGATCCGACACCCTCGAGAGGAAATCGTAACAAAGATCCGTAATACTTGTGCTTTGCTTTCGAAGCTACTGAGAAAGGTCCACACACGTCTGTGTGAATTCTCTCAAGGATCGTCGTGGTGTGACTATCCTTCTCGTGAAAGGTGGCTTTCACAAATTTTCCCAAGGTACACCCCTTGCACTGATCTGACTGCGCAAGAGTGCCCTTAGGAAGCCCAGTAGAAATCTGCTGTAGTATCTTCAAAGCGCAATGGTGAAGGTGGCCCAATCTCTGGTGCCACAGCTCGCCATCATCATCCACTCACCACTTCTCCTTGCTTGCATGCCATTCTTTGTGACCATCTACTTCATGCGATAAAGGTTCTTGGTTGAATTTAGGGTCTCTCCGGTAGTCTTGCTGCGCAGGGAGGGAAGGCTTTTCCTTGACTGAAGACCACATCATACCCTTATCTTCCAACATGCATACAGAGATCAAGTTCTTCTTCAATCTAGGTACATGCATGACATCCTTCAACAGAAGGGTTTACCAGACTCCCTACGAAAGGATATGGTACCGATACCAGTCGCACTGTATCTACCATCATTGCCCATCTCGATGTGCACACCCAGATCTTTGTCCTCCAGATCTGAGAACAAATCCCGATCTCCTGTCATATGAAATGACGCACCGCTGTCCAAGAACCACACGGATCCCATCACACTTGAAACCAAGCATGTGATCAGTGAAAAGTCAAGCTCGAACTGCGAAGCCAAAGCCTCTCCATCTGCAGATCTTCCCGCTTGCTTATTTTTCTTCTTCTTCGGACAATTGGTAGCATAATGTCTGTGATCATGGCAGTGAAAACACTTCACTTTCGCCATATCCTACTTCTTGCCCTTTGCACCGGAATGATAAGTTTTCTTACCCTTCCCCTTCTTTGCTTTGGCAGCCAAAGCGCAATTTTCTTCATCAGCTCCCTTTGATGAAGATCCGTCCCTGGTAGTCCTCCTTATCTCCTCATGAGATACGCCGGCGCTCCCATCCGTCAACTTCTCCCAACCATTGACACTATCCTGATAGGAATGCCAAGCCTTTGGAAGACCAAGGAGAGCTAGGTCCACCATATCCTCATCTTCGACAGTCACCCCCACACTTCCCAGCTCATCTCTGCACTGAGTGAACTTCGTGAGGTATTTTGCGATGCTGTCGCCTTTCTCCATCTTGATGTTTCTTAGTCTATCCTTGAGCGCCAGCTTCCTTTGGTCGCTCTTGCTTTGGTACAGATCCGTCAAATCTTTCCACATTAAATATGGAGAAGCTTTTCCATGCAGGCTGGATACAATATGATCCTTGATGCCCTCCAACAGAATCCTTCGACATTTCGCCATCTTCTTTTGCCAGGCTTCGACTTCAGCAGGATTAGTGGGATTTTGGACATCCGTATCTACGAACTCCTTCAGTCCATTATCTTCTAATACTTCCTCCATGCGATCCTTCCATGCAACATAATTTGAACTGCCTTCAAGAGCATATTCGAGTCGCAAACCGTTGAAAGACATTTTCAACTTCGGCACCAAGAAAACAAAACTGCTGCAAAATTCGAATTCCAACTCAAAGCTCAACCGCTCTTGATCTGTGAGAAAAAATTATTTCTAGCACAGAGATCGACTGCAGGGGCATTTACTGGATATATCACCTTTCAAAGGAAAGGATGGATCCAGAGGCTACCTGGCCCGCATGCAGACTCTGTCTACCGAAATAAGTTTTTAATCACTGTGATCATCAATATTTGCTTCAATAGCTACGATACCATGTAGAAATTTGCTGAATAATGAATAATTATCCACCGAGACTATCCTGATCACATATCAATTCGAATTCATATGCAACACATAATCTCTTCCACTCAGATCATCACACATGCGGAAATAAAACAAGCAATAGCACATCAATTCATCATACACATTAACACAGTATGTATGGGGAAAGCTTATAGCTGAAAACCCCACAACTATTGTGTATATTATAATGGAGAAAACATGTAACAAACTCAGTACAATACTCCTCACAAGTACTCAGTACTATCTCATAAAGTTACACACAAACTAGCTTGGTTTTGAACAAGTCACAGGTTCAAAACACATCCACTAATTGCCTGCCTCTATTGCGAAATCAAGGCTGGTCTAATAAGAGATCCAAGGTTAAAATCTCCTTGGCTTGACAACGCAATCATCATGGGAAATTCCTCCAAGTGTGGTGCAAATCTCATGCACAACTGATAGCTATCTCCACCCTTTCATCTACCTCTTTCACTGGTCTCCACTGAACTGTCCATGCACTGTAGTGAACTGATGTGTTCTTGAGTTGAATAATGAGTTAATAATTAGTGAATTAAATAATATTTAATTCACTCCACTCATTACTAGTTGATTAGCTAGTTAAACTAATCACAACTAGTTCAACTAAATTAAACCGAACACAACTCCACCAACTGTCTCATCAACTCCACCAAACTTCTGCCACTGAAGTCCTAACTGAAGTCAACCATGCATGAGCTCACCAAACCCCTAAGAATAGCGTAATTCCTCTGTCAGATGCATGAGCCACTTCTGTAGCTCGAACTGAAGTGCTCCAAGAGAGTAAACTGAAGTTTAGAGTCCAAATATTATTAAGGGTAAATAATATTTGACTTCCTTATTTTTAGGATAGGCAGTCTAAAAATAGACTTCGACCTATATGTCTAAAAATAGAGGTCCATCTATTTTTACCAACATGACCAATACTCCAAGAATAACATACTGCAACCCCTGGACCATGCTCCATATGTCTAAAAATAGACACAGTCTAAAAATAGACTTTGCGCCAAAATTTGCCTGCGGGCCCACTTAGTGAAGGCAACTTCATTTCACTAAGCTCCATCATCTTGCTGCATTTTCAACACATCTCATCTCTATCTATGTAATTGTCTTACTATTAGAGAAGTGGGTGAAATAAATGTAAGTAGATTTTTATTAGGAGAGTGAGTCTTAAATGGGTAGGTGTATTTTTATGTTCCAAAAATACAGTTTCTAGTTATGATTAGGTTTCAAAGTCATGGTTTGATGATCTAGCCAACTGGGAAGATCCTATGTAAGCCAAAAGGGTCTATTTGTAGTCAGGAGATTGATTAAGAAAGGGTTGGAAAATGCTTTTGACACAACTACTATTGCAAATTTCTTCATATTAGTAATAAACAGATAGTGACTATTTCTTGCTTCACCTGAGATTTTTGATATGTTTTCAATGAGTTTATGTGTTTCTTTTATATCTTGCTTCTAGTAGTCTTGATGTTAAAGTACTCAGAATTCATGTCACACATGCTCTGACTTCCTTTTAGCATTGAGTTACTGATTATTCCCATGTGTTAATGTTGTTCTATCATTGAAACATGAAAAGCCTTAGTTTCCATAAGTAGGAATGCTTGTCATTGAATTCCTTTTACTGGATCCATGAGCCCAATGGTAGTTAAATCTTCATTTTTCACATGCAATCAAATACACTAAGGCACTCATAGAGTTAGCGATCTGTTTTATGAAATAATTGAGTAAATACTTTGATAAGTTGAGAGAGCCCTCTTGGGCTAAAGAGGCTAATCCTTAGTGAATTTTTTTTTTGAAAGAGTTACTCTAAGTTGTCTGGTGGAGCAGCTCATCAAGACCAATTTAGAGATAACATGATGAATCTCATGTTTTTAATTTTCCCCATAGTAAAGATAAATTTATAAAAATCTCCATCCCCACAAGCTACCCTAATGGGTAAAATGAGTTTTGAACATGTGGGGATTATATTGGTTGGAAAATGCCTTCTCCAGAAGTCAAACATTTTCCCAAGCGACATGAGATATTTTTCACTATATGGTTATTGAATTCATCTTAGTATTGCAATCAATGCACCAAATTAATTGACTCTATATTCTTTCTTACTATACTAATGTACTGAATTGATTTGCACTATATTATTACTAAAATGAATAAAACATATTATTTTGGATTATATCATTGTTGAAATCAATAAAACTACATAATTTGTCTCACAAATATTTTATTCGCAACATATCATGTATCATTATTAAAATTTATGGACCATATTATCATAGAAATCAATATCTTGAAACAATTTTTTTTATATTTATATAAATACCAATTTTTTTGAAGTGGGAAACTTAGTTATAAGCGCTTACCCACATATTGGAAGGATTATTCTTTTGACACAACAAATGAAATTTTATTTAGGAGAACATAAGCATGTGAGTTCCTAGTGTGGGACTCCCTTATTTTTGGAAACGAATTGATTAATTGTGCCTTTCTTAAAAAGGTAAAACAAATCAACTTGGACTTTGAAGAGGTGGACATGGATGATTACATAGTGGTGAAAGAGAAGGAACTGAAGGAGGTGAAATATATTGTGAGGAGTAAGAATTTAGCCAAAGAAAATAGTTAAGAAAAAAAATCTTTAAATTTCAAAAAGTGTGTAGTGAGATAAATTCTTCTATAAATATTTTCTTCCAAGCTTGTTACTATTTCATTAATTCATTAAGATATGATAAAGAAAAAGTTGGGATCAATCAATATTAAGAGGGGGTTTAATCAGTATTGAAAACAATTTTAACAATATTAAACGTTTTGATATATGAAACAATTAATCAAGAGATATAAGATTAAAAGCATAATCATCAAATCATAAGACCATAAATGTTAAAGGTGGAAACCTTGTAGGGGATAAAAAACATAGTATTTTTTTATTCTATATCTTTTATTATTATTCTTTAATCTTTTTCTTTTACATTAATATGATAGAACCCACTAGCTAGAAACAACCACCCCTCTACATAGATTTTCTCATCTCCACCAACTAGGAGCAACCCCTCCTTCAATAATTTAGTAAACACCCACTCACTTGATGATCCAGGTGGATATTGGTGGCCACCCACCTATTCCACTTGGGGACCCACCATTGTTTCTTTCAGTTTTCCAGTTTCGTTAATTGTAACACAATTCACTATTTTTAGCAGTTTTTTGGGTCCTGGATTTTCGAAGCCATTTTGAGGCCCTAAACGATGTTTTTTGGAAAAATGGGGAGTAACATGGAGGTTCCTTTGATGTTGGTCACATCGAAATTTTCCTCATATAGACCCTTATAATGAGGTATTTTTTGCGTCAAACAAAGGTCGTATGCAAAATTTACATCCCCGTGAATATTGATGTACCAATTTACCGAAACAGGGCCCATAGTTTTGACGCCTCATCTCCTAGGGTTAGGTGTTTAGATAGTTAGGGTTTTCCATTGTTTATCAATAATAAATAGGCCATAAAGACTCATTATAACACACTTCATAGGCTAGTAGCTGCCACATATCTTTTTAGAGATAAGCTACTAGCGCCCTAGCTAGTTTATTTCCATTCTGTCTGTAAGCATATTTTAGTTATTTGCTATTAATGAAAAAAAGTTTTATTTCTGCTACATCTCTACTTTTAAGTGTTTTTATATATTTGATTGTGTTCCTGCATAAATCCAGATTAGTGGTATCAGAGTGATCTTCTCTTTCTCTATCCTTATTTGCATGTCCCCAACGAGGTCAGGGTATAAGGAGTTAGGGCTCGATCTGGTTGAACCTTTTCTAGATCAACCTCACAAACCCTGACGGCCGCCCATGGGGGAGAAAATAAATATGAGGCAATAGGAGATCCTATCAAAGTATTACTTGAGGAGGCCCTCGAGAAACAAAGGAACATGATGATGGATAAATTTTCCCAGATGCTTCAACGACTGCCCATCGATGACACTTCTACATCCAACAATCACTCTAGAAGTGCCACTCATTTTAAGGTACAAGTAAACTTTGACATTTCCATATTTTAGGGCCAAATAGATTCAGACATCGTAGATAGATGGTTGAATCTATTAGAAGGATATTTCATGGTTTATGACTTTTTCGACTGAGAGAATATTATTTTTGCACTCCTCAAACCCATCCCCCATGTCAAAGACTGGTGGGAAACCTACTGTGAGAAAAAGGACGATGGGGAAACCTCTTTCTTCTCCGCCATAACCACTTGGAACTATTTCTAAGACACCATCAAGGAAAAATATTATCCCATGTGGAGCTACGAGGACAAGTACATACAATTGACTACGTTAGGAAAATAAAGGGATCAAGATGTGCATGAGTTGATGAATTTGTTCCATACCCCACACAAAAAGTTGGGTATCAAATATTTAGAGAAAAATTTGGTGCTAAAGTACCACAGTTGTCTGCACAGATACATCCTTGACATCTCCTCTCTTGGCACAACATACCGGTATGCTGCCAAGATTGAGCATAAATTAAAATAGAAGAAGTGAGACTTTGGATTTGCGAATAAAAAGCAAGGGAAAGGTGTCCCCAAACCATATAACAAAGGAGAGGGCCAAGGTATGGAGGCCCAAGACAAATTGCCACAGCTGTAAGCAAAGAACAACATTGTGAAATCGAAGAAGGACATAGGAAAGTTGTGTGAGTTTCATAAGAGATGCACTCACAACATAAGTGAGTGTCAGGCCAAGCAGTCACTAATGGTCGAGATGAAGGCTTCTAAATCAGATGCATGCTCCAACTTTGAATCAAAACCCAACAAGGGGAATGAAAAAGGGAAGCAGATTATCGATTCATAGCCCAACGCCACCGTTGCCACTGCAAAGATCTAGAAGGAGGAGCCAGAAGATCCAGAGGAGGAGGAGTGTCTCTTCCACTCCTAGATGTGGGTAAAGGGTTCTCTACTACAGTACATTGTCGACAGTGGGAGCCAAAAGAACCTAATTTTAGTAGAGGTCACGAAGCAGTTGGGCTTTCCAACCACATCACACCCATAGTCATACACCATTGGGTGGCTTCACCAAGGACGAGATCTCTGCGTCAGCCAGCAGTGTCGCCTTCCCTACAACATCAATCCCTTCAGGATGAGGTGTTATGTGACATTTCTCCTCTTGATGTTTGTGATGTATTATTATGCCAACCATACTTTTGGAAGCGACATGTTGTGTATGAGTCCCAGCCTCATGCTGTTATTGTTATTTTGGTAAATAATTTGTATAGGATACTAGAGGTACCGCCTCCTAGCGCTATCACTTTGGTTACTACAAAACAATACAATAAGCTCATTTCCAAAACAAGGAATTTTTTTTTTCCTTATGATTTTCCCTCAAGGAAGGAAGAAGACTATGGCCATGACCTCTAGACAGGGCTCCTCTGCATGACAACAAAAAATGAACAAGGTCATGGATGAGTACAGGGACATCTTCACCTCACCCACAGGGGTACCTCTACACTGTTAGGTCAAGCACCCCATCGATTTGAACCCAGGTGTGTTGTTTCTCAATAGACCGATCTATCAGTGCTCTGTTTGGGAAAAATATGAAAAAAGAAATAGATTCAAGAGTTTCTCCAAAAAGGTCACATTCAGCCAAGTTCATCGCCCTGTGGGAGGCTAATCGTGTTGGTGCAGAAGAAGGATGGGACTTGGAGACTCCAT
This sequence comes from Pinus albicaulis, assembly GCA_034641835.2. Classification (NCBI taxonomy): domain Eukaryota; kingdom Viridiplantae; phylum Streptophyta; class Pinopsida; order Pinales; family Pinaceae; genus Pinus; species Pinus albicaulis. Next base: position 1,506,319,123 of record CM076581.1, on the reverse strand, counting down.
ATTGACTATCAGGTGCTAAACAATATCATTGTCCAGAATAGGTTCCTGATCCCATAGATTGATGACATTTCAGACCAAATCAAAGGGGAAAAATATTTTAGTAAGATAGAATTGAAGTCCGGGTATCACCAGGTACCAATCGAACCCTCCGATGTGTGGAAGACTTCCTTCAAAGACAAGGATGGCCTTTTTGAATGGATGGTCATGCCTTTCAGGTTGAAAAATGCTCTCGCAACCTTCATGATATTGATGGATGAAATGTTGCAGCCATTCACCAACTCATTTGTAGTAGTGTACTTGGATGAAATCCTGATCTTGAACCAGACTTGGGAAGAGCACTTCCATCACATTCGAGAGGTCCTCCAAACACTACTGCAACACAAGTTGTGTGCCAATTTGGATAGGTGCACTTTTGGGATGACCGAGGTTCAATTTCTGGGATATATTATTGATGAGCAGGGGGTGCATGTGGCTCCAACCAAGATTGAAGTCATTCGTGATTGGCCAGCCCTAACCACTCTAACAAATATTCACAAATTTCTGGGTATTGCTAATTTCTACCACAGGTTCATGCTAGGATTCTCTCGTATCACTTGGCCCTTCAGTCAAGTCAGCAAGGGAGGAGTGAAAGAAAAATTATTTTGGTCGGAATATCAAGAGAAGGTATTCATAGATATGAAACATTTCCTCTTCTTTTCCCTAGTTCTCATATTGCCAGACTTGGAAAAACCGTTTGAGATTGAGACAAATGCCTCTGACTATGCTATTGGGGTAGTTCTTACTCAACATGGGCATCTAGTGGCATATCATAGTGAGACGATGTCCGACACAGTCCCCAAGTATCCCACTTATGACAAAGAAATGTATTCCATTGTGCAAGCTTACCTACAATGGAAGCATTACATTTTTGGAAAGGAAAAGGTCATCCACACAGACCATCGATCCCTGCATTTGATACAGACACAAGGGAAGTTTCAGAATGATTGCCATAAGAAGTGGTCAACATATCTGCAAGAGTTTCATTTGAACATCAAGTACAAGAAGGGAAACACCAATAATGTTGTATACTGCCTCAGCCGACCATCGATCGTGGCGCTAACCACCATTCTCAACTTTTGTGGGAATGAGACTTTTGATTGGCCGCTTATCTATAAGAGTGATCCAGAATTTGGCCACACATAAATGAAACTCTTGGAGGGTATGAAAGTTCCAAAATTTCACCTCCAGGATGTAATACTATGTCACCTGGGACACCTTTGTGTTCCTTCAAGTGAGCGTACCAAGATGATTTGGGAAGCGAACTTCAGTCGAGTCGCTGGGCATTTCAGGGTCGAGAAAACATTGGTCATACTGCAAAAGTATTTCTATTGGCCAAAACTTCGATAGGATGTCGAGAAGTACATCAGATCTTGCACTGCTTGAGCTACTGCCAAACTGACCATCTAGAAGCAAGGCCTTTATACTCTGCTAACTACCCCTAGTCAACCTTGGGAATCCATCTCCATGGATTACATGTTGAGCCTTCCTTCTACTAATCATGGAAATGACTATGTTTTCATGGTCGTCAATAGATTCTCAAAGATGGCCATTGTTGGAGTGGGGTACCCTAATTCTGAGCTTTGAAGAGCATTTTGATATATATTTTTTAATATATTTTGTAAGTTTAGTCATACGCTGCACAAGTCAAGGGGATTTGGGGCAGGTCAAAGCTCCTCATGAGTTGTAAATGGTAAGAAGGGTAGAACAAGGGGCCACAAACCATAGTTTGTAGACCCTAGATTAGTGCAAGATAAAAGTAGAAATAAGAGTCTAGATTGAGTCGAAGAAGTCAGTTTTTGAGAAGAATGAATTATTAATGATAGATCTAGCTATGATGCGATATTTTATGCGAAATTTTCTGGGTAAAAGGGTCTTACTAGTTGTGCGTGAGGAGACCTTAGTCCTACTATGTGCGAACCCTGCTGGCTATGTGTGTGGGTGAACTGAAGGGTTTTTTATGAAGGATCTAAAATGTTATGAATAAAGAACCGTTGTTGCTGATATCTGAGTCTGAAATGCATCTATTGTTTATGTTATGATCATTTCTACATTTTATTTCCGATTCATGTATTGTCTGCGCAATTGCTTATGGTTTTAGATGAATGGTTAGTGAATGGATCTAATGCTATTGGGTGTTAATACTATCTGTTAAGAGCTATTTCATGGATTATAGAATCTATTTAACTTGTGTGCCAGATAATCTGCACAAACGACCTAAATTTTTCTATTAAGGGTTTCCTGGTTAGGGCTTTTGTGTAGAGGTTTTTTCATGGCTATTTTGGATCTAAGGGCACCCACATCATTTAAATATCTCTCAGGGTGTCGAAACATTGTTCCAAAACCCCCCCATACTGCTTCGGGTGACACTTTCACTTGCGCAAGTAGGTCACTGCCAAAAGGGCCAGTAGTAAGAGGGTTTTGTTGGTTAACCTCAATTTGGAACTTGGGTTAGGACCCGTCAAGCCAAAAAATGGTTCTATTGCTGGGATCGGGATCATTTTTAGAGAGGTTGGGTGATGTGGAAAGGTCAGTGGCAACCATTAAATCTTGAACTAGAGGACTAGTTTGAAAAATAGATTCAAGAATTTTCCCTTAAAGAAAACAAAAGTAAGAAGCTATCCACTGAAGAGAGGAAGAAGAAGTATATCTTCACAGAAGTGCATGAGATCTTCTTCATAACCTTTGCACATGAATTGCAGCAGTGGTTGTCAATATTAGAAAAATTACAAACTTGTTGGAAGGACGATTAGGTCATGCATTGAACCCCTCAATTGATCCAATAGTTGGAAAAATACTGATAATTCCATTACCTAGACTGTATATCACTAGGTTGGAAGCATCTTGGGCGGGTTTGTGATATAATTTGTAGTAGATCAATTTGTGTCATTCTCTGAAGCTGAAAAGAGATTCTTCAAGCTGCTGAGAGGTAAATTCTTACGAAATTTTCCCCTACTGATTAAGATTATATTGTGTGAAAAGGGTATTTTGTGTAGCCACAACGAGTGAATGATTCATGATTAGATCGAAAGCACTACGGGCAACAGAAAATATTATTGGCTCAATTAGAGAGGGGACAAATCTGTATACATTCCTCTAAGAAACACACCTAATATAGATGGAAGCGATGCTACGAACGTTGAAGGGAGCCCTCCCGATACACCACCATCAAACTTGCGCAGAGGTAAGACCTCTCCTACTCCACCGCCACCCCCACTAGTGGAAGATATGCCTACGCATATGAAGCTACCCACCTTTAAGGATGTAGGGGATGAGGATATTGATAAATTTTTGTTTGTGACGAATGATGTGTGGACTGCACAAAATGTTAATACCGATACGGTCAAAAGAGTGCAGTTGGCTATGGAATTTGAAGGTTGTGCCTTAGATTGGTTCATGGGATACATTTCTCAAAATGTATATCCCACTATTCAGCAGATTAAGGATGCCCTGAAGCAGCAGTTATGGAAGCCAAAGTCCTATTCTTAGTGCGTAGTAGAACTGAAACGTTTTAAGCAAGGGTCGAAGGAGTTAATTTGGGAAGCTGACCAATGACTGAAGACCACCATCAATGACAGAGGATTTGCTTACAATTATTAGCACCATAAGGAATAGTTAATTTCCATGCTCTTGCCACATCTGCGTAGGCCTATGGGTCAACAAAAGATTGGTTCTTAGGAAGAAGCACATGAAATTTCTATGAAATTAGAAGCTGCGCCTAGAGAAGATGTTGAAATTGGAGTGATACAGATTCAAATCCAATTAGAAGCTATGCACTTATAAATTTAGGATTTACAAAGAGACCGAGGTAAATAAATTGGCACAGATGTCTGGTGCATACACTCTAAGGGTGTTGACCACACCAAATATCAATGCTCTCTGTTTTTAGATTATCTGCAAGCTGGGGGAACAAATCCAATGCGCCCAGGGATGCTGCTGGGCCTAGTACCCCAACACTATGGTGCACGGATTTTAGGGTAGCTAGATGACATGATATAAACCACTACTTGCGGTTAGGAGCCTATGTGCCAGAACTGAAACAACAATGGTGCAAATGTTTCTCTTCTTTTGGTCACGATGAGCACCACTACCAAATTCTTGACCTCATGATTGAAAATGTGAACCTTTATAGGGTACAGGCTGACCCTTCATCACCAACATCTCCCTCTGGTTAGGGAGGATCCCCAACAAGAGGAAGGGGAGGGGGGATAGGTGGAGGTGCAGGTCGAGGGAGAGGGCAATTAATTTTCTATAATTGTGGCAATGCTAGACACTATGCCCATGAATTCCCGAACCCTGCACTAAAATCCTGCAGGTATTGTAGGAATTTCAATCATGTAATTGAATATCATCCTATGGTAATAGCCAAAATGCATGAAAAGCAGTAGATGTCTGTGCAAAAAATACAAATGGTTAAAGATGAACCACACGACGATGGGCCAAGTGTAAATGTAATTACACGCAGTGGTGTTGCCATTATAGGACATGAGGAAAAGGCTGTCGCAAAGCCACTAATCATAAAGGCATATAACAATAAGGAAGGAATCAATCTGCAGACAGAAAAAGAGATTTCATTGAAGCCAAGAAGGATTTTGCTACTGTAGGAACGTCCACGTCAAGGGCTACCATGGAACCAAAGGATGATAATGAAGTTAAACCATTCCTATAAGTTGGCATTAAGCTATTGTGCAATCAAAAGGCACTAGATAATCTCAAGGCCCTAATAGACATCTGCATGGAAAAATATGTGCCTCAAACGAAGACCAAGGCCATGAACAAGATTTATAAGAACATGAATAGAACTGGTCGGGAGATGCGCATGACTGTGCAGATTGGAGAGTATGAGGTGGATAAAGTCATCTTGGATTTGGGTTCTGATGAAAATGTATTACCTAAGTAGACCTAGCAGAGGATGGGGGAACCAAATTTGGAATGGTCCACCATTCAGCTATGCATCGCTAATCAACAAAATATCATTCCACTTGGAAGGCTTCCACAAGTTGTGGTAGACATTGCTGGAGTGAAGGTATGTGTGGATTTTGAGGTAATAAAAATTATGGATGATACAGATCCCTACCCTATGCTGCTAGGATTGGATTGGGCCATTGATATGGGAGGTATCATCAACCTAAAGCATAGAAGCATTTTCTTCGAGAATGATGGTACACGGGCGATAGTCCCACTGGACCAAGAAAAAGGGGAATAATATATAGAACCAATACGTGAGGGGGATGATGTCGACCATATTTAAAAGCTGACTACACGGGATGAAGATTGGATCAACCCTATTGTTGATGGGATGTAAAATTGGGAGAAGGATAGTTTGTGTTTTTCAGATTTGGATGGCGATATGGAGAACTGGTAGAACTGGTTACACGATGTATCTACGCTTTGCTTCCTGAAGATCATGAATAAATTCTGGCGCATCTCCTTAAAGGTAAGAGAAGTATCCTATTTTTTTGTTCTAGTATTGTCAAAGAATTTCTAGAAGCATTGGAAAAATTTGTCCCAGAGGAACGAAGGTTCTGTGCGCTTGATTTGGCTATGCACGCGACTCCAGCGCGTTGGTGGGAAATGCACAAGGGATATTTCTAGGACTGGGAGGAATGTAGAAAAATGATGAAACTACACTTTGAACCTCTAGTTACCCCACCAACTGAGCTTTTCTATGGTCGGGGAGATCCGCACAAGCACCTGGCCATGTGGATGGAGGTACGGAATGAAAAGACCTAGAACAAGTGGGTTCATAGGTTTAATCACTCATTGGGGCTGGTACCCACCATATGGTATCTAGAAGCTGAGCTACACTGAGCCACTTACCACTGGACTAAGACGGATAAATATTTCCTAGAAACCTTTGGCTTGGTTGGGGGCTCAGAGAAATTGGATGAAGCCCTGCGGTACATTGATGCCCTTGTCATGGATGAATCCCAACCCCGAAAGGAATGTGTTGCGCTAGCCTAGGATGTGTAGATGCAAGACATATTCAACTGCAAGAACTTGTCAATAGAGGATAGAAGATGACCCAAGAAAGGTTAACATCCCTGAACCTGAAGGGGGGTGCACAATTGCATGGCCCGCATTATGGATGGTGGATGTCACTAAAGCTCTGAAATTGAAGGAAGTCAATAGCTATGGAAGAGCAGTTTAATACCATCAGTTTTAGGGTTGATGTCAACCATATTTACAAGTTGACTACATGGGACAAATATTGGATCACTAAACCCTATAGCTATGGAAGAGTAGTACAAGGCTATAGTGGAGGCCTTGCGATCGGGACTGCAAGTGCTACAGTTGAAGACAAACAATTTACAAGCGAGCGTGGATCAAGAGAAGCTGGTAAAAGCAAGCCTGCCAACCACCATGATTATCACAGAATCCGAGAGCAGAATATACCCCTTCCCGGGCATAGACATAACCTTGGAACAACGAAATCTGTGCATGCAGGTGAAAACCTGACATGAGGGAAAAATTGACCTTGAAAAGGTGCCCGGTGGAAAGCTACACGCTCTCCAAATATTTATTTATGCTGAGCTATAGAGAAGGGAGGCGTGTGCACAACAACAACTAAGTGAAGCAAAATAGGCTGTAGCCACAAAAACAATAGAATTGATCCAGGCACAAGTAGTGTAGCAGGCGGCCATGGTTTAGCGCACAGAATTAGAAAACCTGATTGACAGATTGTGCGGTAAAATTCCAGAGGTAGTTATCTCGGCATCTACCGCACCGCAAGTGAAGATTGAAATTATGGTTACCATGCTCAAGGCTTCCAGGTCAGAGATCTAGATGGTGAAGGTAGAATTTGAGCAGAAAATTGCTGCATTGCAAGTTAAGCTGCAGCCTGAATCTCCTCCAAAGGTGCACGCGCAATGGGACACCATAGTTAAAACCACATTTGTAAGAATTTCCGCCAATTTTGACAAGTTCTCAGAGCTTCTAGAGACTGGCATGGGATTTTGGACCTCTGTGCAAACATATCCACTCGTTAAAAAGATTACTAAGGAGATGCATGCAAAAGAGTAGGATTTCGATGATCTCCAGGAGGCCTTGCACATGTTCATTTCAGCTCAACACGTGGCCCACCTTCCTACCAGTCAGGCGCTGTGAGATGAGGTTTAGGAGCTCCGCCAGAGGAAGTAGATTGTCACTAATCACATGAGGCTATGGGTAGACGAGGCAATGAAGTTGTCTCAGGACATGGATGCTATTGTAAGGAACCTCAATCAGACCCTGTAGAGTGTCACCTTGGCCACAGAAGGGCTGACTTCAGAGAAGCTAGTAGAGACCATGTAGAGTGCAGTGGACCAGAGTGTGGGCATCTTGGTGCCCTTTTATGTTGCTATTGAAGATATATTGAGAAATATGAGGAACCCAATTCCCCTATGATTCAGGACGAGTCAGAAGATTGTGTTGGGGACCTGTTGGAGTGGGGTCCCCTGATTCTAAGCTTTGAAGAACATTTTGATATATTTTTGTAATATATTTTTTAAGTTTAGTCATGTGCAACACAAGTCAAGGGGATTTGGGGTGGGTCAAAGCCCCTCATGAGTTGTAATGGGTAATAAGGGTAGAACAAGGGGCTTCAAACCACGGTTTGTAGACCCTAGATTAGTGTAGGCTAAAAGTATAAATAGGAGTCTAGCCCAAGTTGAAGAAGTCTGTTTTTGAGAATAATGAACGATTGATTATAGATCTGGCTAAGTTGTGATATTTTGTGCATAATTGTTTGGATAAGAGGCTCCTATTGGCTGTGTGCATGGAGACCTTAGTCTTGTTGTGTACGGACCCCACTGGCTGTGTGCGTGGGTGAACTGAAAGGTTTTGTATGAAGGATCTAAATTGTTATGAATAAAGAACTATTGTTGTTGATATCTGAGTCTTAAATGAATCTATTATTATCTGTGAAACTATTTCTGGTTTTAGATGAATGGTTAGCGAATGGATCTAATTCTATTGGGTGTTAATACTATCTGTTAAGAGATATTATATGGATTATAGACTCAATTTAACTTGTGCGCCAGATATTCTGCATAAATAATCTAAATCACTCTGTTAAGGGTCTCCTGGTTGGGGCTTATGTGCAGAGGCTTGTTCATGGTTATTTTGGATCTAAGGGCACCCACATCATTTAAATCTTTATTAGGGTGTGGAAAAATGGTTCCAACACCCCCTATACTGCTTCGGGTGAGACTTTGACTTGCGCAATTAGGTCACTACCAAAAGGGCCAGTACTAAGAGGGTTTTATTGGTTAACCTTAATTCCATACCTAGGTGAAGACCCCTAAAGCCAACAACCATTATGGCAACATTCAAGAAGAAAATCACAACAAAAACCACTTCTAAAATCTTCTTTGAATGAGTGTGGGTACACTTTGGGATCCCATAGTCTACCATCTCAGATCAGGACAACAGGTTCCTCAGCGCATTTTGGTCCAACCTTTGGTCAATGCTGGACACTAAGCTCACCAATTCCTCAAATTTCCATCCCCAAACTGATGGCTAGACAAAGGCCGTCAATAGGATGATCGTACACATTCTATGCATGTACAATTCAAAGAATCCACGCACATGGGATGATAGGCTTCCCTATGTACAACACAGTTATAACCGGGCTCTTCACAACTCAACCAACCAAATCCCCTTTCAGGTGGTCTTGAGATTCTAGCCACTATGTGCCATTGACATCGCCTTGCCATTTGCGTCTACTCATGTTGATTCGGCTCATGTCCAGTTTGAAGCTGACAAGGTGAACAACTTCATTAACGACATTAAGCACATCTGCCAACAGGTTCATGACATATTAGACGAAGCCAATGCTAAGTACAAGAAACAACATGATCAACATTGGGTGCCACACAACTTCCAGGTGGGCGACAAAGTGTGGCTACATTTGCAGAAGAAGCGCCTCGTTGTACCCCACCGCAAGCTTCACCCGCTTTGATATGGATCATACACCATCACCATTAGGGGAATTTTGAGGTCTAAAATGGGCCTCCTAAGGAAATTAAAAAATAATAGTGGAAATAATAAAATAATATTTGATTACATCATCTAATTTTAGAGGGAAAAAAGAAAAAACTACTTTTTCAACTCGTATTTTCAACTTATCTCCCAAGGTTTTTACTCAAATTTGCAATGGGAGTACTCGTTGGATGAAAAATTTAATTCCTCATCGAAGGAGTACCCATGTTTAATACTTTTGATGGACCTTACTACACAAAAAATGAGAAATACATGAAAAACGAGATTGCAATCACATTTTTTCATGTATTTATCATTTTTCGCATAGCAGTGTCCATCAAAAGTATGCAACATGGGTAATCATATGAAGAATTAAATTTTGCATTTAACAAGTACTCCCACTCAAAATTTGAGTAAAAAATTTGGGAGACAAGTTGAAAATACGATTTGAAAAAGTAGTTTTATTATTTTATTATTTTTTAATCATTTTACCCTTTTACTTAAAAAATGGTGAATTATCCCCCATGGTTGACATCATCATCTTGAATCCTATTGGTTCTTATAAAGTTTATTTTGATTGTATATTTTTCTTAGGAGGCCCATTTTAGACATCAAAATTCCCCTAATTCAAGGTTGTACTAGCCAATGCCTTTGAGATCAGTATTCCACCATTCCTTGGTCTGCACCTAGTGTTCAATGTGGACCACCTTCAGCCCTACTTCCCACCTCTGCTAGACACCTCCGAAATTGCAGAACAACTCACACCAACATAGTTGAACCCAGGTTGCAAGGAATAGGCCACCACAGATTGTATCATGGACATGAAAATCAAGAACACCCGCCAGTAGAATATCCAATTGTATCGTGTTTTCAAATCTGGCCAACTACTGCACCAAGGCAAATTTTTCACTAGGGACCAAGTTCAACAAAATTTTCCTCATCTCATGGAGGAACTCAACGTAATGGGGACCATTTCTTCCTGAGGCAGGGGCGGGAGATCTAGGTGGATATTGGTGGCCACCAACCTATTACACTTGGGGCCCCACCATTGTTTATTTCAGTTTTTCAATTTCCTTAATTGTATTGCAATTTACTAATTTTAGCATTTTTTCACGTCCTGAACTTGCGAAGCTATTTTGAGGCCCTAAACGACGTTTTTTGGAAAACCAGGGAAAAATAGAGGAGGTCCTTCAATGTTTCTCTGTAATATTCCCAATTAGTTCTAAGCTAATGGGAATATTCATTTTTTTTTATTTTTCTGTTTCAAGAATAAAAATGTGGAGGCTCATAAAACTTCTAAATAGTGAATAAATCAATGCCAAATGTGAAAAAGGTTAAATCTTGGCTATGTAAACAAGCACCCTTAGGTGTTAAAGGGGTTGAATATTTTGACTAGGTCAACCATGACAAAATCTACAGTGCTGCCTTGGAGGAGTGGCCATCAATGAGGCACATCACAGTTTTAGATGTAGATGGATCATGTGAAAGGAGCTATTTCATTGAAGGTGGTTTAGAGTTTGCAAGATCTCAAATTATAAAAGGAAGAGGATGGTAGCATGAGAAGGTTCTTGATGGTATTATATTTTTTGAATATATTGTCTGTTTAGACATATATCATTCTCTTGCTATTTAGCTGAGAATAGTGTTGTCGAGAACTGGGTGTTCCTGATCAAGAATCCCATCTCTTTCATTGAGAGGCCTCTTGGAAGAGTTTGAATTTATTGTCCACTATCTAGCTGAAGGCCAAGCTTCTTCTTCCAACTACAACATAGATCCCGTTGAGGGTTTGGTTGTCTTTGAAAGCTGTAGCAAGTGGAGGCTAGATCTACTCATATCTAGACCATTCTAGTGCTCCTTTTCAGTGGGGAAGTCTTCTATCCCATTGGAAAGAGAGTATTGGATCAATGGAGCATCAATTTCAGATCTTGGCATTTGGAAAAACATTATCTAAGCCCTACAACACATTTTTTACTTCCAGATCTACGTTTTTCTGTAGGTGTTGTTGCAGGGCCTTTTGGCACATCTTTCTGGAGGAGTGATTTTCATGTGTTGGGGATTTACCCTTCACCCTTGAGATCCATTGAAGAGGATCATTATATTGTATATATCAAATCAGATCTGAATATTCCTGAATATCTGAAGATTTCTGCAGATCTGCAGCTTTAGATGTCAGATCCACTCCTTTTACTCCATGTATTGCTGAAAACCCCAAGGGGATTTTGAAGAAGAGCCTTTATAGTGTATAGATTTGTCATAGATCTGATTTTTCATGCATTATTTTTCTCTAGATCTAAGATGTAACCAGAAGCTATTGTAGCTCCATAAAATAATGTTGTCAAGGTAGTTTCAGTCTTAATACATGGTTGGAGCACCTCTTTTTGAGGATTTTCTTCTATCGGAGTATTCTATTTCCTGTTGTACATCTCATGGGCTATCTTGTGCACATATTTTTCTAATGTAAATGTAAATAAAGAGTCTCCATATTGGCCTCTTTATCTTACTTAGATGATCCACGTTATTTATCTACGTAACTGTCTTGTTTTGTTGCATTCCCTATTTGGGGTTATTACAGTGGTATCAGAGCATCATCTTGGCAAAACCTTTGATTTCTTAAAAGCCAATATGTTTTTGAAGAATAAGAGCCTCTTACTAACAAAGAGAATAGGTATCTCAAGAGAAGACAAATTTTTTTTGTTTACACTGAAGACAAAGAGGACAAGGGTAAAACCCCTTTATCTGGAAGAATGAAAGGGAAAGAGTTCTCAAAAAATCTGATCCAAACTGTGCATGAGCTAAAAAGAGAAATCAGGGGAAGGCATGCAGATCCCTCAAGAATATTTTCACATGAAAGAAGCCCCAGTTCTTCATATTATGTGTGTAAGCAGTCAACCACACAATCAGATCTACAATGTTGCAGCATGCCTACACTTTTGACAAGAGAAGAAGCAGAAGGAGAAACACCAGAGGAGGAGACTCTTGGTGACTATATCCAAGAATATGAATCTCAGTCTAGAAGATTCAAGGAGCATCTAAGCTTCCAAGATTTTTTACAACTTAAAGAGGAGAGAAGATCCAGCAAATACAATAGAAGAAGAGGGTGCATGAAACACACTTTGGGTAGTTTTTTTCTACCCACTTTTGATGGATCACCCGAGAGCTCAGCCAAGTCTTGGGTAGGGAAGCTAGACACATTTTTTCAGCTGCATCAATTTTAAGAATAAGAAGCCATAAGAGTAGCAGTGCTACATCTCCAAGGTAAGGCTTATGCCTGGTGGTTATTTGAATCTTCTTCATTGAAAAATATGACTATCTCTACTTATGCAAAGTTCACTAGGAGGTTAGTGAAAATATTTCATCTTAAGCAATCTGAAATTTCCTTAGGTGAGAAAACCAAGCCCAAGAATTCAAAACCTTTGCATGAGTTGGAAGGATCCATGAAGCCAACTCCATTTCAGAACATTGTAGAGGGGGCTAAAGATCTACTATATGATTTTCCAAGGGCCAAGGCCCCACTTCAGCAAGAAATTTCTTCTCAAGAAGAAGAAATGAGGATTCCTTTTTCATAAGAAGATCAAGAAAAAGGATCTCTTGATGATGAGGCATTCTCCATTGATGAGGAGAAGGAAGAGGAAGATCTGGAAAGATCCTCCAGCACTATGACAGCAAGAGGAGATCTACTTCTATTTGGAGATGGAGGTGAAGCAATTGCTTCCAATAGAAGAGATCTTGTATCTTTGCAATAAGTTCCAAGGGATCAGTATCCAAGGGATCTTACACATGAATAGCATGAGAAGCATGTGTCTATTACAATAGAAAATGAGACAAAACAATGGAGGAAGTGTGTTCCAACATTGCATACAGTTTTGGGAACACACACTAAGATAGATCATTCCTTTGTGATCAAGACTCTTGACACCAAGGAGATGTTGGGTGTAAATGGATTAATTACATATGAAGAAAGAACCTTAGATTGTGAGATCGTACAAAAGGTAGGAGAAGAAGAATAAAGGAGGGATCACAACAATGACATGGCAGGAGATGATCCACTATTACATGGAGGGAAGGATGGGGTAGTTGCTCCAATCAGAAGCACTCTTGCATCCTCAAGGGTGATGCCCCATTATCATGAAGTAGGGATATGATGATCCCAACTATTATGCAGATGAGAATGATCCACGAGGCATCATTATATTGTGGTAAACCACCTGGGAGACCAATTGATTCAGATTTGGTGAAATATGTCTCACACTTTGATGCTCCATTCATAGATCCAAGAAGGAAGGAGCATTAGAAGACCACAATACAACATTGAGAGTGTTGGGTAAGCTCAAGGAGGAGGGAAATACTTCCCCACTATCTCCATTGTCCACTCTCTCATATCATACTGCGCTGAGAAAAGATGCTGCAAGATTAGAGAAGAACACCATCATGGGGCAAGGAGGACAATCCTTGGCTATGGAGACTTTGAAGATGATCTCACTTGGAGAGAAATCTTCCATACATGATAGGAGACGGTGGGAACACATTCATACTTTGGCAAGACCAAGGAGGTTTTGGATAGATGATAGCCTTCCATGAGAGACTAACTTCCAAGAACCCCCATTTTCATTTGAGCATGTGCATATGCAAAAAGGGCAGCAAGGAAGGAATAGAAACCTTCCATCTTATACCTTTGGCATGGGAGATGTCAAGGAGGAGAGAAATGGAAAGTATGGCCTTCCAACATATACCTTTGGCATATGATATGTCAAGGAGAAGAGAAGCAACATGACAAACATTTTAGTTGATACATTATCATCGATGTCATTTTTGGGGGGATTAGATCCATATTGGAAATCCCAACTGTTGGTGGAATATTCCAAGGATCTTCTCACATCCATGATTCTTGATGACTTGCTATATGATGATGGCTATTAATTCCAATATGGAGTCATCTATGATCATGGTAGGATATTCTTCTCTAGAGCCTCCAAGCTGAAGCAGAAGTTACTACAAAGGGCTTATAAAGAGTTCTGTTTTAGCCACATTTATTCTATGAATCTCAACAACATTTTCTTGAGGAGCCACCATTGGGAGGGATTTGAAGGAGAACTATAGCAGCATTTTCAAAGATGCATTTACCATATGGAGATGGAGCAACAACATAACTCTATGGAAGAGTTAATTCAACCCTCTTTTCCTCTTTTTGAGGAAGGGGATAGATCTATGGACCACTCCATTTGTATGAGGAGATTTGTGGGTGAAGAGCATGCTCATGTAAATTATGTTTTATTTTCTGATTGTATGCATTATTTTAATATGTATATGTAGGCCGTGAATCCTAAGAGGAGTGTTGTACCTTATAAACTTCATGGCCAACTTTGGGCCAAAACTATTTCTGAATATGGCCTCTCCCTTGGTGGAAAAAGGGAGATTTTTCAACATGATGGGTGCTTCCCTAACGCACCAAATATATCTCACACTTTCAGCCATGGTGAGATGATATGGGCAACAAGTAAGTGGTGGGAAAATAACTTACCACATCTAAATTTGATCCAGACAGGAGATGCACCGTGCTAGTTCCACATGTGGGACTATGACCCACCCCTATATGCACAAATTTATGTTTGCATATATGTTGTTTTGATCCCCTACATTGATGATGTACTTTTACTTTTTATGGAGATGTATGGAGGAAGGAGGGAAGTTATGTATATACCTCATGGGATGGAGACTCTCTATGTGTCTTATGCTACCTGTTTCAAGGAGAGCATTGAGCAAGCCATGTTTGTTTCATGTGAACTATTGTCTCCTTATGGGATGAACTATTTACATTTCATGAGAACTTTGAAGGAGAAATTCATGGAGGGATGGATTAGTGAACACTTAGCTTGTGGAGGAGGCTTAACACATGGTGGTGTCGCCAATGGAGGAGGAGAAGAGTTGCATCGCTCACCTTATCAGTTGCTTGAGGACAAGCAACATTTTAGAGGGGAGGACTGTAATATTTACAATTAGTTCTAAGATGATGGGAATATTCATTTTTTTTTATTTTTCTATTTCAAGAATAAAAATGTGAAGGAGCCTCATAAAACTCCTAAAAAGTGAATAAATCAATGCCAAATGTGAAAAGGTTAAATATTGGCTATGTAAACAAGCATCCTTAGGTGTGAAAGGGGCTAAACCTTTTGACTGGGTCAACCATGACCAAATCTATAATGCTATCTTGGAGGAGTGGCCATCAATGAGGCACATCGTAGTTTTAGATGGAGATGGCTCATGTGAAAGGAGCTATTTCATTGAAGGTGGTTTAGGGTTTGCAAGCTCTCAACTTATAAAAGGAAGAGGATGGTGGCATGAGAAGGTTGTTGATGGTATAATATTTTCTGAATATATTGTTTTTTTAGACATATATCATTCTCTTGCTGTTTAGCTGAGAATAGTGCTTTTTAGCACTAGGTGTTCTTGATCGGGAATCCCACCTCTTTCCTTGAGAGGCCTCTTCGAAGAGTTTTCGTTTCTTATCCACTATCTGGCTGAAGGCCAAGCTTCTTTTTCCAACTACAATGCTTTTCCTATTGAGGGTTTGGTTGTCTTTGAAAGCTGCAATAAGTGGAGGCTAGATCAACTCATATCTAGACCATTCTAGTGCTCCTTTTCAGTGGGGAAGTCTTCTAGCCCATTGGAAAGAGAGTATTGGATTAGTAGAGCATCAATTTTAGATCTTGGCATGTGTCCAAACATTATCTAAACCCTACAACGCTGTTTTTACTTCCAAATCTACTTTTTTCTGTAGGTGTTGTTGTAGGGTTTTTTGGCACATATTTTTGGAGGAGTGATTTTCATGTGTTGGGGATCTGCCCTTCACCCTTGAGATCCATTGAAGAGGATCATTATATTGTATATATTATATCAGACCTGAATATTCCTAAATATCTGAATATTTCTATAGATCTGTAGCTTTAGATCTCATATCCACTCCTTGTACTCCATGTATTGCTGAAAACCCCAAGGGGATTTTGAAGAAGAGACTTTATAGTGTTGGATCTGTCATAGATTTGATTTTTCATGCATTATTTTTCTCTGGATCTAAGATGTAATAAACAGCTGCTATAGCTCCATAAAATAACGCTGTCAAGGCAGTTTCAGTCTTAAAACATGGTTGCATCACCTCCTTTTGAAGATTTTCTTCTATTGAAGTCTTATATTTCATGTTGTACATCTCATGGGCTATCTTGTGCACATATTTTGCTGATGTAAATGTAAATAAAGAGTCTGCATATTGGCCTCCTCCTCTTACTTAGATGATCTGCTTTATTTATCTACATAATTGTCTTCTTTTTCTACATTCCCTATTTGGGGATATTACATTCTCACGTAAAAAGTTGTAGTCCTCAGATAGATCTTTATAACAAGGTATTATACACATAAAATGAAGATCGTATGCCAAAGTTATATCCCCGGGAATATTGATGTACCAATTTACCAAAATGGGGCTCATAGTTTTGGCGTTTCATCTCCTAGGGTTAGGTTTTTGGATGTTTAGGGTTTTCCATTACTTCTCAATAATAAATAGGCCATCGAGCCTCATAGTAACAAAATTTAGAGGCCTGTGGCCGCCACATCTCTTCTCATAGATAACCTACGAGTGCCCTAGATAATTTATTTCCATTATGTCTGTAAGCATATTTAAGTTATTTTCTATTAATGAAATGAAGTTCTATTTCTGTTGGATCTCTACTTTTATGTTTATTATTGTATTTCATTGTGTTCCTAAAAAAATTAAATTCACTTGTAGACTCAACCTCTGCAAATTAAATCTTAGGAAATATTCACCAAGATAATACTATTTTATCTCTGCCTACATGAGTAGCAACATACATCAAATAATTAGATTTGTGAAAAAACCTCCTTTTCCACACCTTTGATATGCATCAACAAATTTTATAAGATGAAAATTGATTTTAACCCTTCCTTCACTCATAAGCATTCATTGCCTGCATAAGAAACTTATTAACACAAGCACATCAATACATATATGATATACCTCAGCCCATAAGTAAACTTTCTTTATAGAGATACTAAGACCATGATCCCCAAGTTGACTTGGAAAACAATGGTTACATGGTAAATTAGGTCATTGTTAAATTCAAATCATAAGTAAACATTCTTCATAGAAATACAAAGACCATGATCCCCAAGTTGACTTGGAAATCAATGGCTACATTACAAATTAGGTCATGTTTGAATTCAAGTCATAGGTAAGAATTATTCCTAGAGATACTTGGTGAAATGTGGGCAGGAAAAAACTCCAAAGAAATACAAATTATATCGAGTTGGAAAATTAGAACTTCCATGAGCCAATTGGTACATTAAAGGGCATACAAACTCTCATAATGGGTGTCTCATTTTTTTTTAAGTCATCGGTTGCATTGATGGAATACCTATGTATCCATCTCTCATCAAAAAAATTTGGGTTAGAAAAATGAAAATGGCCATTTACTTGGACACGAGAAAGATAAAATTGAAATAAAATAATATAAAGTTGTCATTCCCTTGGATCCATGAGAGAGAAAACCATAGGTTGAATCACATGATGAAACATAAACCAAAAAAACTTACTAATAGATAAATGAATATAAGGACAATTTTGATTCCAACACTAAAGGTGAAGTTCTACTTGTTTCACCATCATATATTGGTTAAAACTCTGATGTTGAATTATACATGTTGAAATTGGAATATTATGAGCCAAAGTCCATAGAGTGTTGGTCTATTTAAGAAATTATAATCAAGATAAATTGACCATGTTTTTTAGTCAAAACAATAATTGTACTATATAAAAACAAACTTAAGAAAACTATGACTTTAATCCATCTAGACCTCAAATTCGAGTGAGGTGCCTCTTTATGATATAGTGAGTGAAATTCTCCATTAAATCGTTTTTCTAAAGTATCCAAGTTAGTTTGGGACCAAGTAAGAATGAGAAAACTTGTTTATACCTTCGTTGGACAACTAACTTGGTGGTGGGACCCTCACAACCCCAACTAAAGACTTGGAAAAGCACACCAATGTATGTCATTGTGCGCTATAAAGAAACAAATTGACAAATGAAGCCAACATTCTAAAATTTAATTTAGGATATGATCCTTTCGAAAATTTCAAATGTTGAAAAAAATAATGGAAATGACTTGGCTGTAGGGATGAATGAGTTTGGTGGCATATGTTCTTAGCCACACTATATGACTTGCCTAACAAATGGGACAATTGAAGAAGTCATAGGAGAAACCTTCCAATGGAAGGAATTTATCAAATATTTTGCGTTTAGAAGTGAGGAGGAAATTTTGTGATAAGTAGTATAGCGTATATGTGACTTCATCAGAACTACAAACCTTATCAAGAATGATAAAAAAAATGTAAAATAAAAGTTGAAACTAATCTGACTTCACATTGCACTCGATTATCATGCTACAAATAACACAATCAATTAATAACTCATGTAGACATGAAAAATGTTATGAAACCAACTGCAGAAAGAGAAGAAAAGAGATATCAATGCCTTAGAAATAAGCCACTTCGAGGGGGAAACCTCTTTTACATTACATAAATGAAAAAATATTCGATGATACAAATGAAAAAACATCCTTCTATATATAGGAGTCCATGGGGTCACAATATAATCCTGGCTAACCTAACAATTATAATGTAAGGGAACAATAATAACAATATTGGAGTTACAGGGGTACAAAAATAACAATAAGGGGGCTACACTAACAACAATAAGGGACTACATTAGTAATATAGGGACCTAACATGCCCTCTCATTCAAAAAAGTGTTGTCCTAAATGCTTGAGTAGCTCTGAGTGCTTTTGTATAAAATTCTCATCCTCCCACGTAGAATATTTAGTGGGTAAGTTCTTCCACTTGATGAGATGCTCTGAAATTGATCAATTTCATGGCTGTTGAGTTCTTTTTTCCGTGACTGCTTCAGGTTCCAATATGATTTTCCTTCCTCATCAAGTTCTAGCAATATTGTTTGAACTGGAAGTTTTTCACATATAACCTTCTTTAAGCATGAAACATGGAAAACTAGATCCACTCGTGAAGAAGTAGGAAGCTCCAATTTATATGCCATAGTATCAATATTTTGCAACACCTTGTAAGGACCATAGTAATTTGGTGATAATTTATTATCCTTCTTAGCTTGCTTGAGGGACATTTTTTTGTATGGTTGTAGCTGTATAAATACCTAGTCTCCTACATCAAAAATTCTCTCACTATGATGTTGATTTTCCTATTGTTTCATTTGATTTTGTGCCAAATTTAGGTTATCCTTTAAGAGCTGTAGAACTTCATGTTGATGCTCGATGTGATCTTCCACTTCTTGAACCTTATAATTTTCTCTTAAAGATGATGTGATGGATGGTGGATGATATCCATAAAATACCATAAATGGGGTCATTTTTGCTGCAGTATGGAAGGAAGTGTTATACCACCATTCAGCGAGAGGTAACCACTTGACCCATTGTGTTTGTTTATCAGATACAAAAAAACGAAGATATCCTTCCAAAAATTTATTCACTATTTCAGTTTGACCATCAGATTGAGGATGATAAGATGAGCTATGAGCTAGTTGAGTACCTAAAGAAGAAAGTAATTCCTTCCAAAAATTTCTAGTAAAAATGCGATCTATGTCGCTTACAATAATCTTTGGGTTTCCATGTAGCTTTTGAATTGTTTCCATAAATGTAGTAGCAAATATAATTTCTTTAAATGGATGAGATAAAACACAAAATTGTGCATACTTGGTAAGTCTATCAATTACCACCATGATGACATTATTTCCTTCAAACTTAGGTAAACCTGTGATAAAATCCATTGAAATCTCCTCCCAACGTTGAATTGGAATGGATACAGGTTGTAGAAGACTTGGGGTGTTAATTGTCCCAAATTTATTTTGCTGGAAAACCAAATATTCCACCACAAAATTTTGAATATCAGATTTAAGGCCGTCCCAAAAAAATTATTTCTTCACCTCGTGGTAAGTTTTTAAAAATCCTGAGTGTCCTCCTAAAGGAGAAGTGTGCAATTCCAAAATAATATTTTGTTTTAGTTGGGAATTATTACAAATATATAAGCGATCTTTGTACCGTAAGGAATCATTTTTCCAACTAAATGTATCAGATGTACTAGGATCTTGCTGCAACTTTTGAATGAGTGTCCACACTTATTCACCCTTCTTCTATTCATCCCTTGCTTTAATTATCCAATCTGGTTGGATAATAGAAATGGCACAAAACAATGCTTCCACCTCTTCATTATTTGATGAGAGTGCATCTGCAACAACATTTAGCTTCCCTTTTTTGTAGATGATTTCAAATTCATAACCCAAAATCTTTATGACCCATTTTTGCTGCTCTTCTAAAGATAGTCTTTGTTCCAAAAAATGTTTAAGACTATCATGATCAATTTTTACCTTGAAGTTTCTTCCCATTAGGTAAGGTCACCATTTCTTTAGTGTATGTAGTATTGCTAACATTTCCTTCTCATAAATAGCTTTCTGTAAATAATTTCCTTTGATTGGACAACTTTAAAAAGCAATGGGTCTTCCTTCTTGCATTAAAACAACATCAATTCCATTTCCTGAGGCATCACATTCCAAAATAAATGTTTTTATGAAGTCTGGCATCGCTAAGACTGGTGCTAGATACATTTCCTTTTTAAGATGTTCAAAGGCCTTAGTTGCTTCAACTGTCCATGAAAATGCATCTTTCTTCAATAATGTTGCTAGAGGTGCTGCTATTCTCCCATAATTCTTAACAAAATTGCGATAATACCCTGTTAACCCAATAAATCATCGCAATTGATTTATGGTTGTGAAGACTTTCCATTCCTTAATGCCTTTAGATTTGTTAGGGTCTACCTTAACACCCTCGTGAGATACAATATGACCCAGATATTCCACCTCTTTTACTCCAAAGAAACAATTGGATGTTTTGCATATAATTATTTCTCCTCCAATAGTTTGACTACCCTGTCAACATGTTGAACATGATCCTTCAAAGACATGTTGTAGATTAGTATATCATCAAAAAATACTAGCACACATTTTCTAAGGAAGGGTTTGAAAATGGAATTCATCAACCCTTGAAATGTAGAAGGTGCATTCGTAAGGCCAAAAGGCATGACCAAAAATTCATAATGACCCTCATGAGTTCAAAATGTTGTTTTCAGAATATCTTCAACCTTCATTCTAATTTGATGATATCCTGAACGAAGATCGAAGTTGGTAAAATAAATTGCTCCATGTAATTCATCCAATAATTCATTAATCACATAAATGGGAAATTTATCTTTGATAGTGAGCTTATTTAGATCCCTATAATGTAGGCACATGTGCCATGATCCATCCTTCTTGTGCACCAATACTATTGGAGAAGAGAAAGAACTTTAACTACGTTGAATTATACCAGCCTCTAACATTTATGAAATCATACATTCAATTTCGCTCTTTTGGACATAAGGATATCTATAAGGCCTGATGTTTGGAGTAACACTTCCTAGAATAAAATGAATTGCATGATCATGATCACAAATAGGTGGGAGTCCTTTGGCAGTTTGAAACACCTTGGAATGATTGTCCAGGAATTTTTGGTGATCCGAAGAAATAGATGATTTTGATGTTGGAACTTCTAGTGAGCATAATTGTGAAATTACACCTCATTGTTATTTCTTCAGAATATTTTTCATCGAAATAGAGCTTATTATCTTTCCTAGCTTCCCTGCGATACTTCGTAATTCGAACTCCTTTCCTTTTGAAAAAAAATAAAGAAAAGTTCTTGAAAATTAAAAGCTACCATCCCCAAAGATTGTAACCATTTTACTCCTAGTATAACATCAACCCCTCCCACTGTAATGGAAAGCATTGGACTATTCAATACATATTACCCCATAGTTAGCTTGACATTATGGAATTTCCCAGAGTAATTTATAGTTCCTCCATTTGCAACCATCACTTGAAATTCTGTTGCTCAGTATAGGAAACAATTCAATTCCTTGGCTACCTTACAATGAATAAAACTATGGGTACTACCCGAATCAATCAACACTATTACCTTTTTCTTCTTGATATGTTCTTCTATCTTAAGAGTTTGAGGAGTGGTAATTCTTGCCAATTCATTACACGATATGGTTAGACTCATTTCTTATTTTTCTAGGCTTGGTTCCTGGTGTATATCCTCTTATTTTTAAGTTTCTTATTCATTTTATTCCTCCACTTCACAATCTATGTAAAATAATTTCTTCTCAACATACTTATGACCTTTAGTGTATTTGCTATCACATTTGTAGAAAATCCCTTTTTCTCTTTTTTCTTCCAATTTTTGTGGTGTCAACCTTGTAGGTTGTGGAAATCTAGGAGTAGCAACACTTCCATCTTTATAGATGTCAGTAGTAGGCTTCCTTGTCGCCATAATTTTACATTCAATTTCTCTTCCCAACCTGAATGCCTTCTCCAATGACTCAGGTTCCCAAACACAAACCTCATGTTGGATGTTATCCTTTGAAGTCCCTATGAAGACATCAATCCTGTGTTCCTCTGGAATATCAGTTTGCCTTATATTAAATTTTTGGAAGTCCTCAACATGCTCCACCACTGAACCCTTTTGTTTCAGATTTATCAATTGGATAAAAAAGGAGTTGCTCTTTGTATCCTCATAATGTGCTATCATTTCCTCCATAAAAATTGACCAAGTGAAAATATTTTTACGGGAGGAAAGCCATCGATACCATACAAATGTATTTTTTTCTAAGTATAATGTTGCATTGCATACCTTTTGTGTGTTTTGCAAATTATTGTGATCAAAATATTGCTCCCTTTGTAGTGTCCATGTTAAGGGATCCTTTCCATCAAAATTCCTCATATCGATCTTTGGAATATGGTGGGTCTTCCATCCAACATTAGAGTTTTTGAGATCACGATTAACATTTATTTTGTTCTCATCGTGAGTTTCCTCTACTATCTTTTCACCATTAGGAAATATTTCTTGTATCAACTTTGTCAAACCTTCCATGTCTGCTTTCAGATCATTCTTCATGTTTTCCATTTTTTCATCAATATTAGCTTCCATGTCATCCATCTTAGCTTCTATGCCATATTCCATGCCATCCATGCCATTCTTCAAACCATCCACGCATTTCTTCAAACCATCCATCTTAGCTTCCACGAGTTTTTTCAAAACTTCCATTTCATTTTTTGCTGCTCTTCGTGAGAGTGAAATTTGGTGCACTTGCTCTTGTAATTTTGATATTCCACGTTGCATTTTTTCATCTTCGTGAGTCATAGTAGGGCCTTATAAATTATTAATGGGTATTAAATTATTTTTAGAGGGCATTTTAGAACCCAATACTGATATATATTCTACAACATTCCCTTCAACTCTATTCAAATTGATTCTTCAAACAAAAATTATGTAATTCAGAAAAAAATACACACCTTTTTCTTGCTTTTGAGGAGCTAAATAGTCCTGTAGTAGCCCTCTAAATCTTCTTTCTAATGCCACAAGTTTGGCCTAATTTGGATTCTTCAAGGCAAAGTTATGTCCAATCTCCCACAATGAGCTAATTATGGACTAGTTCAGTAGAGAGAACTTGTACGGCATGCCATGTGTCATTGTTTATTCCTTTGGCTTTGAAATTGATAAACAGGAAACTAAAGTCTGTGTACTTGTGGCCAATTTTCATAGAATTCCAATCCGATGCTCAGAGAGAGAGTTATGATGATTTTCCCACAGTCACCTCTTTGAGATGAAATTGAGGAGCCTTAAAAACCCCTAACTTCCACAGATCATATCTTCGAAAATATTGTGAACCAAGATCTAAAAATTTGACACAAAGTTTTCCAAGATTTTAGCTTCGCATGATGAAAATATCAGATTCTGAACCTTCTTAGAAAAGAATTTATAGCGAAAATTCCATGATGACCTGTTTGGAGCAGTGAAATCCTAGAATCCAAAGCTCTGATACCAAATGCTATGAAACCAACTCCAAAAATAGAAGAAAAGAGAGATCAAAGCATTATAAATAAGACACTTCAAGCGATAAATCTCCTTTACTTTTCATAAATGTACGATTCTTCGATGATACAATTGACAAAACCTCCTTCTATATATAGGAGTCCATTGGGTCACAATATAATCCTAGCCGACCTAGCGATAATAATGTAAGGGAAAAGTAATAACAATAGTGGGGTTAAAGGGGTACAAAAATAACAATAAGGGGGATACAATAACAAAAATAAGGGACTACACTAGTAACATAGGGACCTAAAGCAAAATTTCACATATCTATGATAGAATTTCAAATGTAAGAAGAATTGTCTTGAAACTTAGAGAAAAATAAAAAACAAATTACTAAAAGTGTTAAAGGAAGAGAAAGAAAATTCCAAGAAACTGAAGTTTCCACTAATATTTAATAGTTAAGATCTTAAATAAATAACTTAAGGAGTAAAATTCCCCAAAATGGATGCATGCATAATTAAAAATTAAAGAAATTGACATCTATACAAATGGTTGACCAAATTGGTTTGAATTGGTGAATATTGGTATAATAATAAGACCACAAAAGTTATCAAGTTGCTCAAATAATATTAGTATGTATTCTCTAGAAACTATAAATTCTTAAAGGGACTTGTTAAAGAAATGGGTAAGATAAAAATAAAACTTATCCAAGGATAAAATCCAATTAAGAAAAGACCTTAGAAATCATCTCATATGTATAAACCTATAGTATGAAAATAACTAGAGGAAATGATTGTAGTAGGAGTTATATATCTCATAGATATATCAGAATGGGAAAGCCCCATGGTCATTTAGAAAAAAAGGAATGACCCAAAGAAATTGGGAATTTATGTCGACTTCAGAGGCATTAAAAAAATCACTAAAATAGATCATTCCAAACCTTGTTTTCTAACAGAATCACAAATGAATTCTCAAACTATAATTAGGTTCCCATCATAATCGAGCATAGGGATTTTTTTTATTATTATCTAAGAATTAGGTTCCTTTGAATATAAATTAATTTTTTTCGGATTAAAAAGTGTACTAGCAGTATTTTAAAGATTTATAGTACAAGAATTTCAAGAATATATATACAAGACAATGTCTGTTTATTTTTATCACTAGATTTTCTAGAATTTTCTCAAGGAATGTATCAAATGGATAATATTAATGCTCAAATGATGTATAGAAATCCATTTTTCCCTCAATATACATAAATTCATTTTTGATACCCTAATTGAATTAATGTTAGGCCATGATTTATAAAAAATATGGGATCAAAGTTGATATGGAAAAAATATAGGTAATCCATGACTTGAAGCCTCCTGTAAACCAAAAAAAATTAAGAAATTTCTTGGGACATACTAGTAACTACAAAAAAATAATTCCTCACTAGTAAGACATCAATTATATAATCAGCATGTTACTAAATAAGGATGTCAAGTATGTGTGGATAAAAGTGTGCAACAAATACTAAGATGAAAAGTGCACTAAAAAGCAACAGTAACCCCTTATTGAAGAAAAATGTGCTTTCTTTCAAGCCTCCCCTTCCTTTGCGTGCATGACAAACTCTTGAAGGCTGGAGCATCAACCTTCCCATTTCCCCAATGCAATATGTGCCCAAGCCTTGCCTATCCTCTTCTCTAGAGTGCATGGTGTAGTAGGGAAGGTTGAGGGAAGCCTCCTCTCTGCATTTGACCAATCAACTAGCACTCTCCTAAGACGTCCCCTTTCCCTTTGAGAGCATAGCGTAGTCTTAAAGGTTGAATCGTTCACCTTACCTCCTTCCTAATGCTTTCATGCACCCTAGTATTCCTCTTCCTCTTCATTTTACTTTGAGTGAATGGAGCAGTAGGGAAGGATGAATGATGCCTCCACTCACCATTGACTAGTCAAAATGTACTTTTCAGCTTTCCTCTCTTTTCATTGGAGCGCATAGCACAACCTTGAAGCATGAAGCCTTCCACCTTCTCCCTTCAGCTTCCCCCACTGTAGTGGACCAAGGATAACTCCTGTTCATAGGTCATGGTGCAATAAAAATGAACAATGGAGCCATCTCACTGATGAGTTTTATTGTGCTCTCTTAATGAAGCCCTCTTCTTTTAACCCCCCCACATGCCTATCATGAGAATAGCATTCCATGAGCTAAGTAGTGATAAAATATATGTTTTAAGAATTATTTTTACTTTCCATAAATGATCTTCATCAACAAGAGTACTATTTAAGCATAATAAGGTGATTTTCAAGGAAGATAGTAAAGAATATGAACAAATAACACTTGTAGAGAAGAATCACAAAGAAGAACAATTATGAAGGCATGAAACAAATCATGGACCAAAATAAAAAGAATATATTACATGATGACTTAGAGGATCTTGGTATTAATAAAAGGCCCTTTTGGGGGTGAATATTAGCAAAGAAATAGATATTTCATGAAGATGAAGCATAGATCAGATCTAGCATCCCAAACATGAGATGAAGCAACAAGCAAGACAACTTGGCATTGCCACCTCATCATGAATTCCATGTCATCACTGTCAAGTTGTAACTTTTACAAGTGTCATTATAATGTTCAATATGTGTCCATATGTCATGCCACATCATCATGTAGAATGTAATTATGTATATTCAAAGAAAAGGAAAAAATGTAATGGGTGGAAGTCCAAGGGTCATATGTGGAATATGAGAAGTCACTTAATCATATATGGGAAAATTTTTTTTAGCAGAAGTCCAAAGGTCATATAGATAAGTCCAAAGGTCATTTATAAGTTCAAGAGTTGTTTAGAAGTCCAAAGGACCTATTAGAAGTCCAAGAGTCACAAGGGGAAACCAAGAGTCAAGGGGAGATGAAAGGTCATTCCTCTTATTATAAAAGCAACCTCATAAGTCAAGAAATAGGATTTTGGAGGATTAAGCTTTAGAGATCTAGTCTTGGCTTCTCCACTTGGCATAGGAGAGAAAAATATTATTTGGAGAAGCAGGAAGTGACTTAATGTTCCACTACTAGAACTAGTGCCTCACCATTGTAAGTATGTACTTGGATATTTCACCTATAATATTGAAGCTCAATGAGCCGACACATTTTCATGCATGTATTGCAAATGTTTTAGGACTATTCTTGGGATGTTTATGGTATATTTTGTGTTCATATGTACTAGATAAATTGAACTATCTTGGTGGCTTTGGTACTTATCTTGTTGAATGTGTGTTGTATTCACTTTACAATCGTTATGTAACTACAAAAAAATAGGCAAATTGTGTCATATTTAGCTCTAGCTTTTAGTGTATTTTTTTCACAATTGGGATCAACAACCTCGTGGTAAATCCAGTGCTATTGTATATTTTTTAAAGCGTCCTTTTTTTCACTGGATTTTGCATCATTTTTTACACCATATTTTGCATCCTTTTTTGCATCAAATTTGCATCTAGTTATGCATCATTTGTGGAATCTAGTATTGCATCCTTGGTTTCACCCTTTTTTTAGCCTCATTTTTCATCTTTATTTGTGTATTTTCTTACATCCTTTTCTGCGTCCAATTTTTCATCCCTTTTACACCATTATTTTCATCGTCTTTTGACCTTTAAATTTGCATCTTTCTAGCACTCAACTCAACATCCCATTTTGCATTCAATTTTACTTCTATTTATATGTCCTTTTTTTTCATATAGTTTGGTGTCCTTTTTTTCATCCTCATTTGCGCCAACTTTTGCATCCATGGTTACATCCACATTTTTCTTCTTGTTTGTAGTGTACCTTTATTTCCATTTATGACCCCTTTTATAGGTTCATTTTACTAATTTCAATTACATAGTGAAATATATTACAATTTCTAAATATCATTAAAGAAGATATCACAATTCTCATTGGTAACATAATGTTTGCAAAGACATTTAAGGGAAATTGACAACATCCATCCAAAAAATAGTAGTGTCAACATATATAATAATTATCCATTAAAAAATCATTGGAAATTTTCAATATAAATATATTACTAAAAAATCAACACCTATCATGGATATCATTATTCCAAGGTAAATTCACAACATCCATCCAAAATTAGTAATATCATTGTACATGGTTATTATCCATAAAAAAACATTGATAATTTTCAACACATATATAAAGTAACAATATAATATTAATAATATCATCATCATATTTAATTAAATAAACTAAAATTCAAATGCGTCATTACCAAATCAATGTTCTTATGAATATCATTATTCTAAGGAAAAATCACAACATCCATCCAAACATAGTAATATCATCATTCATAATAATTTTCCATCAAAATAATGTCAAAATTTTTCAATATATACAAAAGTAACAAGATAATAATTCTAATATCATCATCATATTTAATCAAATCAAATAAAAGTAAATTTTTTATTGCCAAATCAAAGTGTTTCATAAATATCATAATTCTACGATAAATTCACAACTTCCATCTAAAAATAGGAATCTCTAAGATCATCAAGATATCAATAGCTATCACCACCAATATCATAGTCAAGATCATCCCCATGATCATTGCCATGATCATAATCCTAACCATCATGATCAACCTCATCAACAACATCATCACTACTTCTATCATCATCCTCATAATCATCATCTCCTATATCTGACGTATACTCAACATAGTCTGGATCATCATCTCCACTACCATTACATGTAACATTCTAGAATAAAATCAATATTACATGTTCGCATCAGGGATAATTTTAAGGAAAGAAAAATATCTTGAAGTTTAAAAAATTGGCGAATCTCACTAGTCCCAAATATGAAAACTATAAAATGTTTATTGATGTATTTGAAAAATTATTGAAATTTATAATGATATTATATATATTGTCTATATAATGTTGGCGATTTTTAACATAAAATAATTTTATATTGTAAAATTTGGGCGAATATTTTTTATAAAAAAAATGGAAATTGGCGAATCTTTGTTTTTGAAAAACCATGGAAAATTAGCCCACCTGCGAATATTAGCCCCTAAAATTTTCCATGGTTCGCATTAATTCCATAGCACAATGTTTATTTTATTTAAAATGCTAAACATAAAATGAGGTAGGATATAATAACATCTAATAGCACTAAAAAATAAAATGAAAATATGTTTTAGATATATTGAAGATCCAACTAAGATTACACTTGTAATTCACATTAAGTAGTAGAAGCATTTTATAATGCATATGAAGTACCCAATTATTCTTTGTACTCTATTGTAAATGTTTATCATTATGTCCATGCACTATTGGTAAATTAATATTTATTGGAATCTTTAGTTCAAATTACAATTTTAATTTGGCCTAGCAATAGAAGAAACGTTAACAAAAAAAGAATGTCACATGAAAAAGTAAATTTCTTTTAATGAAAAATAAGTCACATACAATATGAATGTCACATGAAATAATGAACTGATTTTAATGCATGTAATTTTAACTATGATATAAAGAATCCAAATGTTCATTCAAGAACAAATTCTAGAAAATAATTACTTGATTATATCCCTCCTCATATTAAATCCGTTATACCTAGTGACGGCAATGATTCCATTTTATTTGTTTAAAACTCTCTAAATTATAATGAAAAAGAGAATTAAAATATCGATTTCAATTTAGCTCTAAATCCAATTGATTTTTAACTTCCTAGACCATGAAAAAATTAAAAATAGTTTGATCTTTGTGTAATGTTCCCAATTTTTAGCCTCAAGCTAAAAGGAACATTATAGTTGCATATTTTCATTTTGTTGAATAAAATGGGTAAGGAGACACCTTAACCCCCTTTAGATGGAGAAATAACACTCCTTGTGTGAAAGGAGGAATAATAAAGCAGCTGAATTGAGCACCACATGGTGTGAACAGGATTGGATCATGCTTGATCTAGTCATTTTGACCAAGTCAACTAAAACTGTCTAGATACATTGAACCTACTTGGACAGTGTAGTTTTAGTGGAGGATCCACTTGCATGAGCTAGAGGAAAGTGTGAATGGGACCCATGGTGAGAGGAGTTCATTTTATTTATAAGGAGGAGATGGCAGCCCATTTTCATTATGCATTGGATTATTATTTTTGTAGGGTCTGCAAAGATTTGCATCGCCGGACTGTTTAGCAGGGTTGTAGTGTTCTTGAACCTAAGGGTGTTCTCGGTTTGGAATCCCTTCCTCATACTCAAGGAAGGAGAGGGTTTGAAATTCATTTCCTCACTCCGGCATTTTTCCAAGCTTATCTCTCCACCTACAACATTATTTTGTTGGGCAGAAAACTTTGTGTTGCTGGGAGTAGCAACAGAGGAACTCATAGAGTCAATCTTTGGCCTGTTCTTCAGTGGATATCTTGCATATTCCTTGGAGGAGTAGTAGAGGATACTCCCAGGCATCATTTTAGGTCTTTGGCACTAGGCCAATCACTCACCATCTCTCACAGTGAAGTCAAGGGAAGAACTACGTTATTTATGTAGGCAGTTGCTGGGAGAGCCATTAGAGCTTGTCAGGAGGAGTGTTTTTGAGTGAAAGGGGATCAACCCTTTGCTTGAGAACATTATCAGAGGAGGTAAAGAGTATTTCATATCTTCCATAGCCTCATTCTCATTTTTATTTAGTTGCAGTGACAAATTATTTGTCACATTGTACATTTTCCGGCATTTCTAGCAATCTCTCCTAGATTGGCTATAAATCTTGTATTGGAGCCCATTATTCTATTCTTGGGAATTTATTTATATATTTCAGCCATATTTCATGTATATGTATCTATTACAACATCTACCATAATATATATAGTGCTTTCATTGCTCTCCGACATTTTGTGCAGTTGCAACAACTCATGTATTTCATTGCTTGATCATTGGAGATTGGTTCTCATAGCTTGAGTGGCTTGTCCCTCAATATATTTCTGTATTTTGTAGCTGATATAATAATAAAAATGATGGCTGCATTATATTCCATTTATTTATGTGTACATATTTGCAAAATTTCATGATTGTGTTCATGTATTTTTGTAGGCTCTCTATTTGAGTAGTTTCCTAAGGGACCTAGTTTGGGGAGATCTGGATAACCCCTATAGGCTTCTTTCTTTGAGATCAACTTCTGGGAGAGAAGTTTTTAGTGAGTTAAAAAGGGGATCCAAGCCCCCTTTCAACTTATTTTCACATTTTCTTCCTTAGACAGTGTCCTTGAGGACCATATAGCTGAAATTCCCGAAAAGAAACATTACAATGGTATCAAGCATAAATCTTGGATCAGCCTGTGCAGCCCAAGATTGTATGCCATTATAAGGAGAAGCTCCTCATTTATAATGACGGAAGAGGAGGTCTCCCTTCTTCTTTTCCAGACCATGGAGGGTATCATTGAAGATCTTGAGGTGATAGAAAGGGAAAATTGGAAAGGTTTTCTAAGAGGGTTTGTGGATGGAGCAAGCCCTAGCTATTATTGTGATGGGTGTGAGCATTCAGCCACACATGCAGATACACAGCGCAGTCCATTGCCCCCTTGCACTGCTGGGAGGATGGAGGAAGGAGATGAGGCCATTAGAGCAGCAGCGTTGCAACTCAAAGGTATGGCTCATGGTTTGTGTTCTAAAAATTATATTTCATGTTATCATGCAAATGTAGAATCATATGATGGATTCAATAGAGGGTTTATGAGAAAATTTGATGAAAATCACCATGAATCTCTATGTATCAAAACATCAAACACTTTGCATGCATTGAAGGAAACCATGAAACAAAATCCATTCCATATTTCTAAAGGGGATGAAAACATGTATGATGGCTTTCTAAAGGCAAGACTCCTATTTTGTGAAGGGCCCTCTTCCATTTGTGAAGTCATGGAGGTACTTCCTTCAAGAGATGACCAAGATCTAGGGTCACTCCTTGATGATGAGGTAATCTCATTCATTGATGGAGAGGATGAGCATGAGAGATCTAATAGCACTGTCATACTGGGAGGAGATCCATCACCACATGGAGGTGAAAGGGAAGCCATTGCTTCCATGAGAGGAGTCCTTGTTTCTATGCAAAGTATTCCAAGAGATTCAACATGTGGGAACCAAAGCACAATTCCGGAGCCATTTGTAGCATTTTTTGGGAATTTTGAGATGGGGGAGGAAGAGAAGGATCAACATCAACGGTTGATACACCCTTATCTATTCCAAAAAGTATTTACAGAAGAGAAGGAGACTATACAAT
This sequence comes from Pinus albicaulis, assembly GCA_034641835.2. NCBI lineage: Eukaryota > Viridiplantae > Streptophyta > Pinopsida > Pinales > Pinaceae > Pinus > Pinus albicaulis. The sequence continues at coordinate 1,506,286,899 of CM076581.1, read as the reverse complement.
GCAGTGAATAGAGGGACACATCAGTCCTCTTATACATACAGTCCACTTCTGATCTTGATGTCTCACTATATGGAGGCATTCCACCTAGAAGGCCATCTGATATAGAGTTGATGAGATGCATCTTTTCATTTGGTTCACCACTCTGGGATTCCAAAGAGGTGAAAAAATTGGAGGAGTCCAGCACAGTGCAGAGATTTTGGGATAGAATCAAGGAGGAGGGAGACACTCTCTCATTTTTAGTATCACCCACTCTCATCAGTTATATTGTGCTGACAGAGTTTGCTACAGGGATAGAGGATGGAATATTTATGATGCAAGATGACTGCTCCACATATTTTATGGAAAATAGGATACTTCCTTTGAGGAAGGAATCTTTCACACATGGGAGTGGATGGAGGACACTCATGCTTACTTTGACCCAACTTGGGAGATTCCTTGTGGATGAAAGCTTCTCACGGGAGGCCAACTTCCAAAGGAAACCATCACTATTTGATCATGGGCAGCTGCATGGTGGGCATGGTAGCATTTTGGAGGATGAACTTGGCATGGGGGATTTCAAAGCAGTAGGAAACAGTGCGAGGGGAGAATCACATTGCAGATTACGAGCGCTGTCTATGAGGAGGATGGATCCAGGTTGGGGGTCTCAACTCTTGGTAGAATACTCCCAGGATCTAGGTGCATGCATGATTTCGGATGACCAAGATGGAGATAACAGGTACATGGTGGATGATATGGTCATCCTTTATTATGATAGAGTCTTCTTGACTAGGGCCTTTCGTCTTAAGGAGAAACTATTACATGCAGCACATGAGGACTTTCTAGCTATGCACTTTGATGCATATTTTGCTTTGCTAGAGGAGTTCATTAGGGAGGAAATTCAACATGATATATATTAGCATATGGATAGATGCATAGCCCAGATTATTTTGGAGAGGTTGGCACAACCATTTCCCCACTAATTGGAGGTGAGGGAGAGCATCTAGATGATCCATTTCAGCTCAAGGATCAGGGTAAATGGTAAAGGAGGTATATACTATCATTTTTATTTACCTTTCTTTATTTTCTATGAGTTGCTTGATGAGCTAAGGATGATCAAATATCCTTATGCTCCTTATTATGATGTACTTGTGGCCCATTGCAGCAATGGGAGTGGCTATTTTCATAATGGTTCGTGGGGGAAGCCACATGCTTCTTGGTGTGCACCATTGGCACCAATTTGTACTTTCATGTTTTCACCTTATGAGATGTTTGTGGCAGAAAACAAGTGGTTGGAAAATCACTTGTTGATTTTTGTTTTGATGTAGGCCAAAGGTGCACTGCGCTGGTTCCTCACGTGGAACTATGAGTCACTCTCTGATTGCCATGTGGCAGCTTGTTTTCATTGTATTTTGCTTCCATATGTTGCTAATGTTTTTATACTCATGGGAGGATTTGTTTGGAGAGTGGGATTGGAGATGAAGATGGCCATTAGGAGTGTGACCCTCCCCCTTTTACATGTTGTATGTTTCAGGAGAAATAATGGGCACACCATGATTGCCATGTCACTACTTTTCTCTCCATATAGGAGGAGCTATTGGGAGAGAATGCGTTATTGGAGGAGGCACTTCATAGTTTATTCTTTTTGTGGGGAGGCTTGGGCCAATTTTAGAGGCCATGAAATTTCAGCCCAATATCAGCAATCCCCTCACACTTATCATAAATGGAGGGAGAAGCTACTTGGATGGGAAAATCTAAACTCTCCATTCAGCCCCAACATATTGCAAAGATCCAGGGTTGAGGAATGCTTTGTTGAGCTACTTAGGATGGCTCATTTCATTTGGATGATTGCATGGGTGAAGGAGTCACTCATTGGGAATAAGACTTCCCATGTTTTTCATCACTCCTACCTTGAGGAGGCCATTGAACAACAAGGATATTTCCACTTGCACCTTCTATTATTTCATGATGTATACTTTGGTTTTACAAACTTGGAGGGATACATGGAAGACAGATTTATTACATACCTTGATGAGCTATGGTGGGGTCTATTGATGAGGAGGCCACAAGAAGAGGGGGAGGAATTTTGTTCTCTCTATGCAGTTGCTTGAGGAAAAGCAACATGTGGGAGGGGAGGACTGTAATGTTCCCAATTTTTAGCCTCGAGCTAAAAGGAACATTAGCGTTGCATATTTTCATTTTGTTGAATAAAATGGGCAAGGAGACACCTTAACCCCCTTTATATGGAGAAATAACACTCCTTGTGTGAAAGGAGGAATAATAAAATAGCTGAATTGAGCACCGCATGGTGTGAACAGGATTGGATCATGCTTGATCTAGTCATTTTGACCAAGTCAACTAAAACTGTCTAGATACATTGAACCTACCTGGACATCACAGTTTTAGTGGAGGCTCCACTTGCATGAGCTAGAGGCAAGTGTGAATGGGACCGATGGTGAGAAATCATTTTATTTATAAGGAGGAGATGGAAGCCCATTTTCATTATGCATTGGACTATCATTTTCATAGGGTCTGCAAAGACTTGCATCCCCAGGCTGTTTAGCAGGGTTGTAGTGTTCTTGAACCCAAGGGTGTTCCCGGTCGGGAATCCGTTCCTCATCCTCAAGGAAGGAGATGGTTTGGACTTCATTTCCTCATTCTAGCATTTGGCCAAGCTTATCTCTGCAGCTACAACATTATTTTGTTGGGCAAAAAACGTTATGTTGCTGGGAGCAGCAACAAAGGAACTCATAGAGTCAATCTTTGGCCTGTTCTTCAGTGGAGATTTTGCATATTCTTTGGAGGAGTAGCAGAGGAGACTCCCAGGCATAATTTTATATGTTTGGAATCAGGACAATCACTCTCGATATCTCACAGTGCAGTGAAGGGAAGAAACTATGTTATTTATGTAGGCAGTTGCTGGGAGAGCCATTGGAGCTTGTCAGGAGTGTTTTTGAGTGAAAGGGGATCAACCCTTTTCTTGAGAACATTATCAGAGGAGGGCAAGAGTATTTCAGATCTACCATAACCTCATTCTCATTTTGATTTAGTTTTAGTGACAAATTATTTGTCACATTGTACATTTTCCAACATTTCTAGCAATCTCTCCTAGATTGGCTAGAAATCTTGTATTGGAGCCCATTCTTCTATTCTTGGGATTTTCTTTATATAGTTCAGCCATATTTCATGTATATGTATCTATTTTAGTAGCTACCATAATATATACAATGCTATCACTGCTCTCCAACATTTTGTATAGTTGCAACAACTCATGTATTTCATTTCTTGATTATTAGAGATTGGTTCTCATAGCTTGAGTGGCTTTTCCCTCAAGATATTTATGTATTTTGTAGCTGATATATTAATAAACATTATGGCTGCATTATATTCCATTTATTTATGTGTATGGATTTGCAGATTTTCATGATTGTGTTCATGTATTGCTGTAGGCTCTTTATTTGAGTAATTTCCTAAGGGACCTAGTTTGGGGAGATATGAATAACCCCTATAGGCTTATTTATTTGAGCTCAACTTCTAGGAGAGAAGTGTTTAGTGAGTTAAAAAGTGGATCCAAGCCCCCTTTCAGCTTATTTTCACATCTGATTTCTTATACAACGTCCTTGAGGACTATATAGCTGAAATTCCCAAAAAGGAACATTACACTTTGTTATGATTTTAGCACTATATATAACATATGTAATAATGTAAGTGGGGGGCTTTCAACCAGACTAGGTTTAGGTGGAATTAAGGGTAAGGTATTGTGGGAATTCTACAAAAAATTATTTGAAAGGAAAAATATCCCTTGTTTTCTAGTGGTGTTTAGGATTTAAAAACATGGAAACAAAGTTTGAAAGATGGCAACAAGAATTAAAGAATTTATGAAAATTTTGCAGGACATTGCCTAAACGTAATGTATTTCTTATGTAATTTCATTTTGTAGGCCCTATTGGAAAGATGAGCATTGGGAAGATGATAATTGATTCATGAGAAATGACCACAAAAATATATATGAACCTATTCAACAAAAATTTTTAGATATTAGAAAAACTAAACAAAAGGAGGCTTTGAGACATAACAATCATGTATTTGAATGTCCCAATATAATTGGAATAGGAAAGAGACATTCAAATTATATATTTTTTGAGAAGTAAGAGGATAATAATGCATCTCTTTTGGCCCCAATTTAAACCCTGAGTATTTTTGGATTAGGTTGAATCAAAATGCGGGGGTCTACTTACGGGCCTTCTACTATGGAAACTTGAAAGTTTTCTTAGGAGGAAATTGGATGATTAGAATACATGGTAAATAAATTTGGTACATATAACTCTCTGGAATTTATTTCTCAAGGAAGAGAAGGTGGATAATGATGATCATTGAAGGATCCATCAAAGGCTACTGGGGGGATATTCAACCTTTATTACTAAACTAGAGATCAATTCACAACTAGGATTCTTATTTTTGAGAAAGATGTAGACACCTTGGATATTAGAGCTAAATATAAATTTTTGGGATCCTCATCTATGTTAGGAAAGGAACCCATTAAATATAACCAGTGGCTCTAGATGCCATAGTGTAAACCAAAGATTTTTTAGTGCAATAAAAGAAGCATTTTTAGAATCAACAAAAATACTATGATGATGACACAAATTACTAAAATCACCATTAATTTCACAATTTTCAATATCAATGTCACCACACACATGTCCTCACATATTCACTACAATTATTCCATTAAAATATGATGAATTTAAACTGTAAGAAAATCAAATTAACTAGATTAGTGGCACAACTCAAGGACGAGTTTATTGGTATCGCAATACATTATCAAGAATGAATAACTACAAGTACCATACACCACAACTTTTGAAAATATTTTTCATGTCATTATTTATGTTTCAACAATATTTAAAGTAAAGAAATTTCTAATTATCTTATTTAAAGGGAATTCGAAACATTTACCCAGTAGATTGAAATGCAATGCTATTTCCAAATCATTCTTTTAAATTGTAGTTTCCATCTCTTCAGAGGGACTTTGATTTAAATGATTCTACAAATAATATAATATTTTATATAATAAAAAATTGCAGAAAATTTAGTAAAATAGTATACTTATATGATAGGAGGAGAGAATTATGGAAAATTCATTTTTATCACTACTATAAAAGAAAAAACTACCTAAATTTTGGTATTGTTTCACGAGGCTTATCAATATGCCATTCCGCAATCCATTCCCATGCATTGATATCACATCTTAACCCTATGTTTACAATAAAATGAATCTAATCCAAAAAGCATGGTGAATTAACTTTTCATTTTGGATTTTCTCAAGAATACCATAAAAATGGCTATAGATATTCAACATGAGAGGGTGTGGGAAAGGGAAGGGACACCCTCCAAGAATCTAAGTTAATCAACAATTTATGAACATATAAATCCCATGCAAAGAATATAACAAGCAAACATAATCCATTCTATATATGGAAAGGGTAACCAATGAAAACATCACCTAAAAAAAAGATAGTCTAAAGATGAAAACTAACATGCCATAATGATATCATGTCAATACTTAGTCATCAAGAAAAAAATTATATCACAAGTGGCTAAACATATTAGCATTGGATTGAAAGTGAGATAGACAACTTACCCAATTACAATATTTTTTTTCTTCGGAAAGAAGTCAACCTCCCTCTCATCCAGAGGGCTAAGGCGAGGTTGTTGGTATCAAGCCAACCCACAAGTATTCTCACTTAAGAGTTCACAAGAATTGAATCCAATAAAACAATATTCATAGACATAAACTGATTGCATCAACATTTTTTAAGGTATTATAGCTCATCATGTCACTAGTGAGGACTTGAACTAGGGTGGGGAAGATAACAACCATTCTTTGTTGAACCCTTAGTTAAAATGAGAGGGGGGGTGAATCAGTTTAACACATTCATGGACTTTTAAAACTATCCTTTTTCAACTTATTTACACCTTCATTTCATGATCAAATTAATAAGTGAGCAATCTTAATTTGTTAGCATCAAGTATTAAGCAGATTAGATAATGTAACATCAGTCTTAATATGTGAGCAGCAAGTATAAAGCAGATTAGATATACCATATCAAAACATAGACATCATGCACATAGACAGCAGATATAAGTGGAAACCCATAAGGGAGAAAACCACATCTTATTATTGTTGTGATGCAAAGGCAAGCTCCAACTCCCTCTCACCATTGATTTTCTGTAGGCTCCAACCCATAAAAGGCTACTACCTTAAATCTACAAGCTACAACTTGCAAGGAAGCTCCAAATCCCATCTATTTTCTACAGGCTACAACCTACAGGAGGCTCCTACCTCAACCAGCTACAACTGATATCCATCAAGCTACAACCTGATATGGAAGCACAAAATTCCATCTATTTTCTACAGGCTACAACCTACAGGAGGCTCCTACCTCAGTCAGCTACAACTGACATCTATCAAGCTACAACTTGATATGGAAGCACCAACTTCCTCACTCTTTCATAAAAATAAACACATGCTGATTTACCTAGATATCAGCTCTGTTCTATTCCTTCTTCACTGCTGTCCACTAGCCTTTATATCTGCCTCATATCATTTCAGAATCTTCACAACTTCTCTATCTGCTCCTCTTTTTTCTTACGCTCTCTGCCTCATTTCTCCATTCTCTAACCTCTCACAGCTTTCTTATATTCTTATGCTCTCTTCCATTCTGCAGCTTTCTAACAATCTTCAACTCTCTTCAATTCTGCTGAACACTCTCTCTTTCTCTCTCTCTCTCTGTTTTCGTAGCACCTCCACATGGATAATACCTATTTTATACAAATAAATTCATGGCTATTTGCATTCTACAGGGAATTCAAAATGAATAGCCACGACTCTTTGCCTTCTGCCTTCTCATTTCTTTGTCCAGCTCATTTAGAGGAATATAGCAATATGTACAAATTTTAGTTTTACAGTGGAGTTTTGTTTGCCTACGGAGACTTTCCAATGCATCAAAAACAATATAAATAATTTCAAATCATTTACATTCACATTTTCAGTTACATACATCAATTTCACTCAGCCCTTTTTCCAGCCCTTGGCTTGCTGGTTTTGTCTTTTCTGCAGTTGTCATGTAACTATCCTTTTTCAGTTTCTGTATACTCTCCTGTTCACTGCAATTGTGCATATACTGCATATATAACTGTTTTACTAGTTTAGCCCCAAATAAATCTCAAAATCTGGCAATCTTCACACGCAGAAGCTTTTCTTATTTTCTGAACTGTGCAGATTAAATTAATGCGGAAGCCTGCCTTTTCTTTTTGTGGTTCAAACCATATTCCTCAGATTACATTAATATGCATAAACTCAACTTGTTTCAATAAATGTTTAAACCATGGTCTAAACCCACTTCATGAATTCATATGCAGAGTTTCCTCTATATACCATACTTCAGACCTCGATTAATTAAATATAAACATATGTGCCAACGCTTTATCAATCCCATATTTGGTTAAGAACCAAAGGCCAATGTGTACTAAAGTTCTGGGGTCCCACATATATTAAACGTTAAGAGAAATACCATTTCACATCAATGTTGGTCACATTTTCACAATTCACTTTTCAACTTTAATAACCCCATTTAACTCTAAGAACTAGAGTTTTGTGTTACGTTGGATTCTTATGGGCCCCACGCATACATTATTCAATGTACCCAAAACATATTTTCGCACCCTCACATATATGAATATATGTATCAATATTTTACAACCCTGGGCAGATATTCAACTCACTTAAACATTGGAATTAAACCAAAAAGGCGACTATAGTTTAAAATCCAAGGCACCAACAAATACCTTATATTGTACATAGCTTATCAAATCACACATAATTAATGCTCCAATGTGCTCACCATTCATCAATACGCATTGGCCATATTAACGCTCTCAACTTGGTTTTAAACCTGAATATCAACATAATGATCGGATTCTGGGTCGGCCCCACAACATATATAACTTGACATATTATCTGCCCATCCAACGACATTCACACTCTCCATCTAAAATGTACATAATCTAATGCTTATCACATTACAAAGGTGCACACAGTTTAATTCCTAAAAAATCAATGGAGTATTGTCTCTCAGGCCCACGGCTTTATAACCTTGACTTAATTTTGGCGCATCTTCATGATGCGAATGTCGTCCGATCACGAGGTTCGATCATCCAATGAATATCGAATTTTTTATTGAACATAACTTTAACTTGAAAAAATAATGTGAAATAGGATGTATTCTAAAACCGCCAAAGACACATGTTGAACACTAACCAATATCACATTTTTTTCAGGAAAATAGCTTACCATTTATTTATTTTGCGAAACCCATTTGTGGTTTCAAAAAACCACTCTCACTGTTCACACGCTCTCATGGTTATGTTACTTTCCCTTCAAGGTTCCGCTTTCACTGTTCATTGTGTTAGATTATTCACAGTCCTTTCCATATACAATGATGCATTGATCTGCACCATCACTTCTCCTTTATGACACTGATCCAAATCTTCTTCTCGTTCGACAAAATTCGATTTCTATTAGATGTATAACTCTATCGTTCTGTTCTATTTACTTTAAGTTCTAAACAAAACTATGGTTCTCCCCTGGAGAACAACGTCATATGCTTTGTTGTTCAACGTCGCTACCTTTTTCCCTTTTCAAGTTCTGCTTCTAACATCAAGTTATCACTTCATACAGAAGATTCAAATCCATCGTGCCTGCAATTCACTTACCTTCTACCATGCCGTTACTCACCGTTTCTTCGAACCCGCTTTTGCCTTGATCTCTTAACTCGTTTTCAACTGCGGACAGGTTTCCATCCTTAAAAGGAATTCTTCATAACCATGGCAATTCCAAACTAAAATTTACCCTTTCAAACTGGGATTCCTTCATATTTCTTCCCTTGAAGTTGAACACAAATAAGTGTCTTCAATCATTTAATTCCTTCATTCACACTGACTCTTTTCTATAATGACACAATTCAAAAATCAAGCAGCCCGCATAGCTTTAACCTCTAAATGCTCCTCTTCTTTTCTTTATGCAAAACCTCTATATGTTGAAGTCTAAAATTGTGACTTTAAAACCAATTAACTATATATACACAATATTTTATAATTCTAGTTCGATGGTCCTTCTAAAAATGTCCATAGGTTTACAAACAGAAACTATGTTTGTCCACAGTCCTACTTCTACCCTCACTACTCTGCACCTTGAAGAGCTCTCTGCTTCAATTCACTGCCTTTGCTCCCTCTGCTCCTTGTCTGTCTTTACTGCCTTTGATGCCTCTGTTTCTTGTCATATGCTACTCCTTGCTTCTCTTTTGCTATCTCTGCTGCCTCTGCTTCTTTCTCTGCTTCATTTGTTTCCTCTGATGTCTTTGCTGCCTCTCTACCTTGGTTGCTGTTTTTTCTTTGTGCCCCTTTGTATTAATGATAATTCAGGTGCTACTCATGTCTTATCCTTTTCCTTGTTTCTATTTCTTCTTTTCTCTTTTGCCTTAGTGATAGTTCAGGTGCTACTCCTGTCTACTCCTTTGCCATCAATGACAATATTTCCAATAGTCCCCTCCTTTGGCATTGATGGCAATACTTTAATACTCTTCTTTTGCTTGCTTTTCCTCCCCCTTTGACATCAATGGCAAAGGGTTTCACGTCTTCCAGTGTGGATTCTATATTTGCGTTTCCTCTTTATGAGTTGTGTTTAGGCCCTTCTTCTTTTGACTTTATACCTTGCTGCTCCAGACTGGTGTACTCGAGTTGTTGAGAGAACACTTTTGAGAATTATTGAACTTGTATATACACAGTAAGTTGATACCATCCCAAAGTATAGACTCCTTGCACTTGTATAGAGTGTAGGTGATGATAGAAAAACCATAAGTAAACATACTTATATAATCAGAGAAGCATCATTGCACCCATACTAAAGTATTGATAATGCTTCAAATATACTTCAGTCTCTAGTATGATCTTCATCAGAAATACATATTTGTTGAGGAATATTGTAGATGGAATATGTCTTCTCTTGCAATACACATCTGCAGCACAACATCTATTCAATTATGATGATGTCAATATATCTTTTATAGCAGTGGTTCACCTTTCCTACCTGTTGGTGGTGATAAGAGCTAGGATGCTAACAAGATATTATACTCAATAGCTGAAAGGTCCTTGTTACTGATGTGAACAATGAATCAACCTAGAGCTTACAACTTATTGTGAGATTAGAAGATATCTTTCAATCTAAGAGATCAAATGACTTTACTACTTGTGCAATGTACAAAACAAACTCTTGAGGCTAGATACATTCAATGTATTGGTCAGTCTCACTTATCAACCATGCAATTTTATTTATGACATAAGGGGGTATGTATGTCAATGATCAATCTTTCTTTAATGGTGAAATACCTGCAAATCCTTTTGCATTGTTATTGACCTTTTCATGCTTTAGTAAGGCAGATAGTGCTGGGAATACTACCTTGATGTAATTTTGATCTTGAGGACCTGTATCATACTACTGCTCTATTTAGGACACTTGGTATTCTGCTGATAGGTAGACTGCATGATCCAAATACCAGTTGATAGTATTTTGATAAATCAAGTAGTAATTTCACTTCAACTCGCACATGCACCCAAAGTTAAGACAATCTTCATAGTTTCTACTATTAAGCTCTCCACTATTCTCAACAACAATAATCAATATACTAAATCTGATCTTGGCATCATTAACCATTTTTCTTATTCTGTCATTCTGTTCAAAGGAATGTCACTGAATTTTCCTTTCTAGGACTGCTCCAGAATCATTGCTACTTTATATACAATTCAACTGTTCTAACATAATGATCTTCGGGAAGAAATCTTCAATTTCTTTACTTGGAATCTTCATGGGTAGATCACTCAAAGATTTTTCACTCACTTAACTGCATTTTTCCAAGGGAATTTTCATAGATGAACCATGTAATTGACATAATGATGATAAGCACTTCTCTTACTCATCCTTTTTAATGTGATTCATTGTTAATTCTAGCAGTATGATGCACAATATGATCATCACTTAAAATGTTGATGTCTTCTTAGCTTACATGTTCATGGTTGATGTTCCCTCTACCATCATGGCTGCTTGTTGCCTTCTCTTATTCCATCAATCTGTCAGCTATTTAATGCTTCATATAATCTTCTTCCTCTATAGTTCTATGTTAGAGAAATTGTCCTTTCCTTTCTTGATCTTATAGCTATTCTCATTCCAAGGAGTTCTTCTTAGACTACTTTTGTGGGGACTATTTATGAACTGCTCTCCCCTTGGTATTTTGCTTCATATCTATCACTGGTTGGATATTTGTGCTGCATCCTAGAGTAGCTCCCCCTAAGGCTATGATGTATTCATTATGTTATTGAGGTAACAGGTTCCCCCTTTCTCTTTTCCTTCCATACTTTATTGTGGTTCTTCATATTGTCTGCACTTCTTTTTGATTCATAGTTTTTCTTGATTTGATTAGATTCCATCATCTATCTAGAGCTCTTTAATGTATATGGCAGTTTACAGTCTTCTGCTTTGTGACCAAGCTTTAGGCATACATAACATCTTATTTTACCAAGGTACGTTTGAGCTGATGCATAATATTTTATGCTCCCTTTTGAACATAATTTACATTCAACAAGTTTATGTCCAAAATTATTGCATGCATAACAATAGCCATGGAAATTATTTGTGTACTTGGTGAAAGATTGTCCTTTCCATTTGTTTGCTTGAGGGGTTCTTCTCATTTTCTACATCCTTTGCTGGTTGGACTAGATTTTCTTTGTCTTACAATATGCTGCAATGTGTCCTAGTTTGTGGCAGGAAAAACAAGTAATACTTCTCATAGGAGGAAAGAACCTTCTTTGACATCTTCAAAATTTATTCAATTCATATTCAAGAGTGCATGAGCCTTTTTCAGCTGACTATTTCATCCTCTCATTCTATGTTCTTTCATGTTACTGCTTGTTTCTGTTTGTTTCTTTACAAATCATGTTCTTGCTGGCTTCTACTTCTGTAGGAATCTTTTAAGCTACTTCATTATCCTTTACAGCTTTTACAAAAATGATATTCCTGTGTTCTTCTACCTTGGAATTACTGGTTTATCCTTCATAGCCTATCCTAGCCTTTATGAGAGGATACCTTTGAGCATTTAGAATTTGGTCCAACTGTCCAGAGCTTTTCATTTGAGGAGTATTCATTAATAATTCTCTTTGGGATTTTCCTAATTTCTTTCTCAGGCACACTACTTCTTCTTCCAATCTCCCACATTCCTGAATTTTCTCTCTCATTTGTTGCAGCAGAGTGTCTTCTACTCTCCTTGCTTCTTCAAGTTGTGTCTTCAGGCCAACAATTTCTTTCTTATCTTCACATTCTCTCTCATCACATATTTGCACCAATGTCTTAAGGTCTTTGTTTTCATTCTTCAATCTTTCTATTTCAGTCAAGGCAATGTTAAGTTTGGTTTGTTCTTTCAATATAATTTCTTCATGGAACTTACTTCCATTCACACTAGTAGGTACCTCATTTGATTGACCATTTTCCTGTTGACATGATTTTTTCTTCTTCTTGATTCTCTTCACCTTCTTGACAATGCAGCCACTAGAGTCTCCTTCGTGCATGAAATGCAATCTATCCTAAATTTCCTTTGTAGAGGTTAAATCCATAATTAACTCAAGATCCTTATTATGAAGACTGTTATTTATCACACATTTTTCTTTGGCATTCCACTATTGTTCTTGCACCGAGGGAGAGTCTGTGTAGTAACCATCACACACAATTTTCCATACCTCAGGTTCATAAGACATTAAATCTGTTTTAACCTTATCTCTCCATTCCAGAAATTTTGTTGTATTTAACACATATACATTTTGATAGTCCATGACTCAACCAGATCTCCTTCAAGCTATTAGGCTTACACCAAAGGAACCTGCTCTGATACCAATTGTTGAACCCTTAGTTAAACTGAGAGGGGGGGTGAATCAGTTTAACACATTCATGGAATTTTAAAACTTTTCTTTCTCAACTTATTTACACCTTCATTTCATGATCAACTTAATAAGTTAGCAATCTTAATTTGTGAGTAGCAAGTATTAAGCAGATTAGATAATGTAACAACAATATTAATATGTGAGCAGAAAGTATAAAGCAGATTAGATATACCATATCAACACATAGACATCATGCACATAGACAATAGATATATGTGGAAACCCATAAGGGAGAAAACCACATCTTATTATTTTTTTGAGGCAAAGGCAAGCTCCAACTCCCTCTCACCACTAATTTTCTGTAGGCTCCAACCCACAGGAAGCTACTACCTCAAATCTGCAAGCTACAACTTGCAAGGAAGCTCCAACTCCCATCTATTTTCTACAAGCTACAACCTACAAGAGGCTCCTACCTCAGCCAGCTACAACTGATATCCATCAAGCTACAACCTGATATGGAAGCACCAACTCCCATCTATTTTCTGCAGGCTACAACCTACAGGAGGCTCCTACCTCAGTCATCTACAATTGACATCTATCAAGCTACAACTTGATATGGAAGCACCAACTTCCTCACTCTTTCATAAAAATAAACACATGCTGATTTACCTAGATATCAGCTCTATTATGTTCTTTCTTCACTGCTGTCCACCAGCCTTTATATCTGCCTCATATCATTTTAGAATCTTCATAGCTTCTCTATCTGCTCCTCCTTTTTCTTACACTCTATGCCTCATTTCTCCATTCTCTAACCTCTTGCAACTTTCTTATATTCTTCTGCTCTCTTCCATTCTACAGCTTTCTAGCAATCTTCAACTCTTTTCAATTTTGTCGCACACTCTCTCTTTCTCTCTCTCTGTTTTCGTAGCACCTCCACATGGATAATACTTGTTTTATATAAATAACATCATGGTTGTTTGCATTCTACAAGGAATTCGAAATGAATAGGCACGACTCTTTGCCTTCTTCCTTCTCATTTCTTTGTCCAGCTCATTCAGAGGAATATAGCAATATGTAAAAATTTCAGTTTTATAGTGGAGTTTTGTTTGCCTACGGAGACTTGCCATTGCATCACAAACAATATAAATAATTTTAAATCGTTTACATTCACATTTTCAATTACATACATCAATTTCACTCAGCCCTTTTTTCGGCCCTTGGCTTGCTAGTTTTGTCTTTTTTGTAGCTGTCATGTAACTGTCCTTTTTTAGTTTTTGTATACTCTCTTGTTCACTGCAATTGTGCATCTGCTGCATATATAACTTTTTTACTAGTTTAGCCCCAAATAAATCTCAAAGTCTGGCAATCTTCACATGCAGAAGCTTTTCTTATTTTTCGAACTCGGAAAATTAAATTAATGCGGAAGCCTACCTTTCCTTTTTGTGGTTCAAACCATAATCCTTAGATTACATTAATATGCAGAAACTCAACTTGTTTCAATAAATGTTTAAACCATGCTCTAAACCCACTTCATGAATTCATATGCAGATTTTCCTCTATATACCATACATCAGACCTCGATTAATTAAATATCAACATATGTGCCAATGCTTTATCAATCCCAAGTTTGGTTAAGAACCAAAGGCCAACGTGTATTAAAGTTTTGGGATCCCACATATATTAAACATTAAGAGAAATACCATTTCACATCAATGTTGGTCACGGTTTCACAATTCACCTTTCAACTTTAATAACCCCATTTAACTCTAAGAACCAGATTTTTGTGTTACATTGGATTCTTATGGGCCCCGCGCATACATTATTCAATGTACCCAAAGCATATTTTCACACCCACACATATATGAATATATGTATCAATATTTTACAACCCTGGGCAGATATTCAACTCACTTAAACATTGGAATTAAACCAAAATAGCTACTATAGTTTAAAATCCAAGGCACCAACAAATACCTTATATTTTCCACATCTTATCAAATCACACATAATTAGTGCTCCAATGTGCTCACCATCCATCAATACGCATTTGCCATATTAATGCTCTAAACTTGGTTTTAAACCTGAATATCAACATAATGATCGGATTCTGGGTCGACCCCACATAATATATAAATTGACATCTTATCTGCCCATCCAATGACGTTCAAACTCTCCATCTAAAATGTACATAATCTAACACCTATCGCATTACAAAGGCACACACGGGTTAATTCCTAACAAATCAACGAAGTACTGTTTCTCTCGAGCCGACAACTTTATAACCCTCCCTTAACTTTCATGCATCTTCATGATGCAAATGCCGTTTGATCACGGGGTTCGATCATCCAACGAATATTGCATTTTTTATTGAACGAAACTTTAACTTGAAAAAATAATGCAAAATAGACTGTATTATAAAACCGCTAAAGACACGTGTTGAACGTTGACCACTATCACATTTTTTTCAGGAAAATAGCTTACCATTTATTTCCTTTGTGAAACCCATTTGTGGTTTCAAGAAACCACTCTCACGGTTCTGTTACCTTCCCTTCAAGGTTCTGCCTTCACTGTTCATTACGTTAGATTATTCACAGTCCTTTCTATATACAATGATGCATTTCTTTGCGCCATCACTTCTCCTTTACGACACTGATCTGAATCTTGTTCTCGTTCCACAAAATTTGATTTCTATTAGCTGCATAACTCTATTATTTTGTTCTATTTACTTGAAGTTCTAAATAGAATTGTGGTTCTCCCCTAGAGAACAATGTCATATGCTTTGCTGTTCAATGTCGCTACCTTCGTCCCTTTTCAAGTTCCGCTTCTAACATCAAGTTCTCACTTCATATGGAAGATTCAAGTCCATCGTGCCTGCAATTTACTTAACTTCTACCATGCAATTACTCACGGTTTCTTCTAACCTGCTTCCTCCTTGATCTCTTAACTCATTTTCAACTGCGGACAGGTTTCCATCCTTAAAAGGAATTCTTCATAACCATGGCAACTCCAAACTACAATTTACCGTTTCAAACTAGGATTCCTTCATAGTTCTTCCCTTGAAGTTGAACACAAATAAGTGTCTTTAATCATTTAATTCCTTCGTACACACCGATTCTTTTCTATAATGACACAATTCAAAAATCAAGCAGCCCGCATAGCTTTAACCTCTAAATTCTCCTCTTCTTTTCTTTATGCGAAACCTTTATATGATGAAGTCTCAAATTGTGACTTTAAAACCAATTGACTGTATATAAACAATATTGCATAATTCTAGTTCGATGGCCCTTCTAAAAATTTCCATAGGTTTACAAACAGAAACTCTGTTTGTCCACAGTCCTACTTCTACCCTCACTACTTTTCACCTTGAATAGCTCTCTGCTTTAATTCGTTGCCTTTGCTTCCTTTGCTCCTTGTCTGTCTTTGCTACCTTTGCTGCCTATGTTTCTTGTCTAATGCTGCTCCTTGCTTCTCTTTTGCTATCTCTACTGCCTCTTCTTCTTTCTCTGCTTCATTTGTTTTCTCTGATGTCTTTGTTGCCTCTCTCCCTTGGTTGCTATTTTTTCTTTGTGCTCCTTTGTCTTGATGATAATTCAGGTGCTACTCATGTCTTCTCCTTTGCCTTGTTGTTGTTTCTTCTTTGCTCTTTTGCCTTAGTGATAGTTTAGGTGCTACTCCTGTCTTGTCCTTTGCCATCAATGACAATATTTCCAACATTCTTCCCAAAAACTTGAGATAACCCCAATTGACTTGCTGAATTACAGTATATCATAAAATTAGACCAAATTCTTGAATTTTTCATTCAAGCAAGATCAAGGATTGGCAAGTCCATCAGGTTGTGATCTAGGGGAAAGTTAGAACATTCACTAAAACGATGACCCATGTTCAAATCCCAATGGGAATGAATGTTGTGATAGTCCAATTGGCTCGGATTTTATAAGGCGTTATGTCTTATTAATACATCAAACATGAAAAACATCACTGTAATAATGCAGCTGTCTAAATATTTGTGAGGTGTTAAGTCATGTTTTTCAGTATACATACACAATTGTAAGTTAGCTCTAGTAAATCATTAAATTCTCAGTTGGTCTACCTACCAACTACCCTTTTGAAATTTTGGAATCCTCCCAATTTGCTAAAAATAGAGTCTCCATTTCTATTTCAAACACAATATATATAACGTATGTAGTGATTCTATTGTTCCTTTAATATTTTTTGAGTCTTTGTTAATTTTATGAGTTGTGTTGTTTAAGACTATTATGATCCTAGTATATGTGGTTTGGTTTCTCGTTGTGTCAAAGTTGAAGGGTGTCATCTTACTCCATCTCACTTAGCTATGTTGGCTTTGATTTTTGGAAATGTCTAGGCTTCTATACTTTGGCCATCTTTGCCTTTTCTCCTATGTTGTGGGATTTTTAGCCCTTCTTACTATGGACAAGCATCTCAATGCTTTCTCCCAATGTGTTTTTCGGCAGCTAATCCACAAAAAATCAATGTGATGATAACCACCTTGGGCCATTCACCCCCCATAACCATTTTTGTTGAACCTTTTATCACATAAAAATTGTAAATTTTTTTTTTGAGGAGCTAATATTTTGGGGGTTTGAATACATATTTGGAAAATGAATTGTATGTTGATTTATGGGTTGTGTTATTATAAAGTGCCTCTTTGATTAATTTTTTGGAATATGGGAGTCATTTTTAGAAGGCCCATTTACTGCTTGTTCTTGTGGTTATTTGTCTCTTTTGTAGTACTGTGATTCTCTTGCTATGTAAAATAAGTTGTCTTTGCCTATTTTAAATCCTCACAACTACTTCACCTAAAAATATGTAATGGTTGTTTTATTGTGTAGTAAGGAACTATATAGGTTTACTATTAGTACAAATGAAAAGAACCCACAAAAAATATTGAAAAACTACATGGCATAACATTGTGATTAAGCATTAGGTTAATATGTATTTCTCTTCCACGCGATGTTTCATCTTGAAGGCATAGATACTCATGAAATATAGATGAAACTTGATTAAATATTTGGGAAAACAAAAGCAATTTGTGGTACTGAATTAGAAAAATAATTAATTAGTCTCAATCCTAACAATTTTGATACTATTCAATATTTCTTTTCCAAGTTTCAATATCCCTAGTTTCAATTAAAACATTGTAAAAAAAGAATGAAAAACTCATAAGTTAGGTTGATTCCTATTCATTTATTTTTTCCACATCTTATTGAAATGAGAATGCCTTTGTCCAAGCATTTTGTAATGAAAATGGAGGAGAAGGGTTATGTGCTTGACATAAATTTTATGTTGCATGACATTGAGAAGGAGAAAAAGGAACACATGCTCTACAATCATAGTGAAATGTTGGCCATTGTTTTTCGGATTATCAACGCATGCCCAAGTACTACTATCCGAATTACAAAAAATCTTCTTGTATGTGCCAAAAATATTCAAGCAAACTAGTTTCAAAATTATCCCATTTATTTAGTAATATAATCCCATAAAAACACTCATTTTGACATACAACATAGGATTTATAAAAGAAGATGAACAACTAGAAAATAATTCATGATAATTAATTTTATACAGAATTTACAATATACAACATGCACTAAAGAAACAAAAAAATATTATTCTTAACAACAACTCCATAATCAAGTGCTTCAAATATATATCCAAAAATTACCTCATATGTTCCAATATGAGAATTCTAGGGGTGAGGAGTATGGGGAGATTCTAGGAGGCTATGTTTGATGCATATAACCAAATTAATTTTAAATTTTATCCCAAAAACCAATCACCTTTATGTTTTGCAATCACATGTAAGTATGTTATAATTTCCATCCCACTCTATGCCTACTATAATATAATGTAGCTTATACATATTTGTTTATGTAATGAAAGAGGGAGGAGTTTTGCTCATTATTTCTTATTCGAGGGATATAGTCTATGAATTTTATGAGTTTATTGTACTTTAAAATATTCAACCTAAATGAGATAGGGAATCTCATCAATGGAAGATTAATAAGTACTAGGTAGGAAGGATACTGGAAGAATTTCACATAATGCAATTAGGAAAATTTCTCCCTCATATTTGCGATGATAAACTCAACATATCGGTAGGAGGGAGTTTTCTTACCGTTGAATATATCAAGAATATTAAACAAATTCTCATATATAGCATAATCATGAACACATTACAGGAAATGTACAAACCATCTTCCCTAGCAAGGGCTATTATAACAACACTCCCCCTTTCACATACTAGGTTGAACTCTCCTAGATGCGATTTTGTTCAAGTAGGAAAATGAAAATATAAGTCCCCTCTGAGACAAGGAGACTACTATATTAGATATAACACTTGCCCCATTTCAAAGTGCAATGACAAGGAGACTTTTAGGAAAAAACGTGCTATATACTTCAAAAATTAAGAGCTACGTCAAATGGTTTTTAGTGCTAAAAATATTACGTTGGGGAGAACTCGCGGCCATAGTTATGAGAGTTGTCAAAATGACTAGAAAGCTCAGGTCAACAATGTGAAGAGTTCCAATCTAGCTTTAGATTTCAGGCACATGAACCCTACTGATGTAGGAGTATCCTAATTTCCAAATCTATCAATATTTTGAAGACAAAGTTCAAAGAAGGGGTGTTGACATTTGTGGAAGAATTATAATTCCTAAATGAAAATAATTATATTTTCTAAATTAATGAAGGTATTTATAGAAATGATAGGTCATAGTATAGAATATTTGAAAACATATAATTTGTTTAGTAAGAATCTACCGTGTCATAGGCATAAAATATTGTAGGAATAGATCTTGGAGAGATTATAGGATTAGTTAGAAATATGTTGGGATCTAAGACCAATCTAGTTTATTTCTAAATTCTCTTTATCATTGTAAGCCTATAGGAATTAGGGGGTATGGAAACATAGAGTAAAGGAGGGGCATAGAAAGAATACATACAGATAATGAGTGTGAGAGGATAAAAGAGGCTAGGACTGCATATTCCCATATCATATGTCAGGTCATGCATAAGAGATAATAGAAATGATTAAATAGAAAAAAATATTTATATGTTTTTGTATTGATGTAATATATATTTATAAATGTTAATGAATGCTTGATATAATGTTTGTATAACCTGGAGAGTATATACAATTCTCGTTATTAAAATATGAATAGAAGGTTTTGGTAATGGGTTGGTTTTGCAGTGATCAATAACTATAGGAAATTCTAGTGAAGAGGATTAGAACATGTTAATTTGTGAAATCAATTTGTAGGGGATTTCCAAAGAAAGCAATGGAAAATGGAATTATATGCCAAATTGGTATTATGAAATTGTGTTGTTCAATTCACAAAATGGAAATCATTCGTAGTGAAAGTGCAGACCAACAAGGGATACTCTACATAAATCACATTGATTGAAATCATGTTTGAAGAATGGAATCGAGATGAGGAAATCAAGTTCCTCATATGTAATGAGCGTGAAAAAGGGGTGACCAAAGTAAAGAAGAAGAATAAGCGTTGATGGATAGAGGAGACGTTAAACAACAGAGAAAGTGAATGATTTCATGATAAAAGATAAGTCTTGCATGTTAGATCATTTACCAAGGCATGGTCAATCAATGTGTTGGGTTCGCTTCAAAGTCTTCCTTGGTGTGGTTTGTTGTAATTTCTAGACTCACTGGCCTCTGATAAAATTATTTCATTTATCATTATGAAATGTCCAGGGGAAACAAGTTTTTATAAAGGGAAAAACACGAAGAATAACTTGACCTATGCATATCCAAGTCGACAATTCAAAGAGCGTAAAAACTGAAGTGATTAAAGGGCATATTAAATGTGCTAATAGATTACACTAATATTGTTAAATCTGCCCAATATCATTAGTAGTTGGCAAGACTAGTTACCTGTGTGGTTTCATAGATGTTGTAGCACCATAAGAGCATTGGAATTAAATTTGTGGTGAGGTTGGGTTTCTTGTTGGTACAAGCTATTGATGTTGATATCTAGGAAATAAATTAATAATGTACCAAATAGGGAGTTTTTTGGAAGGGAATTCAGTCTCAAAGGTATCCTCCATATCAAATATTAAATATATGGGTAAATATGTGAAAAAATTAGGAAAGAGTTCTAAATTTCATCAACAACCTACAAAATGTATAGATATGTATAGAGAGATTTGGGAGAAAAAAGAGGTATATTTATCCTGGTTTATTGTGTGAAATTTTTGGTCTCCTTTTGAGGTTTTCTAAACCATCTATGCTCAATTTTTTCATTATTATAAATTTTCTATTTTTTAATTTTTGTGTATTCACTTTTCGATATTTGTTGGTGTACATGGATTAAACTTGGTGAATAAATTTGTTTGGATAAATCTTCCATATGAAGTTATAAATTGGTTAGAACATATCATTCTACAATATAACTCAAAAGTAAAACCACATGGATTACAAACCTTAGAGAAACCTGGTGTGGGCCCCTATGCATTAAAACCATATATGTTTTCCCTTGTTTCTAATATTGTAACAACTCCCACTAACACTTTTTTCTTTTCTTTTGTCAATGCTATTTCTAGTTCATTATATTATTATGGTCATTATATTTGTCCAATTTCGACATAAATAGTAATTTACTACCTTGGTAGTGACAGTCATTATAATGTCTCTCTTTATTTTTGTTTTTCACTGCTTAGGGACTAGTTAATTTTTTCTCTTTTATCCAACTTATTCCTATTCATTAATCTTTAAAATTATATTTATTTTACTCTTAATTGTACTATATCCATTATGTCATGGGATACATTATAAATGTCCCCAACATGCATTTTATCCTTTCTCAATTCAACTTTACAAATTAATTGACTTTACTATTCCATTCCTATACCAATTTTTATACCTAGGGTATCACTACATGTCCCTTTACATAAATTTATTTATGCTAACTATTACAGCTATAGCTTACCACTATACTAATCCTATGAACTTAATAATGTGAAACCTACAATTCATTAAGGAGCTCCTAGTTATCTTTCAATTTTTACTATATGAGACATACAAGACATACAATTTCAATCTTGACCATAACCAAATGTATGGCTTGATTGTGTTACCATTGTGTCATACTATTTCACAATTCGTGGTGCATTAAGGTTTTCATTTGTATAAATTTTAATGTAGTGGTGAGTTGTTTATTTAATTACCTATGGTATTCCACCCACAGGAGAAATACTAAATACACATTACTATTTACTTATCCCTTACCTTATCCTCTGTCATGAAATTTAAGTAGGGTTACTATCCATCACATGGATTCATGTGATTGTGATTACTCCTCATGGCCACCTATATGCCAAAGATCTAATGCAATTGAACGGTGGAGATTTCATCCCTCAAACCCTAAGGATTTTGGACTACTCCCACAATTACGCATTTGAAATTTCATTTGGTTTGGCACGTGGGCCGAATTTCCTCTAATGGCGGCCACTGCATAGATTTTTGGTAATTTCCTGCATTATTGTGAGGATTTTGTTTGAACCTAGAGGACATTCTCATGTTTGCCTCCGTAACGAATATATTTCTTCTATTTTCGTAACAGGAGATGAAAATTTCAGTCATGGCTCGATTTATCCTCTTCTGTGGTTCAAATTCTAGAACAGAGGTTCTAAGAATATTTTAGGTGCATCGTACCCTATCAAATTTTTTTTCGTTTCCATTTCTTGAATATGTTATCAGGTTTTCATAACCGTTCTTCCATTAAATTTGAATTTTTACTTTCTATTTGTCTGAAATTGGTTATTTCAATTTCTTTACAGAACTCTATTTGGTCTTGAAACCTTACGCTGGTTCATACTTCATCAATGCACATAACTTTGGCCTGGGTGAATAATGAGGTAAGGGTTTACCGTGCTCATAGTTTTATAGTTTTATTATCCTCCATTTACTTAAAATTTTCTTAGTTCAAAAGGATTCAATTTCTCCGGCGAATTCTCTAGTTTGTGTCCATTATTAAATTTTAGTAATTTTTGGGTTTACTTTCTCTTTCAGTTTCATTTACATGATTCCAAAATTTGATAAAGCCCCGCGTCAAATTTTTCGAAATCCCTGTGTTAGCATTTAATTGAGGTTTTGTCAATTTAAAATTTAGTAATACGTCTTGAGGAATACCCTGCATTACTTCTCGTTCTAGCTCAGAAATTCTCCCTCTTTTCGTTCTATACAAATTTAACAATTTTGAATATGAGATGTTCAAACCCTCGTTATATATTCAAACTCGTCGTTTTTACTATTTTTGTCTATTAACATATTGGTAATGACTTCGTTTTGATTCTTTAAAATAATAAATGATTTGTCGCATGTAGACAATATATCTTTTTTCATACTGTATGCTTTCTTATCCATGTTTCTAAAATAGAGAATTTATATATATTTCTGTGGTACTGGAATTTCAATGTTCTTCAAATTTAATTAATTTTCATGCAAAAATAATGGTACCCTTATATTTCGATGAAGAGAAGAAATATACCTAATGCAATGGATCCAATTTTTTTTTTATTACAAAATAGAGATCATAGACATCTAAAATCAGAAATTGGGTAATTGTTTCCACACTAACAATTCAGATGTCAGTATTTGTCAATTGAAAATAATTTCTGTGTTCCTCTATGTGAGAACATTTCAGTATAATGTCGAATTAAAATATTTTCTCTTAGTTACTTCACATAATGCATTAAATTGATTTTCTATTATTTTATTTGTTATAACCAATACATTGCCTCTTTGTATATGAGGAGTAGGGAATTGCAATGTATTCTTATAGAGGTGCTCAGTACCTACAAATGTTTGACTATGGACACAATATGAAATTGTTTATTCAATTATAAGGAAGTTCTCTATTTCAATTTATAATTCGGTGTATATCCATTCCCCTTCTCTAAACGTCAAATCATATAATTTTAATTCATTCTCTCTCGCTAATGAATTTGGGTAATAACAGCTAACCATATCCATATAGCCAAAATTTGAGATTTTCCTTTTCCAGAATTCAAATAAATTTGTATCTCTAGTAAATAATGATTGCGAATAATTTACAACGTCACTTATTTTCCAGATATTTGTTTTTATTCGCAATTGTCCTGATTGTTAAATATTGATTTTATACCACTATTCTAGTGGTAGTTGTCATACATTTCATTTTCAGAATACTATTCAATTTGAAAATTCAATCGAACATTTGTCAGTTTCTTCAAACACAGGTTTGAAAATATCCCTTCTGATTTTTGTTATGCATTTTCTCCTTCTGCAAGTAATTACGCATCTAATCCAATATTTTCATTTAAATTTTATGAAAGTAATGCTTTGTTTCTTTGTATTTTTTCTCAGCTGAATGTACTGTGTTCGAAATTGTTTCATCGATTATACAAACTTGTACCTCCCATTCTTCCAGGTTTGTTATACATTCAATTTCAATACTTGATAACAATGAAATTTATTAAATTTATTATTCCAGCTTTACTTACAGTCCCCTTTATTGGAGGTGCAATGAGGAATCTTCGAATTTGAAAAGAGTTTTAGAGGAATTCTCTCTCACTATGTATAATCTTCAATTTTAGATTCAATTTTAAAAATTAAAATTCTTTGTTCAACTACATTGTTTGCTTTAGGTTTTATATGATATCTTCTACAACGGTGATATTCATTGCAATTATTAGTGAGAGTATCTCACATACAATATGAAAATTTTTTAGGCCGATCATCAGACTAGTGGAGACCCTTCCGCAATCCACTATGCATATCTTAATTTCGTTATTTATACATATTTCTATGAATAAGACTATGATGAAATTGTAACATCATATTGTAAAATTCAAACATAATTAATTTTGAACATTTTCATCCTCAATTCCTTTGGAGGATTTTGAATGGACCTTTACCTATATGGAAGTTAGATAGTACAAATCTTATGGTTATCTATATTATGTTATCACATGTGTGGTTTAGTTTTGTATGATTATTAGATTACTATAATTTCCACTTTACAACAAATAGGCTCTTCTGTTTTACTTTCATGTCTAAAATTTATATCATCGTAGAATTAATTTAGATGTGTATCTTAATATATGATATCAACATATAAATAATTTAGATAAGTATTTTAATGTATGATATAATCATATAGTTATTTCTGATATGTATCTCACTGTAATATATCAACATGTATTATACATGTAATGTAACTTTTCAATTTAATTCCGTATTTAAATTTGGACTTAAGCAACGATTTAGACCCTGGGAAAAGGGTTTAGAGATTCTGTTTGTTTGTCCCCTAAACTCTACCAAGCCTATTTAAGAACACAAGATACTTAAATATATTAATTTATAGTTGATACTCTATCAAATACATATGGCAATTAAAATTCTGAAAAGGAAATTATACAATACACATAAAATCTATGGGTTTAATTTACATAAAATCCTGTTCGAAAATCATAGAACAAAACTAAATTTTCTGATTTCTAATTTTCATTTATCTTCTGAGTTCAATTTCATATTTATTATAACTGATAAAATTAGGCTAAATATGAATTTATAATAGACAGAAAGTTTCCATAGAATGTACAAACCACTGTATAAATACTTTTTCCTCCCAACCTCGAGCTTATTCCACAACTCTCCCCTAAGAAAAGACCAATTATTCCGTAGTGTATGAAACCCCTTTTTCACACTAGGCATAGCTTATTTAAGCTTGCTTTCCCTAAGTTTGTTTCCATAATGACCCACTATTTTGGTATGTTGTTTCCCTTAGCCTAAGCTTTGCTTTTGTTTTTTTTCCACAAAATCTTCTTTTAAAACTATGTTTTCCTCAGTGTAGTTTTATTCTTACCCCTTCTTAGTAAGTTTCCACTTTACTAAGGATTTTATTAGATCTTTTTCTTCCATCTAACAATTTTTATTTATTTTATTTTCTCCAAGGATTTTTGGAGAATTTTGGGAGTGTCTTAGAATTCTAGTACATCCCCATGGATCATAATTCTTGGTCTCAATTTACCCTTGTCTTTATACAATAATAAAATTTCACATTCATTTATTAATTTCCAAAATTAATATGTCGATACATTATTTTTCCTTAGGTCCACCTGACCTTTAGGTTTATTCGATATTTATAAAAGCTGAAAAATAGGGATATTACATAGCTTCCCTCTAAGAAAAAGCATCATCCTCGGTGTTGCAGATCTTTTTGTTTGTTAATTAAATAGTGGTGGGTATTTTTGTTTCATCACATCTTCCCGCTCCCAAGTAGCTTCCTTAGGTGCAGAGTGCTTCCAGTTCACTTTCACCCGAGCTACTTTTCTATTCTAGAGCATGATTTCTTCCTGCTCCAATATAAGAAGTGGTTCTGGAAGAAAGTCCCCTTTTGTTTCCACCTGTATCACAGTCCATTCAATTAAGTCAATCACATGAGTAGGGTTATGTACATATTTCTTAGAAAATGAAACATGAAAAACATTATGAACTTTAATATGACTAGGTAGAGCCAATTTGTAAGCTATTGGCCCCACTCTCTCCAAAACCTCAAAGGGTCTGTAGTATCAAGGTGCTAAATTAGCACAAATAATAGCATGCAATGTATGTTTGCGAGGTTTAATTATTAGATATACATGATCTCCAACTTTCAAATTCGTGTGAATTCTTTTCTTATCTGCATAACTCTTCTCACGATCTTGAGCTACTTTAATATTCTGCTGAATTATTTTCACAGTCTGCTCCGTCTCATGTTGTGCTTCTAGTCCAAGGACAAATTTGTCCTCTCGTTAACTCTAGATGAGTGGAGTGTGGCATTTTATGCCATATAGAACTTCAAAAGGACTCATTTTAATGGAATCCGGATAGCTATTATCGTAAGAAAATTTCTGCCAAATGTAGAAAATCTTCCCACTTAGTGGGTCTATCCATCACATACATGCACAACATAATATATGATTTGTTCTCTCTGTCCACCCATCTGTTTGAGGATGGTAAGATGTATTGTATTTCAGCTTTGTACCCATTCCTTCAAATAGGGTATTTCATAATGTAGATGTAAATTTTTCATCTCTATCAGAGATAATAATCTTTGGGATTCCACGGATTTTAAAGATATCTTTAATGAATACATTGGTCACTTGTGCTGTGATGAAAGTGGATTGGACAAGCATAAAGTGTACTGCTTTGGTTAGAGTGTCCACTGCCACCATAATTGAGTAATGTTGGTACTTGGTACATGGCAGTCCTGTAATAAAATCTGTTGATACAACTTCCCACTTCCATTACAGAATAGGAAGAGGATTAAGTAGACCCATAGGATGTTGATGTTCTACATTAACTTGTTGATGCTCCAAACACATTGCCAAGTAATCAACTACCTCCTTCTTCATTCCAGGCCAAAACATGTTTTTCCTCAATACTGTTATCATCTTTTGATAGCCTGGATTACCTGCATAAGTCCTCTTACGATATTCATCTAAGATTTCCTGTTTCATAGTCGATACATTAGGAATATACAATATTTTCTTGTAGCTGAACAATCCTTGCTGATTTATAGTATATCCTGCAATTTCATCTTGTTGTAATTTTTCCTACAATTTTACATATTGAGGATCTTGCAACAATACTCCTTGAATTTGTTCTTCCACATAAAATATTACACTACTACATGTATATGTAAAAATTTGATGAGAATGTCTACTTAAAGAATTAACAATTTGTTTTTTTTTTCCTTTTATGTGTTTGATTTCTGTATCAATATCACCAAGGAAAGCTAATCACCTTGCTTGTCTGGAATTTAAATCTGGTTGAGTAAAGAAATAATTTAAACTTATGTGATCTGCGTTAATATCAATTTATTTCCCAATAGATAATGTCCCCACCTTTTTAGTGCATGTAGTCAGTTCTAAGTCATATAATGCATAATTTTGTTCATGTTTCTTCAATTTTTGCAACTCATAAGCTATTATTGCATTGTCTTGCAGCAATACTCCTCCTAGCCCTTGTATACAAGCATCAATATACACTGCAAACATCTTAGTTGGATCAACAATTACTAGTATAGGTGCAGTGTTTAATTTTAGTTTCAGTTGTTCAAAACTATCTTGGCACTTATTTGTCCACTCAAACTTCACTCCTTTTTTCTGCAATGATGTGATGGGGTAACCTAATGTATAAAATCCTTCCACAAATCTGTGATAACATATGAAAATACCCATGAATGATCTTATTGCTGGTACATCGGTGGGTACATGCCAATTCAATATTTCTTGTACCTTTTCCAGATCTACCACCAATCCATCCTTAGAAATGACATGTCTCAGATATTGAATCTTGGGTTTGAAAAGCTCACACTTGATGAGTTTTTCATACAATTGATGTTCTCTAAGTGTTTGCGGTACTATTTTAAGATATTCTTGGTGTTCTTCTTCATTTTTGGAGTATACCAAAATATCATCTATGAAAACTAATACAAACTTATCCAAATGTTTATGTAGAAAATTTTTCATCAAGCACATGAAGGTAGCAGGGGCGTTTGTGAGTCCAAAGCGTAAAACTACAAACTCATAATGTCTATATCTAGTTTAGAAGGTTATCTTATTGATGTCTTTATCTTTAATCCGAATTTGATGATAGCCATTTCTTAAGTAAATTTTTGAGAATATGGTGGCTCCTCTTAATCGATTAAATAAATCATCTATTATTGGAAGAGGATACCGGTTCTTGATGGTTAAATTGTTTAACTATTTGTAAACTATACACATCCGGAAGGTGCCATCCTTCTTTTTGACAAACAGCACTGGTGCTCCTAACGAAGACACACTTGGTCTAATGTAACCTTTGTCTAATAACTCCTGTAATTGAAGTTTCAACTCTAGTAGTTCAAGAGAATTAATTTTATATGGTTCCATGGAAATTGGGGTAGCTCCTGGTACTAGCTCAATAGAAAATTCAATTTCTTTTTGAGGGGGGAAATGTGGGATTTATTCTAGGAATACATCCCTAAATTCCTTGATTTTAGGTAAGTATTCTACAAACTCATTTTCTGTTGGTTGTCCCAAATCCTCAACCTGGACAACATATACTTCATAGCCTTTTCTTGCTTTCCATTTTAATTGTAATGCAGAAATCTACCTGATAGACACTAGTTTTTGTTTCCTTTAACTACTACAAATTTTCCTACAACATGAGTGCAAGTCACTATTTTTTCTAAGAATTTCACTCTTTCTTTATGTTGTTCTATCCAACCCATTCCAACTAAAAGATCATAATATACTAAAAGAAGGATGTTTAGTTGGAGCTCTGTACTATATCCATTAAAATTTAGAGCAATTTTGGGGAGTTTATGAGTGGCTTTCATCTTTGTTCTTGTAGATAGCTGCACCAACCAAGAGTGATGAAGTTTTTTGTTTTTAATTTACATTTTTCCACTATCTAGTGGCTAATATAACTTAAATTTTCTCCTGGACCAACTAAAATAGATATAAGTGGGTTAGAGATAATACCTTCACTTTCAATCATGGTTGATCGATGTCCAACCTATTTGTCCTCTAATGGTGCACTGCTATGGGGAATATTTTGAGCAATATCATTCAATGTAGTCACTTCTCCTACTATTTGAATATTCTGGATTGTACGAGTGTTATGTGGGCAGTACCACAACATATGAGACTCTCCACACCCCTAGTATTTCAATGGTTCTTTGACTTTTACCACCCCTTCTCTTTTGCTGTTTGTTTCCATTGGATTGGAACCATTGTGGGAATGCGCTGTCTATTTTTCCCCACTCTTATTAAACTTCCTCCGTTGGTGGTTTTTTAAAAAATTATTCAGATAAGCTATTTTTGATCTTTCTGTGCTTGCTTCTACCTTCCCTTTCTCTCTATTCTGCTAGTTTTTCAGTTGATCATTTCTACCTTTAAATTGCTGGTAAAAAAGTCATGCTTTTCGAACAGATTCATCCATAATTACTAGATTTTTGGCTTCTGTGATCCATCAATAAATTATGAAGAAATTTTTCGGTAATAATCACATTATCATTAACAAATTCGACACATTTCGAACCAACCAGTGTGGTTCATTGGATTTCATAGTCAAATTAGCTTATTATAATGGTTTTCTTTGCCTCTCCTACATCTGTTTAAACTTAACGACTGATTTGATCTCTCACCTAGTCCTGATGATGAACCACACTGGTTGGTTTGAAACGCGTCGACTTTGTTAATGATAATGTGATTATTACCGAAATATTTCTTCATAAGATTCATCCATCATTTTAGAATTATCAAATTCATTTATTTCTTTGTAGATGGTAGGTAGGAAATTCAGAAATCATTGTTCCTTGGCTTTTTCTTACTTTATGTAAGGCACATAACGAAGTAAGTTTGTGAATTTAGTCACAAATTCATCAATATTGAGTTTTCTAAGCCTTTTCTCATGAAATTCCTTCGCTCGATCATCATAATACCTCTCACTAAGGTATCTAGAATTGAATTTCTCTTGAAATTCTTCCCATGAAACAATTTTTTCATCAAGAAAGTGTATAATTTTGGTCTCTTCCCACGAAAGCGTGGCTTTACTTTGCAGCTAGTAAACTGCCAATATTTATTTGAGATTAATTACGTATTCATATACCCAGAAGTATTTGACCATTTTTAGGATCCAGGCTTCCACATCCTCTTCCTTCTCCCCATCAAAGGTGGGAGGCTTAATTTTGTAGAATTCCCCTAGCAGCTCCTTTTTTTTAAAAACTTTGAACCAGATTCTTCCCCACTCTCAACGCTCTATGAGTTAGGTTTTTTTTCTTTTCTCCTTCTTTTTTGGTCTTCAGTATGATGGCTAGACCTGAAGGTTACTTCCCTTATCAACCTCTCTTGCTCATTACTGGCTTGTAGCAACCGTTCATTGCTAGTCCTTAGTTGAACCATTTCTTGCTTCGGATTCTTTATAATTTCCAGCACTTGAGCATTTGGATCTGGTAGGGCCCCTCCAACCCCCAATTCTAAGTACAAATATTCTCTTTCATTCATGACAAAAATTGTAACTTTTTCTGCACTTCAATATGATACACAGAAATCAATTAGTATTCACACATAAACATTTAAAATGATTTTGACAGCAGAAAATTTTTCCTTGTGTTGGGACCCATAAGCCCAGAGTTTTAACATGTGCTCTGATACCACTTGTAACAACTCCCACTAACAATTTTTTTTCTTCTATCAATGCTATTTCTAGTTCATTATACTATTCTAGTCATTATGTTTGTCCAATTTCGACATAGATAGTCATTTACTACCTTTGTAGTTACAATTATTATAATGTTTGTCTTTATTTTTGTTTTTCAATTCTTAGGAACTAGTTAATTTGTTATCTTTTATCTAACTTATTAATATTCATTAATATTTAGAATTGTATTTATTTTACCCTTAATTGTACTATATACCTTATGTCATATGAAACATTATACATGTCCCCAACATGCATTTTATCCTTTCTCAATTCAACTTTACAAATTAATTGACTTTACTATTCCATTCCTATTCCCTTTTTTATACCTAGGGCATCACTACATGCCCCTTTACATAAAGTTATTTATGCTAACCAGTACAACTATAGCTTACTACCATACTAATCCTATGAAATTAATAATGTGAAAACCTACAATTCATTAAGGAGCTGCTAGTCATATTTCAATCTTTACCATACAAGACATATGAGACATATGATTTCAATCCTACCCATAGCCAAATTTATGGCCTGATTGTGTTACCATTGTGTCATACTATTTAACCATTCGTTGTGCATTAAGGTTTGTGTTTGAATAAATTTTAATGTAGTGGTGGGTATTTTATTTAATTACCCATGGTATCCCATCCACAGGAGAAATACTAAATACACATTACTATTTACTTCTCCCTTACCTTATCCTATGTCATGAAATTTAAGTAGGGGTACTATCCATCACATGGATTTACGTGATCATGATTACTCCTCCTCTCCACCTGTACACCAGAGATCTAATGCAATTGAATGATGAATACTTCATCCCTCAATCCCTAAGGTTTTTGGACTACTCCCAACATTACACATTTGACATTTCATTTGGTTTGGCACCTAGGCTTAATTTCCTCTCATCGCGGCAAGTGCATAGATTTATGGTAATTTCATGCATTATTGTGAGGATTTCATTTGAAACCGAAGGACGTTATCATGTTTGCCTCCGTAAAGAATATATTTCTTCTATTTTCATAACTGGAGGTGAAATTTTCAGTCATGGCTCGATATAGCCTCTTTTGTGGTTCAAATTCTAGAACAGAGGTTCTTAGAATATTTCAGGTGCATCGCACCCTATCAATTTTTTTTTGTTTCCAATTTTCAAATATGTTATCAGGGTTTCATCACTGTTCTTCAATTAAATTCAAATTTTTACTTTTTGTTCCTCTCAAATTGGTTATTTCACTTTATTTACAAAAATATATTTGTCCTTGAAACCTTACGATGGTTCATACTTCATCAACACACATAACGCTGACCTAGGTGAATAACGAGGTAAGGGTTTACCTTGCTCATAGTTTCATAGTTTTATTATCTTCTGTTTACTTAGAATTTTATTAGTTCCAAAGGATTCAATTTATTCGGTGAATGCTTTTGTTTGTGTCCATCATTAAATTGAAATAATTGTTGGGTTTACCTTCTCTTTCAGTTTCGTTTACATGATTCTCCAATTTGATAAATCCCCACTTCATATTTTTCGGAACCCATGTGTTAGCATTTAATCGAGGTTTTTTCAATTTAAAATTCGATAATACATCTTGACGAATACCCTGTATTAATTCTCGTTCTAGCTCAGAACTTCGCCCTATTTTCGTTCTATACCAATTTAACAATTTGGAATATGAAATGTTCAAACTCTCTTTATATATTCAAACTTGTCGTTTTTAATGTTTTTGTCTATTAACATGCTAGTAATGACTTCATTTTTTTTCTTTTCTAACAATGTTGGTTATATTATATTTCTAAAAAGAGGAGGAAAATTATTCTCCATTAAAAAATTCCCCAAGTCTTATGCAGAGTTTGCTTGGGGCTAGTTCTAGAGATATGCTACTTGATTTCCTATTTTCGGTCCTTCTTTTATAGCTAGAGATAGTTACATTGGAACTATATTGTTTGACGAACTGAAATAAAAGTAAAATACGGTTGAATTTCATTGGAAATTAGACATTCTGATAGAGATGAGATCAAGATCCATGGGCGATCGGTGAACTATTTGTTGACAGTTTTTTCACTTCCATGATATCTGCTTCCCTGATCCATTGATGTAGATCCTTGCTAGGATTTTTTATTCATTGCTTCTTTGATGATGTTCAAGGATTCCTGCATATGGCTATAGATGTACCTTAGATTTCTTATTTCATCACTACATGTCTTCCACTATGTTTTCATTTGGGCCATCTCTGCTTTGGATTTCTCTTTATCTTGTTGGATATGATTCTTGAGGTTCTCTATCACCAATCGATGGGATTTGTAAAATGCGCAAGGGTGCGCTATGTTCTCCATAGGATCCATTTGTATCTTCTTTCTGTTGGTGCTACTTTTAGAATTTACTTCTTCTTCCATTGATGTGGTCTTCTTCTACTTTTCTCCTTTGCTTCCTGTTCTGCTTTTAACATAGAAAGTTGTTTCCAAAGTTGAGTTCTTTGCTTCCAACGTTGAGTGGCAGATCCAATTCTTGCTCAGAAATGCCTCTTGCGCTGTTGTGAACTCGGATAAGAGCTCTGCTGCCAGCGCTGAAGGCTATCTCCAGCTCACGCAAGAGCAAATCAAAGGGGTAATAAAATTTAGGAGAAAAGCTGAAGTGTGGAGGGCTGCATAGATAAGGCCGAGACTAAGAAGGGTCATGGGCCAATGAAAGCTCAGAAAATCTTGAGAGCGAATAAGGGAAAACGCTACAGAAAAGCTCTCGATTGGAATTGAGAAGGGAAGGTGAGTTGAAGGATGAGGAAGCTTGGAATTAATAATGCGATGAGGAAAAGAAGTGGGTTGAAGGTTCACATGGTGCCCAATTTCATAAGATTGAGAAGTGAAATTCGCAGAGATTACTATGGTACATTCAGATTTGGGAATTATTATAGGGTTGACAGTGTGCTTGGTTGAGGATTCCAGCAAGATATTGATTCTGTCTCTAGAGTTTTTATGAGATATTTTTTTATTTTTATTCATCATGAGTGAAAAATAACAGTCAGGGAATGGGAATTTGGATTTTAATTTCACCAATTTGTGCTTGTCCTTCATTTTGTTGAGCTCCTTTTTTTTCTTCTTCATCTGCCAGTTTGTTATTGTTTCTCAAGATGTGATAATACTCTATATTTCCAATGTCCTTTGATGTTATTTGGGCTCTGCTTAATATTTGAATTAACCTTGTGTTTTTTGGAAGATAATTATTTACCATTGCTTTGATGATGATGGCTGAGTCCCCAAAGATTACAACTTCTCTGATTTTTTTTTTCTTGAGAATTTTGAGTCCTAGCAAAAGCTCGCAGACCTCTGCTTTATTGTTCGTCATTTGGCCTAGTCCCCAATTGTAAGATAGCTACGTTGTTGATGGTTGTAGGATTATCATTCCACCTATGCCTGCTTTACTTGGGTTCCTTTTTTATGCTCCATCAAAGAATAGACATGCTTTGTTTAGATTCTTTACCCAGGCTTTAAATTCCTCTTCATTTTTCCTTATTTTCCAATTCTGATGCCTCTCATCATTTCCAATTTGAGGTGCCTGTTTGATCTTACTTACTGCAAAACTTATCCATCTTCTTTCTTCTTCTTGTAGTTGGCTTAGATTGATTCCCTTAAACCCTTTTGCTGTGAGAAATTCCACCATTAATCCCCATGATTTTGTAGTTATTGTGCTCACTGTAGGATTTTTATCTTTGAAGATTGCTCCATTTCTTGCTAGCCATAGTTGCCAGCAAAGGAAAGATGGAAGGCAGTTCCAAAATATTTGCACTGTTTGTTTACTTTTGATGGTATAAGGGTAGCTACTTTTCCATCTGTTGATGAACTGGTTTATTGGAAGATTGTAGTTTATGTTTGCTTCTATGGGCATTATCATTGTCTCCCAGCATTTTCTTGAGAAAGAGCAATCCAACAGTAAATGTTGAATTGTTTCCTCATTCTTCCTGCATAATGGGCATTGTGACAACCCACTTATTCCTCTTTTCTTCAGATTCTCTGCTGTTAGAATTTTTCTATGAAGCAAGGTCCACATAAAGATTTTGACTTTGGGTAGGGATTCAATATTCCATGGTGTTCTCCAGTGTTTCCAAACTTGTTGATTTCGAGTCTCATGAAGTTTTTGATACCATACTCTGACAGTGTACTCTCCTCATGTTGGTTCCCATATGTAGATGTCATTCTTATTTTTTTCTATCAGGGCTGCTCCTACCAGTAGCTTTATGAGATGACTCCATTGTCCTGTCAGGTCACATGGTAGGTTGGGTTTGGCCCATTGATTCCAGTCTCCATCCGTCTCCCAACTTGAGATATCATTTAGCTTGTATACGCATTCATTTATCATCCATTCTTTTAACTCTTTTATATCTAGATTGTTCCCTGCTAGTGGGTGTCCCATTATGCTATCTTTCTAGATGTTTGTCTGCTCCCCATTTCCTAGTCTCTTAGTTATATGGTCTTTGATAAGCTGAGTTGCATTAGTAACTTCTTTCCATATCTAGGTGCATGGCCTTGTTGGGGGATTCTTCTCCAGAATCAAAATTTTGGGCCCATTAAGATATTTTGCTTCGAGAACATATTTTCACCATGCCTTTTCTCCTGTTATGAATCTCCAAGTTATTTTACTTCCAAGAGTTGTATTCATTAATCCTGGTATTTTTATGGCGAGACCCCCATTTTTGCAAGTTGCAGTTACTTGTTTCCAATTTATCGAACTAAATTTTTTCTTTTCCCTTTTCCCTCCCTGCCAGGGGAAGTTTTTAAGAATTAATTCTATTTGTTTATGTATACTTGTAGGAGCCGTAATAAGAGAAAATTGGTATAAAGGCAGAGCTGCCAGTACGGATTTTATTAGCGTGATTCTGCCTACTTGGTTCAACCAAAGCATCCCCCAAGTCTTTATCTTCACTTTCATTTTTTCTGCAAATTTATTCCATATTTCATTCTTCATGTTTTTCTTACTAATAGGTAGTCCTAGGTATTGAAAATAGTCCCAACTATTTTGGAAGGGTATGTTCAAAATTTGCGACATTTTCTGTAGAGTTCTGATTGGGGTGTTCCAACTATATAGATAGATTTTTCCATTGTTAATCATACATCTGGAAACCTCCATGAAGCTATCTAAGATGGTTTTGAATCTTCTTGCCACAATGAAAGATGCTCCACCTAGAAGTAGAGTGTCATCATAAAAAATGGGGTGATTTATTATTTTGGTTCCTCTGCTTATAGATAGTCTTGTTAGAGTAGAGTTTCTTTTGCAGTGTTCCAAATTTCTACTGAGAGATTCAACCATAATGATATAAATAAAAGGTGAGAGGGGGAATTCCTGTCGTAATCCTCTTGAACTTTGGAATAATTTACTTGGTCTACTGTTTATTAGCGGTGCTATCCATGGACCCACAGTACAGGCCTGTATTATCTCCACAAAGTCCTCAGAGAACCTGAAAGCTTTTAGCACATCTGCCAAAAAGGAAAGGTTAACTCTATAAAATGAATTTTCCATATCCATTTTTAGGATGAAGCCGTTTTCAGTATTTGATAGGCTAGTATGTATGTCTTCTTGAACTAAGATAATATTATCCACAATCTACCTATTGGGAACAAATCCTCCTTGATTTTCAGTGATTAGGGTAGGGAGGAGGGGCTTCAATATTCCTGCGAAAACTTTAGAGATGATCTTGTAAGAGTTATTACAAAGAGATATAGGCCAGAAGTGATTAAGAGTAGTTGGCCGAGGGTCTTTAGGGATTAAGGCTAGAAAGGTTGAATTTGTATACCCTCCTATCTTCCTTTTTCTCATGACATATCTTATCATTTTCATTAGATCCTTTTTGATAATGTGCCAAAAGGTCATGTAGAAAGCTATGGGAAATCCATCCGGCCATGGATCCTTATCCGGTTACAGTGCCCAGACAACTGCTTTTACTTCTTCTTCCATTACTTCCTTAGTAAGAAGGGTATTGCTTTTGTTGTCGATAATTATTGGTATGTGTCTCAGAAACTCTTCAGAATTTGCCTAGCTAGTTGTGAGTAGTTTTTTGAAATGGTTGAAGGCTTCATTTTTTATTTCTTCTTGTCTTGTTACCTCTTATCCCTCCCCTCCTGTGATTTTTTCAATGTTGTTTTTTATCATTCTTGTTTTTGCTAAGCTGTGAAAAAAGGAGGTTTTTTTATCTCCAGCTTGCATCCATATCTGTCTGGACTTTAGCCTCCAGGTTTCTTCTTCCTATCTATTGTTCTTGTATATTTTCCATTGCACTTCTTTTTCTTTTTCTTTCTTCTATATGGTACTATTACTACTTTCCAGTTCCTCTTGTATTTTCTTTAACTCTTTTTTTAGCTCTTCTTTCTCTTTGTATGGCTATTTATATCTGTTTCTTGCCCAATCCTTTAATATTACTTTTGTTGCTTTTATTTTTGTTTCCCATATGTAAGTGGGGGAGCCACTAATGTTTGTTTTCCAGACAATTTCCACTTCTTTAGGTGCTTCTTCGTTGCTTCCCCATAACTGATTATATCTAAAAGGTAGCGGTCCATAGTTTTTAGCCATGCCAAGCTCCATAATTATCAGTTTATGATCCGATGCTATTGATGGAATAATTCTAGAAGCTGCTCTGCTATAGTTGATTATCTTCTTATCTCGGATGAGGATCCTATCTAGCCTTTCCTTTGTATTTTCCTTGCTTATTATCCTGTTGTCCCAAGTGTATTTCCTATTTTTGGGTGCGATGTCAATAAGATTTCTTTGATCCATTATTTCTTCTAAAGTTTCTCTGCTTGGATCCGTCAGGAAATTCCCTCCTCTTTTTTCTTCAGCTTTTAGTATTAGATTTAGATCTCCTCCTACTATGAGGTTGTCTTCATTGTCATTTCCAATGCTTTCTTTTAAGGTTTTACAGCAATTTTATTTGTTCCTATAGTGATTAGGAGAGTATATATTGTAGATGTTGGCTTTCTCACCTGTTTCTGTACTCTCCAGCTTTGTATTTATCCACTGTTCTTTTTTTTATCTATTGTTGCAGTTTCCATTTCCATTTCTTCCATATAGTGCTTATCCCTCCTGAAGCTCCATTGGCTGAAGTTGCATGTCCTTCATAAATCCTTGATGTTTCCACTATCATTTCCATTTCTTGGCTGCTAATGTTTGTCTCTTGGATTAAGTGGATGTCAGGTTTTTCACTTTTGATCAGGTCTTTCAATATTTTTTTTTGGAGGGATGACCCAGCCCTCGACAATTCCAAGAGACAACTATCATTATTTACCATTATGGGCGGCTACAGGACCTTTCCCTTTGTGTGCTTGTTGCACTTTTTCTTTATTTTTTGTTCCTTTTTCTAGAAAGTGCTCCAGCCCCTGTTGTGTTCCCAGAGAGATGTCTTTGGCTGCTTCTTCATCCCTGAGTTCTTTATTTGTTTTCCTTCCAATTTTTTTTTGTATTCTTAGTGTTTTGGGGAATTTCTTCGGTCTGATTCCTGGTTAAGATTTGATCCAGGTTTTGGGGAAAGGGATTGTTCGCCTGGTGAGGAGAGATGGTGGGGTAATGGAGGGGGAAGAGAGGAGAGAGGGTTTCGAAGATGAGGATGATATCGGCTCTGTAGGTATAAGGGCAGATGAGAGGATGTAAAAAGGGTTTCTCCCCATAAGGGAGGTTGTCTGAGAGGGAGGAGGGGATCCTGGCGGTGGAGGTTGTTGTGGTCCCTTGGAGGATTTTGCAACTGTCTTTTTCTTTTTTACTTGTTCCCATTTTGGATTTGATGTTTCTTCTGCATTTTTTCAGGTTATTCACTCTTACTACATCTATTGGAGAAATGACCATATTCATGAAAAAACTTGCACTTGAAGGGGATTTGTTCGTATTCTAGCTGCTGAATATGGATCCAGTTGTCCACCTTGATCTTGACAGCTTCCGGGAGGCCCTTTCCTAGATCCACCTCTACACAAATTCTTATGCATGCCTGCATGTTATCTTTTGGCTCACTTTTGTCAATGTGTTTACCCACTCCATTTACTATTGCACGTACCAATTCATCACTTCAGCAGTGAAGAGGGAGATGTGACAGTCTGACCCATACTAGTACCGCATTCGGAACATCGAGTTCTGGATCAAAATTCGGGGTCCATTGATTTAGATACAAGCCTCTTGTGTCCATGAAGTAAGGCCTACTTCAGAATATGAGATCTTGATCACTTTTGTTCTCGAAATGAAATGTGTAATACCCCCTTCAATAGAATCTAATGGCTATTTTCCCTTGTGTAAATTGGATCCAACTTCTTTCCACCCATTTATGTACTGTTTTAGGCGAGGGCCACAGTCTAGTGAATTGGCCCACAAATCCCTTTTTTGCAAGTGAGATCGCAAATTTCCTTAGTACTGTTGGCGGAAAAGATATTTCTGGTATGGATTCTAGCTTTTTGACAAATTTTGTTGCTACTGGTCTGTTTTGCTGATTTCCCAAAGATCTGATTAAAGAATCAAAAGATACAAACTGTTCATGTAGCTGCTGATTATTTGCATTTGCTACATTTGCATGAGGTGAAGGCAGCCCCGGATCAGGCTCCGAGGTAGCCATGAAGGTTGTGCGCTCTTCTGTAGATAGTTCAGCAGCTAGGGTAGACGCAGAGCAGTGTCGTTCTGTGTGTGCCGGTAATGACTTCGTTTTACTTCTTTAAAAGCATGACTAATTTACTACATGCAGGAAATCTATTGTTTTTGTATTGTATGGTTTCTTCTCCATGTTTCCGATGCAGAGAATTTATATATAGTTCTGTAATACTGAAATTTGAATGTTCTTCATTTTTAATTCTTTTGCACACCAAAATAATGGTATCCTTATATTCAAGAATTAGGTAAGTGTTTCCACACCGACATTTTGGATGTCAGTATTTGTCAATCAAATATAATTTCTTTGTTCCTCTATGGGCGAAACTTTCAGTATAATATCGTATTTACAAAATTTCTCTAAGTTACTTCATAGGATGCATTAAATTCATTTCCTATTAGTTTATTTGTTATAACCAATACACTGCCTCTTTGTATACGAGGAGCAGGGAATTGCAACATATTCCTATACAGCTGCTGAGTACCTACAAATTTTTTAGTATGGTCGCAATATGAAATTGTTTATTCAATTATAAGGAAATTATTTGTTTGAAGTTATAATTCAGTGTATATGCCTTTGCCTTCCCTAAACATCAACTCGTATAAATTTATTTTATTTTTTCTCGCTAATGAATTTGGGTAATAATGGCTAACCATATCCATATAGCCAAAATTTGAGATTTTCCTTTTCCATAATTCAAATAAATTTGTATATCTAGTAAATAATTATTACGAATAATTTACTGTGTCACTTATTTTCCAGATAATTATTTTTTTTCACAATTGTCCTTATTGTTAAATATTGATTTTATACCACTCTTCTAGTGGTAGTTGTCGTACATTTCCATTTTAGAATACTATTCCAGTTTGATCATTCTTCATAACATTTGTCAGTTTCTTCGAACAGAGGTTTGAAAGCCTTATTTCTGCTTTTTATTATGGTTGTTCTCCTTTTGCAAGTAATTATGCATCTTATCCAATATTTTCATTTGAATTTTATGAAAGTAACACTTTTTCTTTTCTTTTCTGAGCTAAATGTACTATGTTCAAAATTGGTTCATCGATTCTTGAAACCTGTACCTCTCCTTCTTCCAGGTTTATTATAAATTCAATTTAAATAATATATAACAATGTCATTTACTGTATTTATTATTCTACATTTACTTATAGTCCCCTTTACTATCGGTGCAAGGAGGAATCTTCAAATTTGAAGAAAATATTACAGGTATTCTCTCTCAGTGTGTATACTCGTAAATTTTAGATTCAATTTTCAAAATTAAAATTCTAACCTCAACTACATTTTTTACTTTAGGTTTCATATGCAATATTCTACAATGGTGATATTAATTGCGATTATTAGTCAGTGTATCCGACAGACAATATGAAAATTTTTCAGGCCGATCATCAGACCAATGGAGACCCTTCTGCAATTTGCTCCACTATGCATATCTTAATTCTATTATTTGTACATATTGCTATGAATAGGACTATGATGAAATTGTAACATCATATTGTACAATTCAAACATAATTAAATTTGAACATTTTCATCCTCAATTCCTTTGGAGGAATTTGAATGAAGCTTTTTGTATATGGAAGTTAGGTAATATAGATCTTATGGTTATCTATATTATGTTATCACATGTGTGGTTTAGTTTTGTATGATTATTAGTTTACTGTCATTTCCACTTTACAACAAATATGCTTTATGTTTTACTTTCATGTCTGAATTTTATATCAACATAGAATTAATTCAGATGTGTATCTTAATATATGATATCAACATAAAAATAATTCAGATAACTATTTTAAGGTATGATATCAACATAGGGTTATTTTTTATAAGTATATCACTATAATATATTAGTATTTATTATACATGTTGTTGAAGAGGTAAATCCCCTCTATGGATAGAGGCGATCCCTACTAGCCCAGAACGGGTCTAGCGACAATCGTCACACGCTATAGTGCAGGTTCCTAATTGCAAATAAACCAACTAGCGATGAAGGCTTACCTGGAATCCAACGTTTTCCCTTGTAGAGAAAGTAGCGCTCCCATTCCTTAGCTCTGGCAGATCACGATCCCCACGATCTCCTTGACCGGACACCTTCACATGCAAGAAACACAATAAATGCAAGCGTAAAATCTAGTATATGCAACTATATGTTAGTCAGAGAAGACATAACTCATTATCATAATCAACAACAAGAGTGGAACCATAACCAATAGTCACTTATCATTAATCAATCAAAGGAGGATACAACCTGGCTCTAACGTTGAATTCTCCTTTGGAGGGTTGCCAGTGGAACACGTCTCGAAAAAGCCTATCAGGGATAGGACAAGCCTCTCTCTTTGGATGTCTCGACAATAATCTCCTTGCTTGGATTTGGCATTAAGGGAATGAATCAAGGCTCTTGTAGCATTAGGCTCTGATGGCTCTTGGGGACTAGCTTGCAAAGGAGATGAGCAAGCTTTTATAGATGGAGGAAGGGGAGTTGGGATCCCTATAATCATGGGATTGGCCCTATCCTCAAGGAAGCTTCCATGAGAGGTGGCAAACTACTTCCTCTACATGGAGATCCGGAGCCAAACCACCCAACTCAAATTAGATACCAGTTTATGGATTGGTTAGGACGAAACTTCCGCCATTTATTTTTAAAAAACACTCCTTAAAACAGCTGGCGCGAGTGCGAATCTGAGACAGAGCGCCAATTGGCGCGCCCTATTTTAATGATTTCCCTTATTGGCGCGGGTACTGAACTGGCTTCCTGCGCCAATGCAAAAAGGGGTGTTTTTAGGGTTTTTCACAAGGAGTTGTCTTCAGGGCAATGAAAGCTCATGTTCAAAGGGATGTCATGAAAGTTGTTTCAAGTCATGTCACTGCTCATAGGTCATGGAATGAGCCCTCCAATTGTGCGGGATGGGGAATTGTAGGGACGGTGACAAATTACTGTGTAACAGATGTCCCCTAAAGCATGGGGCCTGAAAAGAGAGAGAGGGGTGAAATGCTTTACGAGAACGTGTCCAACTGAAAACACCGCCATTGGAAAACTTGCATATAAAAGTACAACTGATATCTCAAATACATGATATATATGTGGTATGGGTGCATCCATCCATAACAGAGTATGTAATAATCCAGATCTGAGACATGGACGCAACCATCCAGTGAGGATCGATAAATAGACTCAGGTATGGTCGCGACCATCCAGTGAATGAGTCATGTAACCAATCATAATAATCCACAAAATCACAGCTTGGATTCCAACAGAAAAAATACAGGGTCTTGTGCTCCATCTAGACCCGATCAAAGTACAAGTTCAAGCATGTGAATAAGTGAGCTGAAGTTGAACATGCAAGAAAATCATCTGATTACTAGCCAGTGATGAAAGTTATTAATAGACGCGAGAGGTACCACCAATAATGACAATGGCCCTCAAGGTACT
The DNA here is from genome assembly GCA_034641835.2 of Pinus albicaulis. Taxonomy (NCBI): domain Eukaryota; kingdom Viridiplantae; phylum Streptophyta; class Pinopsida; order Pinales; family Pinaceae; genus Pinus; species Pinus albicaulis. The sequence continues at coordinate 1,506,243,642 of CM076581.1, read as the reverse complement.
ATAGGTACAATCTACGGCATGTGAATCAATGAGCTGGTGTCGAACACCTGTAGAATCACTCGATCGAAGGCCAATAATGAGAACCTCACGTCGAATGCGAAGAACCTGCCATTGAGGCATGCAGGCTCCAAGGCACCAAAAGGGAGTCTCTAGATCAGATTCCTGGATAATGAGCTGAAGTCGACAGGAAGTGACCTTGATCAAAGGTGGGCCATAGTGTTTCCCACATCATCGATGTGAGATAGAGGAACATAATATTTTTGTGAATCACGATCATATGAGAATCAGAGGAAGGTTGGTACTTGCAGAGGTCAACTTCTCTTGAACATATAAACGACACGACAATGAGTTGGGTAGTATTTGACATCAATAGATCAGAGGTCATGATGATGAGGTAAAGAGTGAATGAGAGGTCAAAAGGGATCACCCAAACCCATGGAGGCAAGTGAAAAAATGAGATGAGATGTCCCCAACTTGAAACAAACATAGACAGGTGCCATGTTCAAGAGCGACATACTACTGACACGACAATGATTTGGTTCCATTTTCCCCACCATTTCTAGCGAGTACCTCTTTATTTTTACAAAATCTTGAAGAGGATACCATATGCTCGCTGTATAAGCCCATCCTAGTACATTTAATGAGCCCTAGGAAGGAGGAACTCGGATACTGTCATTACGACTGAATCCAATGTCATCAGGGTTTAACGAGTTTGACAAAGGAAGAACTCGGCGTCTTCTCATGTTTAGAGAGTTTGAAAAGACAACGGAAAAGTAAACTCCAAAGGCCCCTTTTCGTAAATAGTTCCTCAAATCCGAAAAGGTAGAAAACAAAATCTAAGAAAACCTCCTAGTCGCGATAGGCTAGGGTATTCCTTTTTCGTAAGTAATCTATGCTAGCTCGAAAAAGGGGTAAAGGTATACTAGGTAGATGTCGTTTCGTGTCGACTTTAACGAGATCGAAATGACAAGGAACTTGGCAATATTATCATGTTTAGAGAGTCAAAAAAGAGCTGAAAGATGACTCCAAAATGACTTTTTCGTGTTTTTACTGAGTCCGAAAAAGTATAAAATACAACTCATGTCACCGTTTAAGTTGCGTAAAGACCTGTTGCTGCACATAAAGGCAAGTGTAAAATCCATTTTTGAAAAAATATATTAAAAGATTAATAAAAAATGACTTTTAAAACCTCATTAGATTTCAAAAATTTATAAATAAGTCTCAAATGGTAAAAACAAAATCACTTTTACTATTTACCTCATTGGAAAGTGACAGTGGTCCATTTGTGTGCAATCTTCTGATGGCGACTGCGACTGATCTGGGGTACCATTCAGATCCCCGTTTGTTCCAGGTAAGGGGTGCTTCCTTGAACTCTATTTTGATCCATTTTTTAGAGATTTCCATTATGGATTAGACTTATATAGAAAATTTTTAAAATTTTAGGGTTCTTCCCATTGGCACGGGTATCGGGCATGGACCCGCGCCAACGGCGGAACTCAATTTTCCGCTTTATATTTTTGAATTGCAAGCGATCCAAATGAAATTTCAAGCATAACAGAGATCTAATCGAGGCTTTTTTATCATGTTGATGTAGGTTACTCAGACATAATGGTCATCAAATGGAAGGAGAGGGAGCATGGGGAAGAGGATGAATTGGTTATGGAGAATGAAGCCTGTATGAATGCACTTAAGAACTGTGGACTCAAAAATTTCTTCATAATGCCTTGCTTACGAGCTCAACCAGAGCTACTACAATACTTGGTCAGTATATGGGATGAAAATGAAGAAGTGTTTAAGCTTCGAGACCAAGTGTTGGAACTTGAGGTTTCCGACATATATTTCATAACTAGACTGTCGCGCAGAGGTCCGGTGCCCATCTTGACAGGCAGCAGACCATCTGGAGAAAATATGGAGCAAGTAATGGCGAGGGTGTGCCCAGGGGCATGAACCAGATCAGGAAGCGGGAAGGTGGATATCCACACTATCCAGGATCTAGCACTTAGAGTAGTGCTACACACCATTACGCGGGCTGTAGGATCGTAGGCGCCGCATGAGGCAACCAAGGCCCAACTCATACTAGCCTCTGAGTGTATGAGTCCTACACTATTTGATTGGGCTACAACGGTGACAACCAATATCAAGAGGCAGCAGAAAAGATGCAAGCAAGTCAAACTAAATCAGTTTGGCTATGGTTCCATTTTGGTATCATTCATCCTGGAACAACTACCTATCTTTCAGGGCCAAGGGGCCATTGTTGCTGAGCCGGTACCAAGAGAGCCAAGGATGGCTCGCTGGGCAACACTTATGCCCAGGTCAGGAGGAGGCCAACAGATGTCTTGGAGGCTAGATTTTTTTGGATGGTTACGGCGTCAGTTGATCGTGGTCGAGGACTGGCCCTATGCTGGGACCGATTTCACCAGAGATCCTGATCTTCTGCTCCCAGAGGGGGAGGATTGGGATGAGGAGTTGGGTATGATACTCTCTTTTTGATTTTTGTGTTTTATGATTTTTTGGTAATACATGTCTGTTCTAACAATATTTTTATATGTATGCAGATGTCGGCCCGGAGAGACCTACCGGTATGTCTCCTATTGCATGGAGAACTCAGCCCGCATCTGATCCTCAGGCGGAGGGTGCCGAGAGAGGAGAGTTGATCCAGAACCTTGAGGGTATCACCCGGGGGATTCCAGACTACGCCCGGCTGGCAGATGTCCCGATGGCGTATCAGAGACATATGGTGGGAGTGCCTAGTCACCTCCACTGACTTTTGAGATGCTTAGTGCGCGCGGTAGCATGTTACCATGAGCACGATGCAGATTAGACACCTAGGGCTTCTTTCATGCATATATTTTTTGAGAGACATGTCATCTCCGGATGTATAAAGACGAACATGTATATTTTTTGATTTTATGTGATGCACACTATGTAAACATTTCGACACACACACACACACACACACACACACACACATATATATATATATACATACCTATTTCTGGATGGATATTTTTACATGTGATGATGTTTTTGTTTATAAATTGTGCAAATTTCTAATGCAATGTTATCTTGATGCATCAGTTGCGTAAAAATCGACCCAATGAAAAAGTTCACATAATGTATCTTGTTAGCCCCCCTATGAAAATTTTGACAAGAAAATAGGGGGCTAAATTGTTGTTGAGTCTTAAAGGAATGCATTTCCGCTGAAAACACAGTCTCCTTGAAGCCTCCATGTGCCTTTTAGCCTTTGATTATATCCCTTCTGCTGATTCCCCTTTTAAAAGCCTCTCTGCTATGAAGAAATGCCCAAAGGCCCCCTTTTCCCTCTTATTTCATTCCCCAAAGCCTTTATTTTCTCTCCCCTTTATTCCCCCTTCTTTCCCCATTTACCCTCCAAATCCCCTCAAAATCCCCTTAGAAATTCTACCCTTACCCTTTGTTTAAACTTTTTCCCCTTTTCTTCCTCTATCGTTTCCCTTAAACCCCTTAAAATCCATTTGAATGGGTTAAAAACCCACTTTCCGACCATGTAATAGGGCTTAGCCCCTTTTCCGCCGGCCCCTTAACCACTTCCCCACATATGCCCGTCAGCCAAGACCAAGCGCTTAAGTCCCGGGGCCAATCGCAATCGAAAGCTAGGCGGGTGCGAAAATCCTTTGTTACACTGAAAAAGCCCGATGCGATTGTTTTATTACGTTAAGTCCCGCGATCTGTTTCGCACCATTGATCTGTTTCGATCGAACAGCTGAGCGCTAATCGCAGGCCCCCCGCCCATCGCAATCAGAATATGTTAAGTCCGCCCCCCGATTGAAACCTTCCGATTTGATCACGGCCATCCATATGTTTCACGATCCAACGGTCCCGCGCTGATCGCACTGCCCCTCGGACGGTCTACCCCACCGTTGATCTCCCCGCCAGATCGACAGTCAGCGCTCAATCACTTCCCCTTCCGATCGCTGATCGCAAGCCTTCCCTCTGCCTCCCCGATTAAATCCTGGCCGTCCGTCTGTTACATGATCCAACGGCCATCGCTCTTCCCTTTTCCGCTGATCGTGAGTCCTCTCTCTGTCTTCCGATTCAATCTGGACCGTCCTTTTCTCTGCAGATCAACAGTCCAGCATTAATCGCAACTTCTTCTGCCTCCCCCCCGATTACATCTGGGCCGTTCATCCTTCCCCGATCTAACGGTCAGGATCTAATCGCCCTCCGCCTCCGCTGGGTCCCACTCTTTCGTCTATCACCGCGCGTATTTCTTGCATTTGCTTGTTTTGTTAAAGTTTCCGTATATTGTCACGGACAATCTCCACCATTGATCTTTGTCTCCGTGCCCGAATCCAATCTGGCTCGCGCTGCATATTTCTACCAAACCCTATTGTTCGCATATTCCACCACTCCACTGCATTTTCATCATATTGGCGTTGTTTCCGCCACCGCCGTGTTATCACTCAAGTTTTCCTAGAAGTTGTGTAAGAGGAAAGTATACCCGAGGTAACCACAAACCAACCTTTTAGATGCAGAATCTAGCCAATCTGCATCCAGAGAGGGCTCTCTCTTTATAATTTATCTTTTTTCTTAGAAGGTTTTAGGCTAGTTATAGATTCAAGAGTTTGTTTTGGGAAAATGGTGGAATCCACAAACTAAGGGCAAGGTTGAGGGCTTTCAGTCCATTGGGCTATGGAGTCAAAGGATGGCTTTACTGGATTTCTATTCTACGCACAAGATGGATTTACAGGGCAAGATAGCTAGACAGAGAACAATCCTTAAAATTTAAAGTGGATGGGATGATTTTGAAGGGATGAAAGGCAGCTAAGAATCTTCACCATGTTCAAAAGAAAGAAATGAGATGACTACAAACAAAGAGCAATGAAGAATTCCTTATTATAGTAATCAACAATGTTTAAATTAGCAAAGCAAGAGCATTTAAGAATTCATGCTTATAACTAATTTAGAAGAAAACATTAAGAACAACCACATTTGAAATCAGAGTACAATTAAGCAAATTCTGATTCAATCCTTTATGTAAATTATTCAGAAATGGACATAATGATATTATAAACTGATAAAAAACTTAAGACAAAGGGTAGGAATACTTATTGAACTGTAGTCCAACACATGAATCCTGCAAAAAGTCCTGTACTTCAAATCGTCATCCAGTAAGCCACGAATAAATTTCTCCAAAATGCTTTTATTCCGAAAATCTCAATGTTACAGCAGAGTAATAGAATCCACACCTCAATACTCTCTTTGAGGGTTTATTTATACACTAAATAATTGAAAATATCTCACACTATCCTAGCCCATATTTTGGGGTGACTAAGGATTAATTTACAAGTAAACAGGAGACAAATGGTCTCGTAGATAGAATAATAAGTAACTGCTGATGTGTTGTTTCCTTTCTTTGTGGATGTGCTGGAGGTAAGTGCTGAAAAAGGGCTCGTTGCTGTCTTTTGGAGTAATTTCTTTGCTTCTTTGATACTCTTTGTCTTTTACGGATACTCTTTAACTTGTGTAACTGATACTCTTTCACCTGTACTCGTTTTTACCTTTTACCTGATAGTAAAGATGAAATTCTCATCCTGAAAATAACTTCTATAGAATTTCCAATAAGTCTCTCCACCATGAATCATCTGGTATCATAGTCCTTTTGAGTTTTCTCAATGTCTCATCTGCTTCTGTGAGTTTGTAAAAGGTGGGCTCATTAGGAAATAGATACTTTATTTCATGTTCCAAATGAAATAAATTCCTCACTCTATCATAGATATTTCTCCTTGTTGGTAATGTTGATTGTGGTAAACTAGGAGAACAAGCAGCTGTATTTTGAGCATGAGCATTTATTTTCTTTACATAGGTTTCCAAGTCCATTATTTGATCCTCTGAGAGCATAGGACTTGGTAACCCACTGTCCAACAAAGCTTGAAATTTCTCTCTGAAAATATTGATATCAACCAAAATATCTGAGCACTTCCTTTCTAAATTCTGCATGAAAGTTCTTTTGATGAAAACTCTCTTTATTTCCAAAACTGTGCCGGTCCTGTCCTCAATCCCTAATACTGCAAGCTGTTGCTTTGTCCTGGTGTTCAAAAATTGAATAAGCTGATTGGCCTGCTCAGGCCTGCCTCTTAATTCATTTCTGGTTCTGTTTATTTCTTCTTGGGCTATTTTAACCAAATCATTTTGTTCAAAAATAGTTTGAATAGAGGGCCAAATGCCCTTTATTAACTCAATGATATTACCCCAAAGAATTTCATTTATTTCCTTTAAAGGCTTTTCCAATGAAAGATCTTTTTCCAAAGCCTGAACCAATTTTTCTAATCTTTTTATTTCCCTGGTGTTATCAACAACTGTCTTTTTAGATGTATCATATTTCTCCTCCAATTTTACTAATTGCAATTTCGTGGTTTGAAGTTCTGTGACCCTTAGTTGTAGACTTTCCATTTGTTTTATTAATTCATCGGAACTCAAACCAGAAGTGTTTACCTGGGATGGCTGTGTTTGCTGACCTATTGTTGTAGTACCTGTGGTTGATGTCTGCCTGATAGTTTCCTGTTCCTGCAAAGCTTGTTCCAATTCCTTCTCCGTTTCACTTAGTCGCTCAGTCATATTTAGGAGCAACTCCATTATTTCTTCCTGTGAATTCCCCTTTAGAACTTTTTGGGTCTGAGGGTGCCTTGAGGCTGGAAATTTTAGCTGCTTCCTCAGTGCAGCTATGTCATTATCTTTCTTCTTTATTAATGCCTCAATACTTTTAATGTCTTTGGGGTTGTGACCCAAACCAATGATTATGTCTTCTAAAGACTTTATTCTGTTATCTTTGGCCTGTGAAGAGGCCTTCTCAATTTGCAATTGTGCAGTTGTGTTATTCAAATAATCCTGCAGCGTTATAGCTGCCATGGCCTTATTGGTAAGAGTGGAATAGACCATTTCCCCAGTTTGTCTGTGTAGCTCTATCTGGTCCAGAGGATGGATGTCCTTTGCCAAAACTTCAAAATTTGTCCTGATGTAGTCAGCTGCAGTAATGGGTTTTGGCACCTTTGACTTGAAGTGGCTCATTATCATTTTGCCTTGTGACATGTCAAATGTTGACATTAGCCTTTCTTGATTATGGGGAGCCATTTTCATATATTGATCATATACCTTCATTTTTAATGGATCATTCTTTGCTTTAATATTAATGAAGGTTATTTTAATATCCCCTGTATCTGTTTTTGGTGGTCTGAAAGAGGATACCTCAGTACTTAATTGCTTTTGTAAAGCTTTTCCTTTCTGTCTTGTGTTTGTTTCACTAACTGTGCCAGTTAGTTGACTGTCTTCCCTTCCATCATCAAACACTTCATCTATGATTTCCACTTCTGGAAGTGGATCTGATTTATGTTTTTTAGCTTGATGTGTTCCTGAAGGCTCTTTTGGAGGAGTGGTGTCTGGAACTTGCCTTTTCTTTCCTATTTCCACATTTGATGGAGTTTGAAACTCTGGAACTTGTGTGTGCTTTGCCTGAGTGGGAGAAACCTGTGATTGTTCAGGTGCTTTGGAATTTTGTGGTTTCTCTGTCATGACTAAAGTTTCAATCACCTGTAATGCAGGTTCCTTTCCTTTGCCTTTTGTCTCTGCTGCCACTGGTGGACTGCCTTCCTGCAATCTCTGCTGTGGATTTGCTGCTGAAGATGTACCAATTTGGGGTACCTGCACTTGACCATAAGATTCTAGGTCATATTTCTTTTGAAGATCTTTCATAACTTTATTCATTTTTTCTTTTGCACTTTCTTCTTCAACAAGTGTTTTTTCCACCCATTCATCTTGGTTAGCATATTGCTCTATATCAGGAATCTTGTGGTGGATATAAGGGGAAGATTTGTTCTTTAATCTTTTTTCACAGATGAAACCAAATGGGTCATAAGGAACCCAACGAAAACTTCTTTGAAATTTGCAGCGGTTTTGTAATATATCTTCTGCATCTCGCTCAGCCTCTCTAGAATTGCAGATGTAGGGACCTAATTGGCTTTTAATCTGGAGTTGAGCTTTCTTTTTCACACTACAAAAATGGATCACATATGAATTATTCATTTGCCTAAAATATTCCAAGGCAAACAGTCTCATGGGTACATACTTTGGTAACTTGAATGGATGTAACTCACATCCATAGATTCTGATGACTGTATGGTTTTGATACAAATACCAATCCCCAACTTTATAGGTCCTTGAAAGTTGCAAGGGCTTTTTTATTTCATTACTGAGTCTTGGGGGAGGAATCCCTGTCAACAATGTAGTTGCAGGATATACAAAAAGATCTATAAACTCAGAATAGGAATAGGGAGACTCATAAGAATGAATTATGGGAGACCAAAATATAAATGACCTTTGGTTTCCCTTGGCATCAAGTTTTTGAACAGGGAAAGGGAACCTTTCTGACTGATAGTAGATAATGAGATGATAGATGACTGAGGAATATTTAAAAACTTTTTCATCATCTAGCCTCATGAACTGATCATGGATCTTGTTGGCTATGAAGGAGGCAAAGTCGTATTTAATCTCAGGAGGTTGCCCAGGAGTAAAAATGGATAGCAAAACCAAAGTTATCTCATCAACATATTCACTGGTGTTGAAGCCCAAGACAAAAGATATCATATTGAGGATGAGTCTTCCCAATTGATTGAAATAATAAAAACCATAGGGAGGAGGTCCCTTAGGTTGGTGTTCAGGCAACATGAAATTATGGCAAATGGACTCTAATTTCTCTGGGGTCAATTTATTAGACTTCTCAATCAAATCTTCCATGGACATAGGTGCCAATTCTTGGTCAGGTTCAAAGTGTAGCATTTGATTGATGGCCTGGGGAGTAATGGGGAATAGAACACTCTGATCAGGAGCTATTACAGCTCTTTGAGTGGGATGATAGCTTGAATGGAAATAGTGGATAATTTCTGGGAAATTAATGACTGAGGGGATGAGGTACCTTGGGAGATTGGATTCCCACAGTCCAATGACATCTTGCCCCTTTGAATAATCGTCTCTGCAGCGACAAAAACTCAGAAGGGGGCTTTCATCAAAATGTAAGTCTTTAATCTGAAAATCTCTATCTACCAAAGGTAAATATTCCAATTCACGGTGAGGGGCATTCAGTGGAGTTATATTCAAAGCTGCCGGGGCCTCCATTTTGGTTCTTGTGGATTCAAAACGGAGGTTTCTGGTTTTCTTCACAGGCCGGGCGTGATTTCTAAAATGAAGGAAATTAACACAAATGCAGTTTCAGGGAGCAATTGCACAGTTTTAAAACCTCTGGGGAAGATCTCAGTGATGAGTTTTAATCACTAATTCAGCGAAAAACAAAGAAAACATAGTTTTTCTTGCAGTTCGGGGCGGAGTAGGATAAATACCTGTTTTTGGAAGAAAACTGGTTCTTAACAGGTAACAGGCGGTAGCAGGAGGACGCTTGAACGCAGGTCTGGCGGATTTATGGAGCGAAATTGAATGGAACAGTGGATTTCAATGAAAATTCGAAAACCGTAGCAGAGAGCACAGTCGCGATTAACAACGAAAATAACGGAAAAAACATGAAAATTGACTTTATTTACAAGTTAAAAGGGTTTTTTAGTTTTTCGAGGAGTGACGTCATCAATGTACGAGATGACGTATGGTGGAGGGGCCGGGCGGTAAGTGGTAAGTCCCCGCACCGCTTATAAGCAAAGGCGGTATTAACCGCGAGGGCATCGATTCCACAAAGTTGTTGACGCGTGGACGGGTGACTAGTCAAATACCACTAATCCCCCGCTGGTTAAAATGCTGACAAGGGATGGGTAGCGGGATGAACGCTAGCCGTAGATCTTACAGTGGGAGATCGGACGGCGGAAAGGACAAATAGATGGTGGGGTTTTCGTGTGCGGGCCCGGCGGGTTTTAAAACACAATTAACTCTATTTAAACATCCCGGGGGGCATATAATAGGCGGAAATGTATGATTATTAGTTAATTTAGATAATTAACTAATTCCATGGTTGTAAAGGAAATAGGGGTTGCGGCGGGGTTAAAATGTCGGGTGAAATGCCAGGTGGTTGAGCCACGTTGGCGCGGGATTTTCCAAAGTTTAGTTTCTAAAAAATTCAGGTTTTATTTATATTTTTGGGTTTAAACACATATATTGTATGTTTAAAGTTTATTTTTCATATATATGTTTTTATTTTATTATATGGTAATTTAACAAATGTAATTAACTTACCATAGGGGCGGGTTTACGATATAAAGATATAATTTAACCAAAGGGCTTATATAGTGGGTTTTTATTGGAATGCACGGGAAAATAATTACTTTGGTTAAACTTTATAATAGAGGGGTTTTTGGGGTATTTATAAAAAAGGAGTTATATACTTAGGATAGGGCATTTGACTAGGGATCTAGTAAATAGAGTTAAACATTAATATGACCAAGGGACAAGGGAACTCAAAACACTTTGCACATCTAAGAAAGTGATAATTTTTTAAGTAATTTGCAATATTTCATCTTCAACACTTGAAATTAGAATAGTAAGTTATTTTGAGGGGATTTTTATGGAATTTTGCATGATTTTCCTAAGTAAAATAGGATTTTACTTAGGACAATGTTAAAGGTGAATGATTATAATGATGAATTATCTCAAGTACTTAGGTCTTTTTTATCATTAGGCCGAGGGTCCGGTCCCTCCAAAAGTCAAGGAAATGCCTTGAGCCCTTTTGATCTCCAAATACCTGAGTATTTTGGGGGAAATTAGTAAAAATTTTGAGGGGAAAATGATGAGGGAAGTTAATGAGTTTGACTTTGCTTGCTATGATTTTCCAGTGTATTTCCTGCTTTAGTATTTGTGATGAAAGTAAAGGATTAAAAACATGTAGCAGCATCATTCATCAGATAACATTTTGCAGCACCATCTACCTACCCTATCTACTTGACACTACCATTTTCTCTTCTTTATTAGGGTGCATTTAGACTTGCAAATCCTTATCAATCTTTTCTTTTTACATGATAAATATATCTATTTCTACCCTTATTACATCCAAGGGCTCAGATTAAACTGTTGAGCACCTTTTATTTACTCTACCTATCTACTTATCTACCAAGATTAAACTGTTTGGTCAGATATTTATTCTCTAATCTACAACATGAAATTGAAATATGAGTAAGCCAAGTTTAAACAGTTTGACTTATTCATGAATTGTGGCAAAGGTTTTGACAGGCTGCACACAATTGCTTTATTACAAAAAATGAAGTAGTGGCATTTGGATTTGCACATTTTCCTTGGTCTATTTTGCTTGGGGTTCATTTCTTTCTCTTTTTTGACCATCTTATTCTTTTTACCCTTTGATTTTTCTTTTTAGGGTATACCCTCTTTACATTTTTTTTTTTTTTTTTAAATTTTTTGATTTTTTTGGTTTTTCAAGAATATGGAACACCTTTGCTCAAGAAAGAAGGTTTGAACATATTCCATAGTTCAATCAAGACAATCATGAAAAATGAAACCTATTGGTATAGGAGACTAACACTGGCTCCACTTGGGGATGGCTTTTCCTTGTGAAAAGTCAAGAACAGCAGGTCAGATGCCTCAAAATTTCTTCAAACTGAAACTATGAAATCTTCCTTCTTCTGGTAGCTTTATTGTACATATGATAGTGAAACTTTTTGAAGATTAGGGCCTTCACTTCGGGCTTCAACTTCAAGAAGTCACCATCCAATCAAAACTGCATTAGAAAAAAGGATATATTATGTACAAGTTAGAAAATCAAAACATTCTAGTAAATGGGATCAAAATAATGCTTGAGCATTCGACCATTGACTGGTCCTTCTTCAACTTCTGAATTGTCCAACTCCTTCAAAAAGTATGTGTTGTTTCCCTGCAAGGCATGAATGATATAAGGCCCTTTCCACAAGAAATCAAACTTTCCATGTTTCCCTTTTTCTTCTCTTCTAGAATCCCATCTTAGGACTTTATCACCTAGTTGAAAATCTTCTACTTTAGTCCTTTTATCAAACATTTTCTTTAGCTTTTCCTGCAAGACTTGTGATCTTTGGTATACCTCTTCCTTGGTTTGTTGTAGATGGATTGTTTGATTAATTCTTCTTTGAATGTCATTTGGCTCCACTTGAGCCTCCTGAAGTAATTTCATAACAGGAATTCCTAATGATGATGGGAATCTTGCTTCAAGGCCATAAACTAACTCATATGGACTAGTCCCAATTGATTTCTTAGTTTTAAGTCTATCTGCCCATAATGCATTGGTCAGTTTCTTGTGCCAATTCTTTTTGTTTTCTTCCAATAACTTTTTAATGATATTGATAAGGCTTTTATTGGAGGATTCTGCTAGTCCATTACCCTGAGGGTAATAAGCTGTTGAATGGCCTAAAGTAATATAATATTTACTACAGAAACTGATCATTTTCTTTGACTTAAATGCAGCAGCATTATCCATTATAATCTTTTCTGGACAGCCAAATCTTGAAAGTATGTTGGTTTCTAAAAACCCTATGATCACAGAATCATTGGCCTGTCTGCAAGGGATAGCTTCAATCCACTTAGTGAAGTAGTCTGTGGCAGTAAGAATCCATCTGTGTTGACCTAAAGAAGGGGGATGAATTTCTCCAATAAAATCTAATCCCCATTGTTGAAAAGGTCTTTCTATGGAAATTGGTTTTAAAGGCAGAGGTAACAACTTTCTTTTACCCTCAAATATCTGACACTTATGACAAGTTGTTACAAATTTCTTAACATCAGAAAATAAAGTTGGCCAGTAAAAACCAGCCCTTCAGATTTTGTCTGCAGTTGATTTCCAGTAGAGATGTCCTCCACAATCCCCTGCATGAAATTTATTAAGCACTTTATCAGTTTCATCTTTTAATAGAAAATTCAACAAGATTCCTTCATGATTTTTCCAAAATAGAGCGCCATCTAAAATACAATATTTCAAAGATGTCATTTTTAAAAATCTTCTTTTCGTTCTGGAAAACCCTGGACGAGCTTGCAGGTTTAATAAAACATGAATTATATCAGTGTACCAGGGTGAATCTAAGAAATCTTGACTGATCTGTGGAGTCGCCATCTCCTGATTGTCATCCAGTTCGTTAATGTCTAAGGCTTGGCAATTAGTTTCAGTCATGAGTTGTGCCAAGCCTTGACCTTTTATGAGCTTTGTTGGTTTAATCTCAATATCATATTCTAAAATGGTAGCTATCCACTTTCCTCTTTTACCTTCAATGCCATCTTGAGTCAAAATATCTTTAACTACAGTATTAGGCACATAAGCTATCACATGAGAATATAATATGTAAACCCTGAAATCTTTAATTGCTTTTACCAATGCAAAAGCCTGTTTTTCCATAATATTGTATTTCAGAGATGCATCCCTAAGTGCTTTACTAAAAAATGCTATTGGTTTTTCACACCCTTGGTCATCTTTTAGAAGTAAAACAGCTGCAACTGTATGTTCAGAAGCAAATGAAAAAATAATAAAATCTCTGTCAAATTTGGGACTGGTAAGAACTGGTGTCCTTGTTAAAGCCATTTTAATTTCCTCAAATGATTGTTTGGCTTCTACGGTCCAGTAAATGCTTGAATCTTTCCTCAGCATGTTAGTGAGCAATCTAAGTAATTCAGCTAAACTAGAAATAAATCTTCTCAAGAAATTAATTTTTCCTATGAATGCTTGCAACTCTTTTATGTTTCTAGGATGAGGTATCTGTAAAATTGCTTGTATTCTTTCTAGATCAATCCTAATGCCATATTTAGAAATGATGTGCCCCAAGAGTTTTCCTTCTTCCAAACCAAATAATGACTTTTTGGGGTTTAAAGAAATCCCATATTTTCTGCACTTTATAAATACTTGCCTTAAATGATCTAAATGTTCTTGATCTGTTTTAGAAAAAACAGTCAAATCATCTAGGTAAATAACCAGAAAATCATGTATCTCTTTAGCAAAAGCAATATCCATTGCTCTTTGAAATGTAGCTCCTGCATTCTTGAGCCCAAATGGAATTTTGACATATTTAAACGTACCCCATGGTGTTGTAAATGTTGTTTTATCCTGATCATCAGGATGAACCAGAATCTGGTTGTACCCTGAAAATCCATCCAATAGAGATATCCTAGAAGATCCTACTACCCTTTGAAGAATATGGTCCATTTTTGGTAAAGGATAGTTATCTTTTAACGAAACTTTATTCAAATTTCTTAGATCAACACACAGTCTAATTTCTCCTGTCTTCTTCCTAGTTGGTACTAGGTTAGAAACCCATTCTGAGAATATGATAGGAGCTATAATCCCTGCTTCAAACATTCTTTTGATTTCCTTTTCAATTGAAGGTAATAAAACAGGATTTATTCTTCTAAGCTTTTGTTTGAAAGGTTTCTGATCTGGTTTCAAAGGTATAGTATGTTGAATGATGGATGTATCATAAGATTTCAGATCTTCATAACTCCAGGCAAAAACATCCTGGAATTCCTTTAATAGTTCAACATATTTAACCTTTTGATCCTTTGGAAGAGATTTGGACAATTTAACCATTTTAGGATTCTCTGGTGTTCCTAAGTTGTATTCTTCCATATAAGCCTTAACAGGTTCCATTTTAGGCCTAAATGGAATATCATTTGAATCAAACAGATCTTCCAAAGGAGTCAATCCTTTGGGCAAATGATTATCTTTTAAATTGATGATTTCTGTCTCGTCTTCTATAATCTCATCAGATTCCATGTGTTTCAAATTTTTCATGTCTTTTTCAGTGAATGTGGTTGGGTGCAGCATATGAATTTTATTTTCTCTTGAAATTTCTATTTTTTGTTCTTTTTCTTGATCAAATTCATCAATAGTTATGTCTTCATCTATATTACAGTTAGAAAAATCATTTTGAAGTGATAAAAAATTATTGATTTGATTGTTATTAACAAATACTTGCCAATTCAAAAGATTGTCTGGTATAGCAGGCCTATGTCTAATCTCAGCTGAAAACTGATGATTAGGGTCGAAAGGTAACTTGCATGTGCTAGCAAACATGGCGAGGCTGTGAGCATGCAAATTTTGTTTCCTGGGAATCTTAGCAAGTTGAGCTTGTAAAAATGTGTTGAGAATCTCTACAACTGTCTCTCTGTATTGTTTCAGTCTCGTGTCTTTTGTTGAACATTCTCCTTTAATCTGTTGAATAATTAGTTCGGAGTCTGCTATGATTGATACCCTAATAGCTCCTAACTTTTTGACATGTTTAAGCCCTAATAAAAGAGCTTCGTACTCTGCCATGTTGTTAGTGCATTTGAAATTCAACCTATAAGCATGACCCTCTGCATGATTATTCTCAACATTATGTAACCAAATCCCAACTCTTGCCCCTAGTTTGTTTACTGAGCCATCAAACTCTAAATGCCATAGAATTTCATGTTCATAATCTTCATCAATTGTTTTAAAATGTTTCTTGACAGGAACTAGTTGTTTAGTTTCTTCAGGTATTTCTTGATCATCTGGTGTTTCTTTGTTTTCAGAGATTTCTTCTATTCTAATAGTGGTTTTGTTTATGGTTTTCAATTCTGGAGCTTCTATTTTAGTAGGGAGATCCAACTCAGCATTGTATAAAATAAAAGAATCCATATCAGAATGTACGGAGTAAACAGGGAAGTTTTTAGGCTTCTCATGGCTACTGACCAAATACTTCATCAAGGTTTCTCTATATAACCTTTTAGGCTGACCAAATACTGAAATGGTTGCATATGACATGTCTAATTGAATAGACCCTCCAAGTTTAGCACCCCAAGATCTAGACAATAACATACCATATTTAGGTGGAATATCAGCAACTACTATGTCCATTAAGACAGACTTAGCAGGGTATTGTACCAAAGTTACACACAAATCTTTGATCAAACCTAAACATTTTACTTGACTAGAATCAAATGAAAACAAATCTTTGTACGGTCTGGTAATATCTAGATTTAATCTTTCCTTTACTGCTTTTGGCATCAAATTGTGAGATGCTCCAGAGTCAAGCATTGCATTATGGAGTATCTTGTCATGAACATTCAGGCTTACATAAAATGGAGGCGTCCCTCCACTTTCTGGTTTGCCATTTACCTCGGGGCCAAAAAGAAGTTTGGGTTGATCATCAAGAATATTTACTGAATCATCCAATCCAGTAATGTTAATATTTAAGGACTTGGTAATTTGACTTCTATAGAGCTCATGTTTAGCCAATTTTGATAAAGGAACAGCTATCTTGAGTTTGCCTATTTCAGCCTCTAGATTGAAAGGTTTTTCTGTTTGAGTTTTAGTGTTCTGCACAGTTGGGTTTTCTCTGTTTTTTGGGTCTTCAATGTTTTTCTCTTTTTCATGTATGAAGTTTTGTTTTGAATATGTTTCTGGACTAACCTCTACTGATTATTCTACGTCTTCTATAGGAGGAAAAGTATTAGACTGCTATTTGTTGTTTGGTTGGTTGTCAGAGACATCTTCAATTATTGGATTTGAAGGGTTGGGAGTTATTCTAGACAAAATTTGTACTTGGGGACTGTTTTGTACAGGGGGAATGTTGACTTTACCTTTGACATTTTGTTTTGCAGTTTTCTGTTTGCTATTCTCTGGTACATCAATTCGCCTACTTCTCAAGTTGTACTGTTTATGAACCTCATAAGTTGCTGTGTCATAGCCTTCCTTGAAATCAAAAGTCTCACCTGAATGAGTTTGGAATGTTTCAAGTATGTGATTCTCTTGATCATCCTGAGATAGGAAGACTTCTGGTTCATTTTTGTCATCAGTTATGTTGTTTATTTCTACATCTTCAGTAGGTTCTTCAGAAGTTGAACCTTCAACAAAGTTTTCTTGGAAAGGTGGCCTAATGTTCTGGTCAGGAACATTCTTTCCACTGTTTTGATTCAGATTCCTCCTAAAGTTTGGGTTTCTTGCAACATTCTGATTGTCACTAGAAGACTTTCTTTCAATGGTTTCCACTCTGTCTCCTAATCTTTCCATACCTTTAATGATTACATGCAACTTCTTTTCAAAAGCTGAAGGTTCTTCATTCATAGGCATTCTTCTTTCTGCCCTAGCTCTGGCTCGTTTTTCTATCAGATTTTCTTCTACACTCACCACTATGCTTTGCATTTCCTCTAGTGTTTGAGGAGCCCTTTCCCTGAGGGAATAAGCTATGTCAGAATCAAAACCGTCTGGAAATTTAACCAATACAGAGTCAGGTGGGGGTCTTAGGTTTTGAGGAACTGCGTTATATGCTTCATTGAATCTTATGATGTAATCTTATACAGTATCGTTAGGTCTTCTTCTTAATTTCTCAAATTCTGATAGGATCTGAAGAGGATCCTTTTTCTTCTCCCATCTGTTCAAAAATTCCCTATACAAAGCTTCTAAGTCAGCAATACTGTTTGGGGCAAGGGCCCTAAACCAAGTTCTAACTTCTCCAGTAAGACTCTGAACGAAAATTCTCATTCGGATATTATCAGTATCAATCTCGTAAAACTCAAAGTAATCAGTCATCCTTTTGGTGTGTTGTTGAGCTGTGTAAGTACCTGATCCATCAAAAGGTGTGATATTACTTTGATAATCTTGAGGTAAAGCTGGAGGGTTGGCTGGTAACTGTAAAGGGGCATATCGATTAGCCATTGGAAGATATAGTGGGATAACAGGAGTAGATGGTCTGGATGGAGGAGTAGAAGGGGTGACATGTGTTTGAAAAGCTTGAGAAAAAGTGACTGAACTTGGAGATGCTTCAGTAATCACAGAGATGTTTGAACTTTCTTCAAAGGTTTGTTCAGACTGAATAGAGTTATGTAATTCTCTGTCAAGATGATGAGAAACAAATCTGTATTGCAAATCTTCAAAGAACAATGGATCTGGAACTAATCTGGATAATTCAGTTTCAGAAAAATTCACAAATAAAGATGTTTCAAATCATGCATCAAAAGGAATGTCATCAATATATATAATTTTCACAGGACAAGATGCAGATCTAGAAAGTGGTCTAGAACTTCCTGAACTCTCCTAACTTCCTCTTTCAGAAATTTCTTGACTTCCTTGTCTTCTAAGAATCCTAGGAATCAGATTCAGATTTTCAAATATTGGTGGTGGATTGGGGTCAGGGTTTGACCTAGTATGCCGAATCCTTTCTGAAGCCAGTTTTCCTAGACTATGTGTTTTTTGGATTTTTTATTTTAATTGAAAGAATAAATACAACTTCTACAAATTCTTTAAGAAATAATGATGTATGATTAAATTTTTCTCAAAGATCTGTTAAACTAGAGAGTCTGATTGAATATTTTGAAACTAAGATTCAATATATAAGCTAAATTAGAGATAGACTGAAGCAGCATTTATTTACTTTTGCAATTGCAAAGAAAAAGCAATTTCAAAGGCTACCTGGCTGATCTTCAGACTCTGTCTATAGCTTATAAATCAAACAATAGTATCAATAAATGATTCAGATCCCCAGTATGGTCGCCACTATGTTATCACTCAGGTTTTCCTAGAAGTTGTGTAAGAGGAAAGTATACCCGAGGTAACCACAAACCAACCTTTTAGATGCAGAATCTAGCCAATCTGCATCCAGAGAGGGCTCTCTCTTTATAATTTATCTTTGTTCTTAGAAGGTTTTAGGCTAGTTATAGATCTAAGAGTTTGTTTGAAAAAATGGTGGAATCCACAAACTAAGGGCAAGGTTGAAATTTTTCAGTCCATTGGGCTATGGAGTCAAAGGATGGCTTTACTGGATTTCTATTCTACGCACAAGATGGCTTTACAGGGCAAGATAGCTAGACAGAGAACAATCCTTAAAATTTAAAGTGGATGGGATGATTTTGAAGGGATGAAAGGCAGCTAAGAATCTTTCACCATGTTCAAAAAAGAGAAGTGAGATGAATACAAACAAAGAGCAATGAAGAATTCTTTATTATAGTAATCAACAATGTTTAAATTAGCAAAGCAAGAGAATTTAAGAATTCATGCTTATAACCAATTCAGAGGAAAACATTAAGAACAATCACATCTGAAATCAGAGTACAATTAAGTAGATTCTGATTCAATCCTTTATGTAAATTATTCAGAAATGGACATAATGATATTATAAACTGATAAAAAACTTAAAACAAAGGGTAGAAAAACTTATTGAACTGCAGTCCAACACATGAATCTTGCAAAAAGTCCTGTACTTCAAAACGTCATCCCGTAAGCCACGAATAAATTTCTCCAAAATGCTTTTATTCCGAAAATCTCAATGTTACAACAGAGTAATAGAATCCACCCTCAATACTCTCTTTGAGGGTTTATTTATACACAAAATAATTGAAAATATCTCACACTATCCTAGCCCATACTTTGGGGTGACTAAGGAGTAATTTACAACTAAACAGGAGACAAATGGTCTCGTAGATAGAATAATAAGTAACTGCTGATGTGCTGTTTCCTTTGTTTATGGGTGTGCTGGAGGCAAGTGCTGAAAAAGGGCTTGTTGCTGTCTTCTGGAGTAATTTCTTTGCTTCTTTGATACTCTTTGTCTTTACGGATACTCTTTAACTTATGTAACTGATACTCTTTCATTTGTACTCGTTTTTACCTTTTACCTGATAGTAAAGAAAAAATTCTCATCCTGAAAATAATTTCTATACAATTTCCAATAAGTCTCTCCACCATGAATCATCTGGTATCACAGTCCTTTTGAGTTTTCTCAATGTCTCATCTGCTTCTGTGAGTTTGTAAAAGGTGGGCTCATTAGGAAATAGATACTTTATTTCATGTTCCAAATGAAATAAATTCCTCACTTTATCATAGATATTTCTCCCTGTTGGTAATGTTGATTGTGGTAAACTAGGAGAACAAGCAGCTGTATTTTGAGCATGAGCATTTATTTTCTTTACATAGGTTTCCAAGTCCATTATTTGATCCTCTGAAAGCATAGGACTTGGTAACCCACTGTCCAACAAAGCTTGAAATTTCTCTCTAAAAATATTGATATCAACCAAAATATCTGTGCACTTCCTTTCTAAATTCTGCATGAAAGTTCTTTTGATGAAAACTCTCTTTATTTCCAAAACTGTGCCGGTCCTGTCCTCAATCCCTAAAACTGCAAGTTGTTGCTTTGTCCGGGTGTTCAAAAATTGAATAAGCTGATTGGCCTGCTCAGGCCTGCCTCTTAATTCATTTCTGGTTCTGTTTATTTCTTCTTGGGCTATTCTAACCAAATCATTCTGTTCAAAAATAGCTTGAATAGAAGGCCAAATGTCCTTTATTAACTCAATGATATTACCCCAAAGAATGTCATTTATTTCCTTTAAAGGCTTTTCCAAAGAAAGATCTTTTTCCAAAGCCTGAACCAATTTTTCTAATCTTTTTATTTCCCTGGTGTTATCAGCAACTGTCTTTTTAGATGTATCATATTTCTCCTCCAATTTTACTAATTGCAATTTCTTGGTTTGAAGTTCTGTGACCCTTAGTTGTAGACTTTCCATTTGTTTTATTAATTCATCGGAACTCAAACCATAAGTGTTTACCTGGGATGGCTGTGTTTGCTGACCTGTTGTTGTAGTACCTGTGGTTGATGTCTGCCTGATAGTTTCCTGTTCCTGCAAAGCTTGTTCCAATTCCTTCTTCGTTTCACTTAGTCGCTCAGTCATATTTAGGAGCAACTCCATTATTTCTTCCTGTGAATTCCCTTTTAGAACTTCTTGGGTCTGAGGGTGCCTTGAGGCTGGCAATTTTAGCTGCTTTCTCAGTGCAGTTATGTCATCATCTTTCTTCTTTATTAATGCCTCAATACTTTTAATGTCTTTGGGGTTGTGACCCAAACCAATGATTATGTCTTCTAAAGACTTTATTCTGTTATCTTTGGCCTTTGAAGAGGCCTTCTCAATTTGCAATTGTGCAGTTGTGTTATTCAAAGAATCCTGCAGCGTTATAGCTGCCATGGCCTTATTGGTAAGAGTGGAATAGACCATTTCCCCAGTTTGTCTGTGTAGCTCTATCTGGTCCAGAGGATGAATATCCTTTGCCAAAACTTCAAAATTTTTCCTGATGTAGTCAGCTGCAGTAATGGGTTTTGGCACCTTTGACTTGAAGTGGCTCATTATCATTTTTCTTTGTGACATGTCAAATGCTGACATTAGCCTTTCTTGATTATGGGGAGCGATTTTAATATATTGATCATATACGTTCATTTTTAATGGATCATTCTTTGCTTTAATATTAATGAAGGTTATTTTAATATCCCCTGTATCTGTTTTTGGTGGTCTGAAAGAGGATACCTCAGTACTTAATTGCTTTTGTAAAGCTTTTCCTTTCTGTCCTGTGTTTGTTTCACTAACTGTGCCAGTTAGTTGACTGTCTTCCCTTCCATCATCAAACACTTCATCTATGATTTCCACATCTGGAAGTGGATCTAATTTATGTTTTTTAGCATGATGCACCTGTGAGGTTTCTTTTGGAGGAGTGGTGTCTAGAACCTGCCTTTTCTTTCCTATTTCCACATTTGATGGAGTTTGCAACTCTGGAACTTGTGTGTGCTTTGCCTGAGTGGGAGAAACCTGTGATTGTTTAGGTGCCTTGGAAGTTTGTGGTTTCTCTGTCATGACTAAAGTTTCAATCACCTGTAATGCAGGTTCCTTTCCTTTACCTTTTGTCTCTGCTGCCACTGGTGGACTACCTTCCTGCAATCTCTGCTGTGGATTTGCTGCTGAAGATGTACCAATTTGGGGTACCTGCACTTGACCATAAGATTCTAGGTCATATTTCTTTTGAAGATCTTTCATAACTTTATTCATTTTTTCTTCTGCACTTTCTTCTTCAACAAGTGTTTTTTCCACCCATTCATCTTGGTTAGCATATTTCTTTATATCAGGAATCTTGTGGTGGATATAAGGGGAAGATTTGTTCTTTAATATTTTTTCACAGATGAAACCAAATGGGTCATAAGGAACCCAACGAAAACTTCTTTGAAATTTGCAGCGGTTTTGTAATATATCCTCTGCATCTCGCTCAGCCTCTCTAGAATTGCAGATGTAGGGACCTAATTGGCTTTTAATCCGGAGTTGAGCTTTTTTTTTCACACTACAAAAATGGATCACATCTGAATTATTCATTTGCCTGAAATATTCCAAGGCAAACAGTCTCATGGGTACATACTTTGGTAACTTGAATGGATGTAACTCACATCCATAGATTCTGATGACTGTATGGTTTTGATACAAATACCAATCCCCAACTTTATAGGTCCTTGAAAGTTGCAAGGTATTTTTTATTTCATTACTGAGTCTTGGGGGAGGAATCCCTGTCAACAATGTAGTTGCAGGATATACAAAAATATCTATAAACTCAGAATAGGAATAGGGAGACTCATAAGAATGAATTATGGGAGACCAAAATATAACTGACCTTGGGTTTCCCTTGGCATCAAGTTTTTGAACAGGGAAAGGGAACCTTTCTGACTGATAGTAGATAATGAGATGATAGATGACTGAGGAATATTTAAAAAAAAATTCATCATCTAGCCTCATGAACTGATCATGGATCTTGTTGGCTATGAAGGAGGCAAAGTCATATTTAATCTCAGGAGGTTGCCCAGGAGTAAAAATGGATAGCAAAACCAAGGTTATCTCATCAACATATTCACTGGTGTTGAAGCCCAAGACAAAAGATATTATATTGAGGATGAGTCTTCCCAATTGATTGAAATAATAAAAACCATAGGGAGGAGGTCCCTTAGGTTGGTGTTCAGGCAACATGAAATTATGGCAAATGGACTCTAATTTCTCTGGGGTCAATTTATTAGATTTCTCAATCAATTCTTCCATGGACAGAGGTGCCAATTCTTGGTCAGGTTCAAAGTGTAGCATTTCATTGATGGCCTGAGGAGTGATAGGGAAAATAACACTCTGGTCAGGGGAAATTACAGCCCTTTGAGTGGGATCATAGTTTGAATGGCAATAGTGGATGATTTCTGGGAAATTAATGACTGAGGGGATGAGATACCTTGGGAGATTGGATTCCCACAGTCCAATGACATCTTGCCCCTTTGAATAATCGTCTCTGCAGTGACAAAAACTCAGAAGGGGGCTTTCATCAAAATGCAAGTCTTTAATCTGAAAATCTCTATCCACTAAGGGTAAATACTCTAATTCTCTGTGAGGGGCGTTCAGTGGGGTTATATTCAAAGCTGCCGGGGCCTCCATTTTGGTTCTTGTGGATTCAAAATGGAGGTTTCTGGTTTTCTTCACAGGCCGGGCGTGATTTCTAAAATGAAGGAAATTGGCACAATTTGTAGGTTCAGGGAGAAATTACACAGTTTTAAAACCTCTGGGGAAGATCTTAGTGATGATTTTTAATGACTATTTCAGCGAAAAACAAAGAAAACAGAGTTTACTTGCAGTTCGGGGCGGAATAGGATAAATACCTGTTTTTTGGAAGAAAGCTGGTTCTTAACAGGTAACAGACGGTAGCAGAAGGACGCTTGAACCCAGGTCTGGCGGATTTATGGAGCGAAATTGAATGGAACAGTGGATTTCAATGAAATTTTGAAAACCGTAGCAGAGAGCACAGTCGCGTTTAATAACGAAAATAACGGAAAAAACATGAAAATTGGCTTTATTTACAAGTTAAAAGGGTTTTTTAGTTTTTCGAGGAGTGACGTCATCCATGTACGGGCTGACGTATGGTGGAGGGGCCGGGCGGTAAGTGGTAAGTCCCCGCACCGATTATGAGCAAAGGCGGTATTAACCACGAGGGCAGCGATTCCACAAAGTTATTGACGCGTGGACGGGTGACTAGTCAAATACCACCAATCCCCCGCTGGTTAAAATGCTGACAAAGGATGGGTAGCGGGATTGATAGGAAGCGTTGATCTTTGGAAGAGTGATCGGACGGTTTCAATGACGGGGAATAAGCGGAGGATTAAGGTGTGGGCCCGTCGGGGTTTTAAACACGATTTAACATTATAAATCACCCCGGGGGGCGTCTGATAGGCAGAGGAGTATGATTATTAGTTAATTCAGATAATTAACTAATTCCATGGTTATAAAGGAAATAGGGGTCGCGGTGGGGTTGAAACGTCGGGTGAAATGCCAGGTGGATGAGCCACGTTGGCGCGGGATTTTCCAAAGTTTAGTTTCGAAAAACTTCAGGTTTTATTTATATTTTTGGGTTTAAACATATATATCGTATGTTTAAAGTTTTATTTTTCATATATATGTTTTTATTTTATTATATGGTAAATTAACAAATGTATTTAACTTACCATAGGGGCGGGTTTACGATATAAAGATATAATTTAACCAAAGGGCTTATATAGTGGGTTTTATTGGAATGCAAGGGGAAATAATTACTTTGGTTAAACTTTATAATAGAGGGGTTTTTGGGGTATTTATAAAAAAGGAGTTATATACTTAGGATAGGGCATTTGACTAGGGATTTAGTAAATAGAGTTAAACATTAATATGACCAAGGGACAAGGGAACTCAAAACACTTTGCGCATCTAAGAAAGTGATAATTTTTGAAGTAATTTGCAATATTTCATCTTCAACACTTGAACTTAGAATAGTAAGTTATTTTGAGGGATTTTTTTTATGGAATTTTGCATGATTTTCCTAAGTAAAATAGGATTTTACTTAGGACAATGTTAAAGGTGAATGATTATAATGATGAATTATCTCAAGTATTTAGGTCTTTTTGATCATTAGGCCGAGGGTCCGGTCCCTCCAAAAGTCAAGGAAATGCCTTGAGCCCTTTTGATCTCCAAATACCTTAGTATTTTGGGGGAAATTAGTAAAACTTTTGAGGGGAAAGTGATGAGGGAAGTTAATGAGTTTGAATTTGCTTGCTATGATTTTCCAGTGTATTTCCTGCTTTAGTATTTGTGATGAAAGTAAAGGATTAAAAACATGTAGCAGCATCATTCATCAGATAACACTTTGCAGCACCATCTACCTACCCTATCTACTTAACACTACCATTTTCTCTTCTTTATTAGGGTGCATTTAGACTTGCAAACCCTTATCAATCTTTTTCTTTTTACATGATAAATCTATCTAATTCTACCCTTATTGCATCCAAGGGCTCAGATTAAGCTGTTGAGCACCTTTTATTTACTCTACCTATCTACTTATCTGCCAAGATTAAACTGTTTGGTCAGATATTTATTCTCTAATCTACAACATGAAATTGAAATATGAGTAAGCCAAGTTTAAACAGTTTGACTTATTCATGAATTGTGGCAAAGGTTTTGACAGGCTGCACACAATTGCTTTATTACAAAAAATGAAGTAGTGGCATTTGGATTTGCACACTTTCCTTGGTCTATTTTGCTTGGGGTTCATTTCTTTCTCTTTTTTGACCATCTTATTCTTTTTCCCTTTGATTTTTTTTTTTAGGGTATACCCTCTTTACATTTTTTTTTTTTTTTTTTTTTAAATTTTTTGATTTTTTGGTTTTTCAAGAATATGGAACACCTTTGCTCAAGAAAGAAGGTTTGAACATATTCCATAGTTCAATCAAGACAATCATGAAAAATGAAACCTATTGGTATAGGAGACTAACACGCCGCACCACTGTTTAGTTCACCCTACGTCCATTGCTCCGTCCACCGTTTCTTCACAGATTTGCCGTGTTGCAGAGTTTCTAGAGGAAGAGGACTGCCTCTGTTCAATGTACTACCTCAATGGCAAGCGATGCAGTCAGGATCAAATCCAATGAACCAGTACCATCAGGAAAGTCAAGGAATGGGGCTGTCAGGACTTACATTAAAGGAAAGCAGAGTTCAAACGTCGAAAATCTTTCCGGCGCCATTAAAAGCTCGAGCTAACTCAGCAGAGGTAGTAATGAAGCAGCGAGGATTTTCAGTGCAGAGTAGAGGGATTACTGCGCGCCAACGAAGATCTTGAGCCCTGAAACAGAGGTTTAAAGAGGCAAAGCATCATTTTGAAGACCCCGAGGATCGATCTTGGAGATCCCGAACATCAATAAGAGGTAATACCAAGGTCTTCTTATCAGCATAATGTCTTTCCATAAAGGACAGGTCTCCCATACAGCCTTTATTATGCGCCGTGTCCTTGAAGGAATTTCTCATCCCAGCTATAGCTCAAAACAATCTAACATCCATGAGGCAGACCTCTCAGCAAGTTCTTTTGTTTTGTTCAAATCACCTGGAGTACTACAGCCCAAAGGTCAAATCGTATCCGGAGCAGATCTTTCTTCCACGAGGAAGGTGACAATGATTAAATATACAGTGTACCAAGTAGAATGGGCCTCGGCCCTGCATTCATTGTTGTGTTTAAATGTAACATATAAGATTCACCTACCTCCTCAGTCGGTCCTCTGTGTCTCTTCTACTATAAAGCACAGATGGATATCATTGTAATGGTTGTTGTTGGATTATCAGTGAATTGCAAGAATTTTTGTCCCGAGCCAAGTTTCCTGTGTAACAGTTGTATGATAGGTTGAGAAATATGATGTATTCAGGCTGAATGTAAAATCTTTGGGCAGTGATGTACTTGATTGGTGTTGTGTTTAACATGATAAGCAGTTTTCATTGGATCCTGATCTACAGCAGTTGGTGATGTTTTTTCTTATCTCTGTGTTTATTTCCATTTCATTTCATGTTCTTTTGACTGACATCTGAATGCATGATATAAGATTTACCCTTGTTAGGTACCTTATATCCCAGCTCTCTCAGTATTTAATGTTTTCTGCTCATATGTGTGTCTGAATATTGTTTTTAATTGACTAAACCAGTGTAGTGGATGATTATTGCCTGCTCTCTGATGTGCAAGTTGATAGTATCAGTACTCAGATGTATTTGTTAAGATTTAATTGAAAGAGTTTAGGAACATTGGGAGGTGTAAAGCCTGTCGCTGCCTCTTCATAACCTGCCCTTCCAATACAAACCTTTTCAAGACCCCTTGTGTTGCTTATGGTTTTGTCCAAGCAGGCCTGGAGTTAAATGACCTCTGGCCTGATCTATAGACGGAATCAAATGGTTTTCCATCCTTCATTCTCATCCCTTAGTGTTCCATCCCGCCAATCAGTCTTTGAGATCCAAATGCTCTAGATGACTAGCCCAATTGAAGCTTACACATTGAACATATGTAAATCCTTTCTTGACTCCATTGCCCAATGGCCTTGATGTTCCCTGAGTTATCTACCTTTGCCTAGCTTCCTTCTTTACTTATCCTTGTCTTATGATGAAACCTTCCTTCCTGATTCTCAACAACCAAACTCAAACAATCAAACAAACAACCTCGAGCCTATAACTAGCCTAAAATCATAATTGAGAACTTCAAAGACATATATCCTTTGATAATCATAGAAAGATCCCTCTCTGGACCTAGGAGGGCTAGATCCTAAGGTCTGAATGTGGTTCTATGTTGTCTCATCTTTTGGTCTCTGTCAACCTGGCAAAAACATGGGAACCCCAACATAATGGCGACTCCACTGGGGAATTCTGAGTACATTTCATCTTAAACACTCTTTAAAGCTCAGAAACTTGGAACTCTGGCTAGGTTGACGGTAAGTCACACCTTTCTTGAATTAGCCTCCATTATTAAATATCCACCATACTCTTAGACAGAGCCTGGATAGGGCCAGGTAGCCTCCAGATCTCATCCTCTCTTCAGGGGTGACATATCTGGTAAATTCCCTCCCAGTCAATCTCTGGTTGGAGCTTGTTTCTTTAGAGGAGATTCATGAAAGGTGATAGTGCCTGAGCACTGTGGTGGACAGTGTACCCTAGAATCATCCTAAACCCTCCACCTGGTGACTCCATTGTTCCTAAACGTTAAAGACTCCACTGGTGATCAGTATGCCTGCTGATTATCTCGGTTTCACATCAGACTCCACTGGGAGACCAGTCCCAAGCATAATGAAGACTCCACAGGGAGGCCAGTTCCCAAGAAAACATTAACCACAGTAGAAATAATAAGTAGGGCTAAGCTGCTTGGCTTACAAACAACACTCTGGCTCACAGAACCATTCATACAAGAGCTTTCCCTGATCCAAACCCACCTGAAACAGTTGATAATCCTGAGAAAATCCTTAAAAGAACACCTGTGAGTAGGAGATCAACTATTTCCAGCAACATTCATAGAGCCAATTCTGCACCAAAAGATCTTGCAGCTCTATTAGATCCTTTCTTCGACCTAGACCTCCAAAACAGATTACCTAGAACTAGGTCATTCAGTGTTTCAGACCAGCCAGACACTAGGGATAGCGAAACCCCTCCTTCCACACCACTTGATCTCCACTTTCTCCAAAACTCGAGGCTTTCTCACCCTAGATCTGCTCAGTAGACTTCTGCTGATCCTACCATCCCTGTCATCCAACTACCAGCAGCTCAAACCAACCCTATACCTCATCAGAACATCATCATGGCAGCCTGGTATGCACCTCTAGTTTTACCTCAGCCTCTACTGCCCTTACCAAATGATTATCAATAAAAAATCCCACACTTCCCTGCTAAAGAGCCTAAAACAACACAACAACATGTAGATAAAATGGAGGACTCTTTTGACTATATGGAAATTGATGATGAAACAATCAAAATGAGAATTTTCGCGCAGAGCTTGGGGGGAGAGGTTAAAAAGTGGTTTAAAAACCTACCTGCTGGTAGTATCCAAGATCTCCCTGATTTATACCAGACTTTCATTAAAAAATGGGAAACTAGAGCAAACCCTCACCAGCTCCTAGCAGAATACATGTCCCTTAAGAGGAACGCAGGAGAGAGTGTTCACGATTACACCACTAGATTCAATGGCATCTACAATGCTCTTCCCCCACACATGAAACCTCCGCAAGGTATGGCCCTGGCCAAATATCTTGATGGATTTGATGCTGACATGGCCTATGAGCTTAGAGATAAAGATTACACCACTTTGGAAGACATGCAAAAAGGGACAATAAACATAGAGGCAAATTTGATTGAAAAAAGGGCCAAGCTGAGAGCTGAGAAGAGAGTAACATACAAGGATGACACTATAGCCTCCACTTCAGATCCTAATATTGACAGACTGTCTAAGAATCTGGATAAGCTATGCCAAGTGGTCGAAAATATGGCTATCACTCAGAACAGGAACCAAAATCAAAACCAAAACCAGAACTTTAGAAGAAACAACAACACCCCCAACAGACAGAAAGAGTCAGATCAGCAAGTCATTCCCCCTTTCCAAAACTTTCTTGATGAGGATGAGGGAATCATAGAAGAGTCTGAAGGGAATGTGATAAACATGTTCGAAACAGAAGATTCGATCCTAAACTGTGATTCAGAAGAGGACCAACCCTCAACGTCTTATGGGGAGGAGGAATGGTTTGAATCTGAGGATTATAGGTTGGGATTCGAAAATGCCATGTTACAGGTCAGATAACAATATGAGCTCAGGAGTGAAAAGAACCAAGACACTTCCAAACCTAAAACTCCTGAGGTAACCATCAAAAAGAGGCCTGAAAAATCTTCTAAAGTAACTGCTGTGAACAACAATTCAACGGCCAAGAGTTCTGAGAGTAACAAAGAAAAGGACAACCAAAACAATGAAAAACAAAGTCGACCAACCAGTAGCACTAGCACCTCAGTTAGTGCTCCTGATAAAACTATGTCTACACATGTACATAATGAGAAAACACAAACTGATTCAGCCACTAAAACAGTGGCAAATAAAACAGAGTTGAACACTTCCAAGAGTCAATCCACTTTCAGTTTAGAAAGTGAGATTGAAAAAATCAAAATCTCTGTACCATTATCTGAGCTTGTCACTCAGGATGTATATAAGGGCCAGATTTGGAAAGAATTAAATTTGAGTATAAATAATGACACTGTAAATTTGAGTGATGATCAGCCTGCCCTCTTATTCGGTCCCAAGATTGAGGGGAAATTTCAGGAAGGGGTAGTTCCACCTTTTTATATCAGTCTTAACATTCATGACAAGATCCTCCATAATGCCATGCATGACTCTAGTGCATCACACAATCTAATGCCTAAGGTAGTCATGGAGAAGTTAGGCCTCGAAATCACCAGACCCTATAAAGACTTGTATTCTTTTGACTCGAGTAGGGTAAAATGTCTTGGCCTCATCAAAGACTTATGTGTGAGCTTAACTCAGATTCCTGCGAAATGTATGGTCATGGATGTAGTGGTGGCAGACGTGCCACCCAAGTATGGCATGCTGTTGTCAAGATCATGGGGAGCCAAGCTGCAAAGCACCATGCAGATGGATGGCTCATATGCCACTATCCCTATATTTGGCCAATCAAGAAGACTATATAGAGAGTCCCAAATGAAATTCCTAGTCAGCAGCCCCAAGAAACCTGAAAATTCACCATTATATTCTGTGCATAACGATCTCAACTCCTTCATCTTTTGTAATGATGAATCCTTAGAAGAGCCAGAGTCCCAGAGTGGACATACAAATGAGAACACCGAGCCTATGGACCTTCACATAATGGCCACTCTGGAAGAATATGATCAGGAAAACCATGGGAAGCACGCTAAAAATGAAGAGGAAATCACCAATGAAGCCTGTAGGATCTGTGGTGGACCTCTCACTCCAAGTGAAATAGAAACAAAACAAGAACAGCCAGCCAACCACCTCCCTGACACCCACGGCCTCTACGAACAACAAGATAGTTTACAACCTAGTACAGGCCTCCCAACTCAACCTAATGGCGAATCCAGCTGTAAGGTAGAAATCGAAGTGGAAGTGAACAAAGATCCCCTGTGGGAAATGAACTTTGATGGGTCCTGCACTAGGCAAAGCGCTGGAGCTGGGGTGTGGCTGCGTAACACTGAAAATGATCACGCAGAGAGCCACGCTGTCAATCTGCATTTCAAATGCACAAATAACATTGCAGAATATGAGGCTCTAATCTTGGGTTTAAATCTGTTTGAAAAAATTAGGAGCCCGTAGAATAGTCGTGAGAGGAGACTCTGAGTTAGTAATCAAACAGATGAATGGTGAGTATTCGGCAAAACACCCCAGGCTTAGGGCATATAGGAATGATACTCTAGATTTGCTGAAAACGTTCATTGAATATGATTTAGTATCCATTCCTAGGGGTCAAAACGCTATTGCAAATGGACTAGCCTGCCTGGCTAGCTCTTATCCTAAGGCCCCAGTTGACCAAAAAATCATCATTCAGACTAAATTCAGGCCTGCAGTGCCAGACAATGAAAAATACTGGCAGGTCTTTGAAGGAGACAAACAGATTGAAGACTTCCTGATGGGCAGAAATGGGTTTGAATTTTCTGATTCAGGCTCGAAATCTGATGACAACTGCCCAAGTGAGGATTCCCCAGATGAACTAGAAACACCTTGTAGTATAGAAATAAATTCTTTTTCTGAAGAAACTGGAGATTCAACCATAAAACATGAAAACGCAGATAGAGAAGAAATGGAGGTGCTGCAAGCCAAAGACAAGAACATACCAAGAGGCCTAGCACCCTTAGAGGATCTCTTTGATTTTGATGATGTTGCAAAGAAGCCCACAATAGAACATGCAGAATTAGATGTAGAAGAATGTAATGTAGGCACTGAAGACAAACCCAAAATGATAAAACTGGCTAAGTCTATACCTGCAGACATGAAGAAAAGATACATTGACTTGTTTAAAGAATTCATTGATGTGTTTGCATGGAGCTACGAAGACTTAAAGGCCTATGACACCAACATTATACAACATAAGATACCACTAAAGGAAAATCAGAAGCCTTTTAGACAAAAACTTCGAAGAATTAATCCAAAACAATTGCCTGCAGTAGAAAAGGAAATTAAGAAGATGTATGATTCAGGCATTATAGTCCCTGTAAGGTTTTCTGATTGGGTGTCAAACTTAGTGGTTGTAAGGAAGAAAACGGGGGAGATTAGACTGTGCATAGACTTCAGAAACCTCAATAGAGCCTCCTTGAAAGATAACTACCCCTTGCCTAGAATGGAACATATCTTACAGAAGGTAGTGGGCTCTAAAAGAATCTCCCTGCTTGATGGTTTTTCAAGATACAACCAGGTTCTGGTACTCCCAGAAGATCAACTCAAAACAACTTTTACCACTCCATGGGGCACCTTCATGTATGTGAAAATGCCTTTTGGATTGATGAATGATGGAGCTACCTTCCAGAGAGAAATGGATATTTCTTTCTCAGATGAGATTGGACACTTCATAGTTATATACTTGGATGACTTAACTGTCTTTTCTAAAACAGAAGAAGAACACTTCAAACATCTGAGGAAAGTTTTTGAAAAATGTAGAAGGTACGGTCTGTCCCTAAATCCTAAGAAGACTGTTTTTGGGCTGCAAGAAGGTAAGCTTCTGGGCCACATCATATCCGAGAAAGGGATTAGGATAGACCCCCAGAGAGTTGAGGGAATACTTCAAATTACACATCCAAGAAACATCAAGGAGCTACAGTCCTTCAATGGGAAGATCAATTTCCTTAGAAGATTTATCCCCAATCTTGCTGAGCATCTTAGGAAAATGACTGAAATGCTAAAGAAAGATGCAGGAATCAAGTGGACCGTTGAAGACAAAAAATCTTTTGAGTCAGTAAAGCTCACACTCACCCAGGCCCCTGTCCTTATCAGCCCTGACTTTTCGAAAGATTTTCTGATCTTTTCATTCGCTTCCCCACACACAATAGCTACAGTTTTGCTGCAGAAAAATTCAGAAGGTAAGGAACAGCCTATAGCCTTCTTCAGTAAAGCCTTGAGAGATGCACCCTTAAAGTACAACATCATGGAAAAGCAGGCCTATGCCCTGATTAAGGCCTTGAAAGATTTTAGGGTGTACATTCTGCATTCTCACACCATTGCCTATGTGCCAAACATAGTGGTCAAAGATATCTTGTCCCAAGACCCAGATGGGAAAAGGGGCAAATGGATTGCTACAATTTTAGAATATGACATTGAAATCAAACCCACCAAGCTGATCAAAGGTCAAGGCCTGGCCCAATTGATGGCTGAATCTAATCTATAGGCCCTTGATATTAACATGATGAATGCCTGGATGAGCAGGAAGGACTGCCGCATCAGACTGTTGAGGAGCAGTTTCAGAACTCTCCTTGGTACACTGATATCCTTTAAGTGCTCACACACCTCAATGCCCCTCCAGAACTGTCCAAAACAAAGGCCAGATTCATAAAACTCAAAGCCAGAAATTACTGCATTATGAATGAGAGTCTATATTGGAAAAATCCAAATGGTCTTTTGCTGAAATGTTTGCCTGAAACTGAAGCTGAAAAAATCAAACAAGAATTCCATGCTGGGGAGTGTGGAGGCCACCTGAGTTGGAAAGCCACTGCAAATAAGATACTCAAGGATGGGTACTATTTCCCTACACTCTTTAGTGATGTCCATAAAATGGTCCTTACTTGCCACAAATGCCAAATTTTTGAGGGCAAAAGAAAGCTCCTTCCCCTCCCTCTGCAACCTATCACCGTAGAAGGTCCCTTCATGCAATGGGGCTTAGACTTCATTGGAGAAATCCATCCCTCTTCTTCTGGGAAACACAAATGGATCTTGACTGCTACTGATTACTTCACTAAGTGGATCGAGGCCATACCCACTAGGAATGCCATTGATTCTGTCATCATTAGGTTCCTAGAAGACTTTATCTTATCTCGGTTTGGCTGCCCAAGGAAAATAGTCACTGACAATGCTGCTGCTTTCGGATCCAAAAGAATGATTGATTTCTGTCACAGGTACGGAATTTCACTTGGACATTCAACTGCCTATTACCCCCAGGGTAATGGCTTAACTGAATCATCAAATAAAAGCCTGGTTACAATCATTAAGAAGCTGCTGGAAGAAAATAAAAGGTCTTGACATAAAAAGTTGATACATGCCTTGTGGGCAGACAGGCTCACTACAAAGAAATCTATTGGCACATCACCCTTCCAGCTGGTTTATGGGACAGAAGCAGTTTTTCCCACTAGCCTTGGGATACCAGTGGTAAAGCTTATTCAAGAAGTCCAATCAGAGGAAGACAACATGATAAGGAGAATTAATGAAACAATCCATCTTCAGCAAACAAGGGAGCAATTTTATGATAGAGCTGTCAGAGTGCAGGAAAACATGAAGAGACAGTTTGACAAAAGAATGAAAGCAGCAAATTTCAAGGTTGGGGACAAGGTCCTGAAGTGGGATTCTAGAAGAGAGGATAAAGGCAAACATGGAAAATTCGACAGCTTGTGGCAAGGTCCATTCATCATTCAGGCCACTGTGGGTCCTAATGCATTTTTATTACAAGAACTCGATGGTACAGAGCTGTTTGGGGGTCCTGTCAATGGCAGGATGCTCAAACACTATTTCTGCTAATTCTCCATTTCCAGTTTCATTTCCATTGTATATACCGTTGCAAATTTTCATTTTTAGAAAAAAAGAGAAGAAAATGTCCCCCAAAAAAAAAATAGAATGAAAAGAGAGGTTCAGACATGCTCAAAACATGAACCTCTGAGGCGAAAGATTGGCTCTAATAAACTCAAAATCTGAGCCAAAAGGAACAAGAATAGCTAGTCTTAACAAGCTCAAAATCTGGATCAGCAGTGAAAGGAGATCCAGCTCTAATATGCCCAAAATCAGAGCTGGAGCAAAGGAAAGAAGTGACTCAAATATGCTCAAAACCTGAGTCACAAGAAAGAAAGAAGGATGTTTCACAGTTGCAGAATTCCATGCCTTCTCAGTTTTGTTTTCTTTAAGTTTCTGCCCAGCAAGTCAGACAGTCTAATCCTGGCTTGGCTGTGTTTAAATTTCCTGTCTTAGAATGTAGGTGAAGAAACCTGTTGGACAGTTTAATCCCAACAGGTAGTAGTTTAGGTAGAGAAATAGATGAGGCCAACAGTCTAATCTGGCCTCATGGAGCAATAAGGGTAGAATTAGAATAGGTTTGTTTTTGTTTTGCAAAATAAAATGTAAAGGGTCTGCTAGTTCAAACGCACCCAAGGGAAAATTGTTAGATTTCTAGTTTGGGTAGGTAGATTGGTTGGGAAAATGTTTCTGCTGATTTATATTGTGGCAGCTAATCTAAAGAAAGAAGAAAGATGGCTTATAGCCGCAGGCATCTGGCCTACACCAAGAGATCAACTTCTAAATTCTTGACTCCTTCAAGAAGAAGCCATCCCCATGTGGAGCCACTGTTAGCCCCCCTATGAAATTTTTGACAAGCAAATATGGGGCTAAATTGTTGTTGAGTCTTCAAGGAATGCATTTCCGCTGAAAACACAGTCTCCTTGAAGCCTTCATGTGCCTTTTAGCCTTTGATTATATCCCTTCTGCTGATTCCCCTTTTAAAAGCCTCTCTGCTATGAAGAAATGCCCAAAGGCCCCCTTTTCCCTCTTCTTTCATTCCCCAAAGCCTTTATTTTCTCTCCCCTTTATTCCCCCTTCTTTCCCCATTTACCCTCCAAATCCCCTCAAAATCCCCTTAGAAATTCTACCCTTACCCTTTGTTTAACCTTTTTCCCCTTTTCTTCCTCTATCATTTCCCTTAAACCCCTTAAAATCCATTTGAATGGGTCAAAAACCCACTTTCCGACCATGTAATAGGGCTTAGCCCCTTTCCCGCCGGCCCCTTAACCACTTCCCCACATATGCCCGTCACCCAAGACCAAGCGCTTAAGTCCCGGGGCCAATCGCAATCAGAAGCTAGGCGGGTGTGAAAATCTTTTGTTACACTGAAAAAGCCCGATGCGATTGTTTTATTACGTTAAGTTCCGCGATCTGTTCTACATCGTTGATCTGTTTCGATCGAACGGCTGAGCGCTAATCGCAGCCCCCCCGCCCATCGCAATCGGAACATGTTAAGTCTGCCCCCCGATTGAAACCTTCCGATTTGATCATGGATATCCATATGTTTCACGATCCAACGGTCCCGTGCTGATCGCACTGCCCCTCCGATGGTCTACCCCACCGTTGATCTCCCCGCCAGATCGACGGTCAGCGCCCAATCACTTCCCCTTCTGATCGCTGATCGCAAGCCTTCCCTCTGCCTCTGTGATTAAATCCTGGCCGTCCGTCTGTTACATGATCCAACGGCCATCGCTCTTTCCTTTTCCGCTGATCGCGAGTCCTCTCTCCGTCTTCCGATTCAATCTGGGCCGTCCTTTTCTCCGCAGATCAACGGTCCAGCATTAATCGCAACTTCTTCCGCCTCTCCCCTGATTACATCTGGGCCGTTCATCCTTCCCCGATCTAACGGTCAGGATCTAATCACCCTTCGCCTCTGCTGGGTCCCACTATTTCGTTCATCACCGTCGCATTTCTTGCATTTTGCTTGTTTTGTTAAGTTTCGTATATTGTTACGCCGGATCAATCTCCACCGTTGATCTTCATCTCCAGGCCTGAATCCAACGGTCTGCGCTGCATATTTCTACCAAACCCTATTGTTCGCATATTCCACCACTCCACTGCATTTTCATCATATTGGCGTTGTTTCTGCCACCGCCGCACCATTGTTTAGTTCACCCTGCGTCCATTGCTACGTCCACCGTTTCTTCACAGATTTGCCGTGTTGCAGAGTTTCTAGAGGAAGAGGACCGCCTCTGTTCAATGTATTGCCTCAATGGCAAGCGGCGCAGTCAGGATCAAATCCAATGAACCAGTACCATCAGGAAAGTCAAGGAATGGGGCTGTCAGGACTTACATTAAAGGAAAGTGGAGTTCAAACGCCGAAAATCCTTCTGGCGCCATTAAAAGCTCGAGCTAACAGGGCAGAGGCAGTAATGAAGCAGTGAGGATTTTCAGTGCAGAGTAGAGGGATTACTGCGTGCCAACGAAGATCTTGAGCCCTGAAACAGAGGTTTAAAGAGGCAAAGCATCATTTTGAAGACCCCGAGGATCGATCCTGGAGATCCTGAACATCAATAAGAGGTAATATCAAGGTCTTCTTATCAGCAGAATGTTTTTCCATAAAGGACAGGTCTCCCATACAGCCTTTATTATGCGCCGTGTCCTTGAAGGAATTTCTCGTCCCAGCTATAGCTCAAAACAGTCTAACATCCATGAGGTAGACCTCTCAGCAAGTTCTTTCGTTTTGTTCAAATCACCCGGAGTACTATAGCCCAAAGGTCAAATCGTATCCGGAGCAGATATTTCTTCCACGAGGAAGGTGAAAATGATTAAATATATAGTGTACCAAGTAGAATGGGCCTCGGCCCTGAATTCATTGTTGTGTTTAAATGTAACATTTAAGATTCACCTACCTCCTCAGTCGGTCCTCTGTGTCTCTTCTACTATAAAGCACAGATGGATATCATTGTAATGGTTGTTGTTGGATTATCAGTGAATTGCAAGCATTTTTGTCCCGAGCCAAGTTTCCTGTGTAACAGTTGTATGATAGGCTGAGAAATATGATGTATTCACGCTGAATGTAAAAGCTTTGGGCAGTGATGTACCTGATTGGTGTTGTGTTTAACATGATAAGCAGTTTTCATTGGATCCTGATCTACAGCAGTTGGTGATGTTTTTCTTATCTCCGTGTTTATTTCCATTTCATTCCATGTTCTTCTGACTGACATCTGAATGCATGATATAAGATTTACCCTTGTTAGGTACCTTATATCCCAGCTCTCTCAGTCTTTAATGTTTTCTGCTCGTATGTGTGTCTGAATATTGTTTTGAATTGACTAAACCAGTGTAGTGGATGGTTATTGCCTGCTCTCTGATGTGCAAGTTGATAGAATCAGTGTTCAGATGTCTTTGTTAAGATTTAATTGAAAGAGGTTAGGAACATTGGGAGGTGTAAAGCCTGTCGCTGCCTCTTCATAACCTGCCCTTCCAATACGAACCTTTTCAAGACCCATTGTGTTGCCTATGGTTTTTTCCAAGCAGGCCTGGAGTTAAATGACCTCTGGCCTGATCTATAGACGGAATCAGATGGTTCTACATCCTTCATTCTCATCCCTTAGTGTTCCATCCCACCAATCAGTCTTTGAGATCCAAATGCTCTAGATGACTAGCCCAATTGAAGCTTACACATTGAACATAAGTAAATCCTTTCTTGACTCCATTTCCCAATGGCCTTGATGTTCCCTGAGTTATCGACCTTTGCCTAGCTTCCTTCTTTACTTATCCTTGTCTTATGATGAAACCTTCCTTCCTGATTCTCAACAACCAAACTCAAACAATCAAACAAACAACCTCGAGCCTATAACTAGCCTAAAATCATAATTGAGAACTTCAAAGACATATATCCTTCGATAATCATAGAGAGATCCCTCTCTGGACATAGGAGGGCTAGATCCTAAGGTCTAAAAGTGGTTCTATGTTGTCTCATCTTTTGGTCTCTGTCAACCTGGCCAAAACATAGGAACCCCAACATATCTAATCACATATTTTATTTTTATGCAAGCTTAAAATCACACATGAAAACACACATGCACACTATGCTTGGAAATGAGTTTTATTTTTATGCAAGCTTAAAAAACAAACTATGCTTGAGAAAGACAGGCATGCCCCCAGCATGGTGTCTCAATTCGAGGTACATGCCTCCCAAGCTTCAGTCCATAGGAAATGGATTGAAGGTTGAAAAGGAGATTTGAACTAAATCTATCAAAACTCGAATTGAAAAGGCCCATGTTTAATTATTTTAACGAGGTTGAAACACTTAAGAGAATTGTCCTCGTAGCCGCTTGTTTCATTGTTTTAGGAGCTTGACACAAGAGGAAGAACTATGCTCCGATGAGCTCAACGGAGGAGGCTCAGGATAGAGATGATCAGATACATCACGCTTTAGACAATCAGACATTGCCCCCAGGCTGGGCATGAAGGAGGAACGATGATGTGTATCACTCCAAGGCAGCTCCTCAAGAGACATGGTTTCAACAATGGCTTCATCAGAAGGAAATGTCTCTTTAAGAGGATTTGGCGAGTCAGCCTCGCCGAGCCAGGGGGATTGAGAATAGATATTTAAAGCCATGCTCGAGGGAGCATGTTGAGGAGGGGAAGGATCAGATGTGGCGACAATTTCACAGTAATTAATCTCTACTGGAGTTAAGGGCATCGATTCTCCAAAATCAAGCACCTGCTCAGGCGAATGGATGAGCCATGGGTCGTCAGACCTAGAGATCATATTAACTTGAGTGGTGTGTAGTGGTGGTGCGGGAAAAATACCCATGAGGACGGGGTCTTTGAAGATATCGAGTCCTGCACTGTCAGGGGGATTTGGGATCTGATCCATGTAAGGAACGTTGTTCTTGGAGGTGGAGGTGAAGAAAGAAAACTGATCCACCGTAACGATTTTTCCCTCGTGAGGGAACTTAAGAAGTCGAAAGAGGGTGGATGGCATGCATAGCATGGCGTGAGTCCAACTACAGCTGAGAAGTATATTGTAGTTAAGCTTGGCATTAACCACTTCTACTTCTACATTGACTGTCTTCCCCTGTAAGTTAATCGGTAAACTCTAGAGAACACCCAGGGGTTTCGATTCCCGACCATCGAATGCCTCGAAGGCATTGGGAGATGATGAAAGGGATGGAGAGCCAATAGCCTTCCAGCAAGTGGACAACATGACACAGGTAGAAGCACCTTCATCCACAATGGCCCTATGGACGTTAAGACCGTTGATCCCGACATGAATAACAAGAGCGATTTGGTGTGGAAGTCGGGGGGTGAAATTTTCTAAGTCGAAGGTGAGAAGACTAGAATCAGTGGGATTGATCCCACCGATTGCAAACAATAAAGCTTTCCATTGTGACGGGAAACTTTGAACAACTTCCAATGCAGACATAGCAGAAGGCGCCTGTACCAAATCCTCAACAATATTGTAGTACTGAGCGACACGGGCATTTGGGTTGTAGGAAGATATTCGTAGAACACCTTTAGGAGGCAGCCTCACAACAGGTTCATCAGTAGGCTTCTCAATTTCCAATGGACCAAAGACAGGTGGGGGAGGTGGGCCATCCACAACTTCCTTCCCAATTGCTTGGTGTGATCCAGTATAATCCTTCGAACGTGTAGCGATGGAGACAAGTGCAGAACCATTCATCATAAAGACCTGGGACCCAAATGGTGCAGACGGTGACAACTGTTCAACCATCTGGGTCTACTAATATGGGAATGGTTCTTTAAGGACTACCGGAGTGCCTTTAGAGCCTTTGCGAAGTTGACTAATTTCAGATCATCGTGGACAATCCTTGGTATAATGATCTCCTTCACAAATGAGGCAGGGGTACTTCGGTTTACGTTGGGAATCATCCTCAGTCCGAGGTTTGGAAGACTCTGGCTTCAGAACATCGGATTTGGATTTACCTTTGCCCTTATTTTTTCCTTTGGAGGCCTTTTTCATGGGATTGGTCTAAACGGCGTTAACCTCCATAGTTTTTCCAGAATTTGGCGGGGTGGGAAGAGCAGAATTATTGGAAGAATTGGACTTCTGCTTCCCATTCAAAGATTTTCGAGAATTATGAGATACGGAACCAATAACACCATCCACCTCGGGGGTAGGTGGAGCTTTAGAGGTTCCTGGGCATGGAGCATCAGTCAAAATATCATACAACGTGCCAGACTGAGAGTATACTAGATCAAGATACTGAGCATGCGCTATGGCTTGTTCTTTAGTCACACATTCCCCCATAGCAATATCTTGGGTGATTTTGTTAACAAAGGATGTGGTGAACCAATGAGTTAGTAGCTGATCAGGTATATCAAACTTGATCAGTCTATGATGACGTCGCCATTCATGAATGTGATGCGAGATGTGGGTGGCTTTATCATGCTTCAATGAAGTCAGGAGGTGTGTCTCGGCCTCGTAACGAACCGGTAATTGGAATTGAGTCAGAAAAGCCATGGCTAATGTATTTAAATCTTGAAAGATGCCACAGGGTAATTCGATATACCACTTGGCAGCAGCGCTAGTAAGAGTACGCTGGAAGAGACGTAGATGAATCGAATCGTCCACCCAAGAGTTGGATGAACACCAAATATGGTAAGTCATTATGTGAGCTTGGGGATCCTCTCCAGCTTTACCCTCAAATTTTGGGCAATCGTCAGGTACCTTGGTCGAAATCGGAGGCCAATAAGGATTGTGTGGAATCAGATCAGTAGTTAATTTCGAAACATCCGGTAATTCCAGGGTAGCCAAGAATGGCAATTGCGGATTGAACGGCATGCCTGGTCCCCGATAAGGACCAGTACCTGTACTCCATGCTGGTTGAGAATATCCCTACCCCCATGGGTTCTGTCCAGTAGGAATCTGACCATAGGGGGTATAGGGCGTATAACCAGTCTGATTGGGTTGCTGGTAACCAGTGTATGGGGCTTGATAACCGGAGTATGGACCTTGATTATATGTCGGCCCTGTTTGAGCAGCATGTGGATTTGGCTGCTGAGCATAGGTGTAGTCGGGTTGTTGAGAGTAATAGTTAGAACCTTGAGGCTAGCTATAATTCGGTCGATATTGACCATGAGAATAGTAATCGCCTTGAGGTTGAGTGGATTGTTGATAGGTGGGACCTTGCTGGGTCTGATAATTAGGGTGCAACGGTTGATTTGGTTGCGGCATTGAATAAGTTGGCTGTTGGGCAGGGTTGACAAGATGTGTAGGCTAGCTTGGTTGGACAGGCTGACCTGGCTGAACGAGCTGCCCTGGTTGAACAGGTTGACTCGGATAAACAGGTTGTGCCAGTTGTGCAGGCTAACCTAGCTGTTAAGGAGCACCAGGTTGTGCCGGATAGGCCGGTTGGCCTGGTGGAGGGACACCAGGTTGTGCCGGATTGGCTGGCTGGCTTGGTGGCAGAACAAAGCCAGGTGGTGGCTGATAACTGGTTTGACCCACAACAGGACCATAAGATGGTCCTTGCTGATGTGCAACGTTGGGACCAAGAGGATACTGAGGTTGCATGGGTTGAGAAGGTTGGACTTGCCCCCCAGGTCCATATACCGGTGTAGGTTGGTACACCGGTTGACCTGTGAGTCCTTGAGGTTGCCCAGGTGGGACTCCAGGGAGAGGCTACACGAGTTGACCTAAAGGGTTGTAATACTGTCCTTGCAGACCGTATAATGGCCCTTGCTGGCCCGGAGGGTAGCCCTGTATAGGCTGTCCCTGCGGGTCATAAGGATAGCCAGGCTGGCCCGAAGGTTGGCCTTGAAAAGGTTGCCCTTGCGGGTTATAGGGCTGTCCAGCCTAGTTATATGGTAAACCCTGAGCATGAAGTTGAGCCTTAGGAGCAGGTAAACGTAAAGGGTTACCATGCTCATCGTACTGATATGGAAAAACATACACGGGTGTACCATCCTCTGCATAATGCGAAAAATACAAGCGATTGAGATCTTGAGAGGGTTGTCCAACCTCGGGGTTTGATTGTTGCAAGGACAATCGATACTCCTCCAGAGAGATGTTCTTCAGCATAGCAGATGCTATATAGACATCTTCGGGAAGCGATGTGGTCCTTACGGACTGAGTGGTAACAACGGGTGCAGATGTGACCACACAGACAGTGGGCCTGGAGGGTACAAAAGTGACCTGAGGGGATGACATAATGGGTGTCTTAGGATACATCCCCAATGAAGGAACAACCGGCCTCATAGAAGGAGCTGATACTCCCATAGAGGCAGTGGCAACAATAATCTGACCCAAGGATCTATACCCTGCTGCTAATGAGGGATTGGGTGATGACATAACAGATGGTTCAAGGTTGTCTTCTGGGAATAAATGTTGAGGAAATAGCTGGTAATCTTCACCAGACGTGGAGATTTCCTCGCTAGGAGAATCACTCATATTTTAACCTGCCGCTAGATCTCGTAACATACGGCGAGGACTAGGAGGAATAACAATAGCTAAAAAAGGTGAACCCGATGTAAGAGGAGGGAAATGCTCCCCTACTCCCAATCCAGACCAAGGGTCGGAAAAGGGCCAATTGAACTCAATTGGTCCTCCAAAGGGAAGCTCAGATAGAACCGGTCCCCCTTCGGGAACTCAAAAACGATGGGCTGTTGAGGTTCAGCAGAGGATTGAGAAGCCTCTGATGAATCATCCGTATATGGACTACCAGTAGATGAAACGGAAGGTTCCACCACAGTGAAAACAATGAAAAAAGGTCAAGCACAACACACATGGGATGAAAAAGAGTCAAGACACACAATAAAATTGCCAACAAGCAAAATCTAACAGGGCGTGTGATCGCAGGTGATTTATTTTACCACATTGAAAATTAGAAACTTCACCGTTTCATGTTTTAAGAGTCGAGAAACGGATGAAAGGTGACTCTATCTCTTTCAATTTTGAAGCAAGCATGAAAGGACAAGCACTTGGTGATCCTTTCAAATTTAAAGAGTAAGAAAAGATCAAATGACTACTCTGGTAATCTAAGCAAAGGGTGTACCAAATAACCGTGAACTGCAATATACACCTTGGTATCAAAATGAAAAAGAAATCAACCAAGGACTTAACGTACATGCAGGCAATCTCCCCGAATGCTGTGTCTGGTGTATCACGGGTATAGGGTGGCAGACTCGGCTTCCTATGGATAAAGGATAGAAACCTAGTGGGGTCTCCCTTTATATACTCGACGGTACGGGGAGCACAAGTCTGTACTAGTGTTGTCTAAAGCCAAGAGGCGAACAACAGCTACTAGGTTTAAAGACGTCGGAACACGTCTCTAGCATAGACCTCTAAATGTTGTGTTAATGTTTCAATGCTGCCTTAGTGTAAATTGAATAAATTTTAATGTTTATCTTCAATTACGTTTCAGTTTTCAGGCCCTAGCGAGTGTTATGTCTCGAAATATCCTAAATGCACACTATATGGCACAGTATATCATTTAATTCGGTGAAAGCTAATTACAAGAGAGTTAAGAGATTTTCACACAATAATAAAATGATCAGAGAATAACCAGCAAAGTCTCTAATGCAGCTAGTGGAAACCAAAAAATTTTCTCTCAAAGTCACTAATCACTAATAACATCGAAAAGATTTTAATTTGCACTAACTAATCGAAAGAAAAAGAGATTTTTTTTTTGTATTTTCAATGCTTAATAGCAAAGTGCACTAAAAGAAATGAAAACTAATGAAAAGAGAAATTTGAGAAATGATGAGGAAAGAGCAAAACAAACAAATTTCACTCAATACAAAAACACAATTAGATCTCAAAATTGACAAAACAGTCCATCAAAACCAAGAGAATCCCAAAGACTCAAACGGACCATGTAATCTAGGCCCAAAGCAAGACAAAGCGAAATTCGAATGAAGAAGAGAACGAACACTCAAATAACGCAATAAAATGATAAACAACCACCAAACGAATGCAGAGGAGCAATCAAAAGGTTGACTGAACAAATAGAAACCAAAATCTCCCAAGGGAGGCTCGACACACAAGAGCACCTAGATGCCCTAGGGCTAGAATGTGAAATCGATGGAAACGGGCAAACAACCAAAGGATGAAGGTCACAACCAGTCAAACAAGGCTCCAGAACACTCAAGCAGTTGAAAAAAACAAGACCAAACACATTGATCAAGCTCAGGAAGCTCAGAGCAGATCAAACCCTAGTACCTCATAGGAT
This sequence comes from Pinus albicaulis, assembly GCA_034641835.2. Lineage (NCBI taxonomy): Eukaryota > Viridiplantae > Streptophyta > Pinopsida > Pinales > Pinaceae > Pinus > Pinus albicaulis. The sequence goes on along the minus strand of CM076581.1, from coordinate 1,506,199,194 downwards.
TGGCGCGACTGTGAGGCTGAAACTAGCACCAGAAACGAATTAGCGCGGGTAATACACTAGCAACCTGCGCCAATGGGCGCGACTGTCAAGCTGTAAAGTGCAGTAGTCGAGTTTTCTATGGAAAAATAAAAACAGGAAATCCAACAAGCAGACCAGTGATGATCAAGCTGACCAAAAGCCAAAATCACAAGAAGAGCCAGCCAAAATAGCCGGTCAAGAAAGCAGAATCGAGAAACAACCAAAAAGACAAGACAATACTCCAAGTGTACAGTTCATAAACTAAACCGGAGATTGACTGAAGAAGCTTTGATCTACTTCACTAATGCGGAGCAATAGCGTTTCGAAGGCTATCTGGCTAACTTCAGGCCCCGTCTGTAGCTTACAAAGTAGAACAAAAACAAGCTAGACGATCCCCAGTGGATTTGCCCATTTGTTGAAGAGGTAAATCCCCTCTGCGGACAGAGGCGATCCCTACTAGCCCAGAACGGGTCTAGCAACAATCGTCACATGCTATAGTGCAGGTTCCTAATTGAAAATAAACCAACTAGCGATGAAGGCTTACCTGGAATCCAATGTTGTCGCTTGTAGAGAAAGTAGCGCTCCCAGTCCTTAGCTCTGGCAGATCACGATCCCCACGATCTCCGTGACTGGACACCTGCACACACAAGAAACACAACAAACGCAAGCATAAAATCCGGTATATGCAACTATATGTCAGTCAGAGAAGACATAACTCATTATCATAATCAACAACAAGAGTGGAACCATAACCAATAGTCGCTTATCATTAATCGATCAAAGGAGGATAAAACTTGGCTCTGACACTGAATTCTCCTTCATAGGGTTGCCAGCAGAACACGTCTCGAAAAATCCTATCGGGGATAGGCAAGCCTCTCTCTTCGGATGTCTCGACAATAATCTCCTTGCTTGGATTTGGCCTTAAGGGAATGAATCAAGGCTCTTGCAGCATTAGGCTCTAATGGCTCTTGGGGACTAGCTTGAAAAGGAGATGAGCAAGCTTTTATAGATGGAGGAAGGGGAGTTGGGATCCCTATAATCATGGGATTGGCCCTATCCTCAAGGAAGCTTCCATGAGAGGTGGAAAATCACTTCCTCTACATGGAGATCTGGAGCCAGACCACCCAACTCAAATTAGATACCAGTTTATGGATTGGTTAGGACGAAACTTCTGCCATTTATTTAAAAAAAAAACTCCTTAAAATGGCTGGCGCGAGTGCGACTCTGAGACAGAGCGCCAATTGGCGCGCTCTATTTGAATGATTTCCCTTATTGGCACGGTTACTGAACTGGCTTCCCGCGTTAATGCAAAAGGGGGTGTTTTTAGGGTTTTTCACAAGGAGTTGTCTTCAGGGCAATGAAAGCTCATGTTCAGAGGGATGTCATGAAAGTGGTTTCAAGTCATGTCACTGCTCACAGGTCATGGAATGAGCCATCCAATTGTGTGGGATGGGGAATTGCAGGGACGGTGACAAATTGTTGTGTAACACATGTACTGTAACTTTTCAGTTTAATTCCATATTTTAATTTTGACTTAAACAACAGATTTAGACCCTAGGAAAGGGTTTAGAGATTATGTTTTTTTGTCCCCTAAACTTTACCAAGCCTATGCTACAACACAAGAGACTTAACTATATTAATTTATTGTTGAGACTCTGTCAAATACATATGGAAATTAAAATTATGAAAAGGGCACTATACAATACACATAAAATCTATGGGTTTAACCTACATAAAATCCCATTCGAAAATCATACAACAAATCTAAATTTTCTGATTTCTAATGTTCATTTATCTTCTAAGTTCAATTTCAGATTCATTATAACTGATATCAGTAGGCTAAATATGAATTTCTAATAGACAGAAAATTTCCATAGAACATACATACCACTATATAAAGACTGTTTTCCTCCCAACCTCGAGCTTATTCCACTGCTCTCACCCGAGCGGAGACTAATTCTTCCGTAGTGTAGACAACCCCTTTGTCACACTGGGTATAGATTATTCAAGTTCGCTTTCCCTCAGCTTGTTTCCATAATGATGTCCCGCTATTTTGGGATGTTGTTTCCATTACCCTAGGCTTTGTTTTTTTTCCACAAAAGTTTCTTTTAAGACTAGCTTTTCCTCAGTCTAGTTTTACTCTTACCCCTTCTCAGTAACTTTCCACTATATTGGCGATTTTATAAGATCTTTTTCTCCCATCTAATAATTTTTATTTTTTCTATTTTTCTCCAAGGATTTCTGGAGAATTTATGGAAAGTCTTGGGATTCTAGTCCATCTCCATGGATTATAGTTCCTAATCTCAATTTACTCTTTTCTTTATACAATAATAAAATTTCACATTATTAATTTCCAAAATTAATATGTCCATACATAATTTTTCCTTACGTCCACCTGACCTTTAGGTTTATTCACTATTTATAAAAGCTGAAAAATAGGGGTATTAGAAATACGTGTTCCCCTTTTTTAGTCATCCATAGAATCGTACTCATGGACGAAAATGGTTTCGAATTTTTTTTTTTCTAAACAACATGGCATGTCGAATCTTTACATTAAGAATATATGTAATAATAGTTTTTTATTACATGGAAATGTACTCATCATTATATAATTTTAACACAGGGGGAAATAAAAAGAAAAAGAAAAAGATACTATATATTCCAAAAGACATAGTTATAAAAAAATAATTCTAAAAAAATACCTCTAATTATAATAAGATTCTATTGGAAAAATTCAATGAAATTTTATATATGACATCTTATCATATGGCACAATAGTAGAACCTTCCAATGATAATAATCAACTTAATGTAGGGAACTGATCTCAAGGTTTCCTAGAGTATGTGTACCACCTCTAACATGGATGCATATTTGAAGGTACTTAGGAAGTGCAAACCAATCCTAAATTGTGCACATGAGTAACCTCATACTTAGGGTATTCAGATAAAATCGAATCCACAAAAATCATTACCTTTTGTTTCGGTTCCTTTCCTTCATCTAGTAATGATTGCACACTATCACATAAGATCACAACATCATCCTCCATGTATTGAAGTGGGCTTCTTCCTGTAACAAGCTCTGACAGAAACACCCAAAATCCATAGAAATAACATCTTTCATTTCTATTAATGCTCTGACAGGAAAATTTGGGTGCCATATATCCTAATGCACTCTGTATTTTTCTACTAAGAATGTATCTATCAAGCATGGGAAACAATTTTTCAAGGCCATAATCTACAAATTTAGCGTTTCAATTCCCATCCAGCAAAATATTGTTGGATTTTATGTTATAGTGTATGACTCGCAGTTTGCAAGCATGGTGAATATGTACAAGCCCTGTTGTAGTCCCCAAATCTATATTAATCTAATTTGACCAACTTAATTGGGATCTGTTTGGGATATTTCATGAAGTCGACTATAAAAACTTCCACTTTGAATGTAGTCATATATAAGAAGATTTAACTGTGGTGTCCAGTAGTAGCCTTGAAAATTCACTAGATTTGGATGCTTGATTATACACAAAATATGTATCTCCTTCTCAATTATTCTTGTGATTTAACCAAAATTGAAACCATCAGATTATTTGTAGCAACTACTTGCCCATCCCCTAGGAATTATTTTTACACATTGCCAAACCATCCCCTTCCAATATCAAATTATTTTTTAATCAATGCATGAGAACTAATCATCCAATTCTCAGATGCATGATTAGAGCTGGGTGTAAAATAACTAGTTTTCCTAGAGCCATATCAGTGGATGGGGAATGAGTAAATCTATCAAGAATAATATTCATCAACCTTGAATTGGATTTTTCTCTTATATTCAGGATAGTCACAAAAACAACACCAAATTCAATCATAGATGCTGCAGTTATTGCAATTATTATAAAAACACTAAGAACGATTCGACTGCATCTAGATTTAATCACTTGAATTCCTCCTCCGATTTAAATCCCACTTTTATTTGGATTTAGAACTATTGGCTTAGGCATAAACATGGTACAATTAACCTTCACTCCTGCTCCACATACGCCTCCATTTCCATCGAGAGAAGTCATGTTCAATGTGTTGAATATATCACCTCTTGGTACCCTCCCTTAAGTTTGTTGTAGGAAATGTTTACCCATAATAGATGACCTAGGTTCCCTAATTGCTAGGGTAATTCTCCAGTAATATTGTTCATTGCCAAATTAAGTTTTATAAATTAAATCAACTTGGTTAATTCCTTGGGTACATTTTGAGTCAAACTATTGTTTTTCAAGATCAGAAAAGCCAAAGATGAATATTCGCCAATTTCTGCAGGAATTCATCTAGATAAGAAATTTCCATCCAGTTGCAACATTGAAATAGCACCGCCATTACCAATTTCTCACAGGTATGGCTCGAAACAGATGGTTGTAGCTTAGATATAAATACACCAATGACTTCATATTACCAATATCCGATGGAATCTTGGAGGAGATAAGGTTATATAAAAAGTTCAATAGCTTTAAATTGGAGTACTAATTGATTTATGGAGGTATTTCCCCCACTCAAGCTAATGTGTGACACATCTAGTTCTTCCATAAATTGGTATAATTTTGGAGAACCATCTTGTAGAATGCTCCCAATGATAAAATTCCATGACAGATAAATGTGTTGTGTACCCAATTAAAACAACTCACAATGAATGCTTCTAGTAAATCCATTCCTGATGAAATAAATCAAGTAAATCCTACTAAAACCCAGTAAAGATTCTGAAATGGGTCCCATGAGCTTACTGTATGACATATTGATGAGCATAATGTTCTGTGGGGAGGACATGGAGGGAAGCTCTCCAATGAAATTGTTACTTGAAAAATATATAGACTCGAGGTCTCTCAAGCTTCTTATCCATGATGGGATAGTTGCCACAAAAAAATTAGTGCTAAAGCTCATAACTGAAACAAAATTCAACCATTTCGGGGAATCGGGAAGCCCACCTGAAAAAAGGTTATGTCTGAATTCCAAATTTATAAAAAGAGAAAATTAACTTAAATTAGTTGGAAAAGGGCCAAAAAAATTGTTATTATTGAGATGAATCTCTCGAAGACTACTCAGACCCCAATACCCATTGATGCATCTCTTGCAAAGGAATTGTGGGAAAATTCTAGTGATATTATATGTTTCAATGAAGAAATTGACCCATGAAGAGACCCAGACAGATGGTTTGGAGACAAGTTCAATGTTGTCAAACTGGAACAAGATCTCAGGCTAGAAGGAAGGGCACCTTACAAAACATTATGGGAAAGGGAAATGACTCCGAGTATATCAAATTGTTGAAAGAGCTGGGTAGAATTTCACCAGAGAACAAGTTGTGATTCAAATTCATGATCTTGAGGCTGAGAATTTGCGGTATATCTGCACTGATATTGATGTCGTCAGAGAAACTATTGTAGGAAAGAGAGAGCGTGTAAAGGGAATGAAGCCTAGTGAGACCTCTACACCACTTCTATGACTCTTCCTGTTTTTGGGTTGCATACCAAACCTTCCCAAAAACATGGGTTTTCATTGTCCTCATTCTCAAAAGAAGGGTATGATTTTGGATCGTTCAAATCTGCCTTCAAAACTATGAGTCCCAACACATCATCATTCACCTCAAGCCCAAATAGGGTTAGATAAAACAAGAGAAAAAATACAACTTCCAACACAATAAAATGCAATAGGTAAGCCATCAAGGCTGGCTACTACTCTTATCACTCTACAACTCTCAATGAACTAAAAATTTGCATTACCTTATGGAGTTATTTCCTTCCACATGTTTCAGTTCCAGTAGATCCTTAGGTGATTCCTCTTACATCATTAAAATATATCTAGATTGGAAATGCATCCATGCATTGGAATCGGTTCCATTGATTGGAGACGGAAAAATGTAGGAATGATCATGACCAACATTTCTATTGTTTTTATGAGATTTGGGGTGATTGTGGGTATACTTAGAGCTGAATATGATTACATTATTAAAATATTTCTAGATGAGAAATGTATCCATAAACTAGAAATAGGTCCATCAATTGGAGAAAAAAAAATTGCAGGAATGATCCATATCAATGTTTCTGTGGTTCTTATGTGATTTTGGGGGAGTGTGGGTATATGTAGAGCTGAATCTTCTTATAAAATTAAATATTTCCAAATCCAAAATCTATCCATAAACTCAAAACAGGTCCATTATTTAGAGATAACAACATTGAGGAACTATTTGGATCAACACTACTGTGGTTCTGATTTGTTTTCTGGGGGAGTGTGGGTACACGTAGAACTGAATCTGGTAAATTTTCTTCCTGGTTGAACCTTTATTAAAAAAAAATTTCCCTAGGAGATTCATAATGATAGATAAAATAATTTTATTAAAGGTGAAAATTATTAGCCCTAGGAATTTTCATAATGATAGATGAGGTAATTGATTAAAGGCCAATGGGTCTAGAAAGTACAACAAACCATGGCAAGGTGTTGGCTTGAGGGGTCTTGACCTAGGTTCAGAGGTTAGGGTTTGCCAAAAAACCCTTATACTACTGGCCCTTTTAGAAATGACCTACTTTCACAGGCCAAGGTCTCACCCGGAGTAGTATGGGAGGGTGTTGGAACCAGGTTTCCACATGCTGGGAGAGAGTAGGTAAATAAGGCAGATCTGCATTCATAACTTATCAGATTCACACAGAGAAAGTATATTCATAGGCTTTTAATAGTATAATCAGCATATAACCATAAAAAAGTTATCACATTTAATCAATACATTCAGATCCACGTGCGCATCGCTAAATACCATCACAGAGTACTTATAATCGCAACTAAGAATAGATCACATATGTACTTATACCATAACAAAGATACATTCATAGAACAAACTAATAGCACAGATGTATTCGCAGCTTAAACAGATACCATATATTCGCATCAATAGTAAACACGATAGATCTAGATAGCCCAAATATACTTCAACTATATTTCGCATACATTAGTATCCAAAAACCCAGTTACAACCAAAAATAGCCCACATACACAGCGTAGCAGGGTCTGCACACAACAGGACTCAAGATATTTTCCCACACAGCCAGCAGGAATCTTTACCCAAAACAACCCAAAACATAACTATCAGTTCGCACGTAGCATCAATCTTAATTAATGCCTACCTCTAGACTCAAACTATTCATCTATTTATATTTATGTAGCCTACACTATCCTGTGGTCCGCAAACTGTGGTTTGCAGACTCTAGGTCTACCCTTTGACCTATTACAATGCATTTGGGGCTTTGACCCACACAAAAATCCCTGCGTTAGACTAATTAATACAAAAAATATACAAAATTTGCAGCTTAGGGAGCCTCGTTCCAACATAAGGAAAAAGTATGGGGCGAACTTTGTATAAAATAGAAGTCGCCCTTGCAATATGGTGATTGAGAAGCATATTTAATTTTGATTCATGTAAATACTAAGTATGGATTGCTATTAACATTGATTAGGGAAAGTAATACAAGCGAAATAAAATTCTATGTTTGTGTGAAATTTTCCTTTGGATATTTTTTTTTTGGTGTTAGATGAAGCAATGTTTTTCTCTTTATGTTCAAACCTGAAATGTATTGGGTTGTATGAAAATATGGAGTACACTAAAATTACACCAAGGTTATTGTATGTAATACCAATGGTAATATATTGGTATTGAAAGTCGAGACCTGAAGATATGTTTGTCATATGGTAAGGAAATATGTGAATCATGCCAAAGAATATGGTAAGGAAATTTGTGAGTTATGGCAGAGAAACATTTTGTGTACAGTTATTGTTGAATCTAGTTGAAATATAAATGACATGAAAAGTTTGGTTTGGTGATGGAGCATGTAGTGTTCCAAGTAGTTGAAAAATTGACTCATCAGTTGGGGAAATTATTTATAATTATGAGACGAACTATAAACATGTAATGGATCCAACAAGAATAAATTATTTCAACTCATAATTATATGAAATTATTGGAATCACAATCATAAAGATATATTAAGATGGAGGTTGAGTGTGAATATATAATCGTTTGTAGCATTAATTTCCTACCAACAAATTTGTTTGCATCACTGACCAATTTTCCATCGAATTCAATACAACAACTAATATGTTGGGAAAAAAGAGGTAGAAGAAAGGAAAATTATAGATGCCATGGTGAGGATCCATCCCAAGTGGGTTCTCCCTCAATGAATAGCTCAAAACCTAGTTTCCCTTCTATATACTCATATATAGTGTGACTCATATTATTATCTGTTGTAACTCCACGACCACGACCTAAACCCAATCCCCTGCCTCATCCTCCATCATAAACAACGAGCTTGGAGTTATGATCACCAGTGCAGGACCATCCATTTCCTGTACACCATCATAGGCATTGAACTTGAGTTATGAGTGCTCATTTTTTCTTTGGTCCAATTAATCTCCAACGGAAGAAAACCTTGATCAATCTATCAAGGACTCTATCAAAGAATAGATGTATCAGAGATGATTCTCAATAGGCTTTGACAAGACTGTGAAATGGCATCTAGCTTATGAAATAGCTCATGAGAATGGAATGAATGGTGGGAAACACTAAGGAGGGAAAGCAAGAATTTTTGTATTTCTTTATTTCTATTATTATTTTTGCTTTTTGGAATGGAGGGAAGTATTTAAAAAATTCAAAAAAACTATTTTCAATTAAAGAAATAATTTTTTCTTATGTTTTAATTATTATTTTTTAAATGCATATTTAGTTTTAGTCTTTTTTTTTTAATTTTCTAAAAAAATATATTTATTTTTTGGTATTTATTTTTAATTTTTATAACCAAAATTATATTTTATCTTTATAAAAAATGGATTTTAAACATTCCATTCATGCCAGTTTGTGATTTTATGACAAAATATTAAATAATATATAGAAAATAACTTAATGCCATGTGTTGTGCCTTTGAGATGGGTCTTATACATCTGTTTCTTGCTAAGTTATATAATGTACTTGGGTTTTCTTAATTCAATAAAATTCATTATGTTTTTCTTTCCCTCTTCATTATATCTTAAGATGTTCAACTTGCACATAATAAAACAATAAAGTTAAAATAAGTTTGTCTTTGTCCTTTGTCAATATTTATCCCCATTAATCTTCCTCCTAATAGATTAATTGCCTTATGGTGGCCTTGAGTGGTCACTCCCATTAGTTGCATGCTTTTTAGTTTCCTTTTGGTGACATTTCTTAAACTTGATAACATGTTATTTAATTTGTGAAATTTTTTTATTGTCTATATTATTGTTAAATATTAATATTAAATATGTTGGTTTTGAGCATGGTTTAGCAAAACGTTCCCAAAAGGTTTGTAGATTGTCTTTTATAATCTAATGATTCATTGATTTATGAGATTGTTGTGGATATTTTTATTTAAGTATATTAACTTGTATGTAATAAAGTCAAAAGACACCACTTTTTGAGATTTTCATTAGACAATTTCCATTAAGGACATCAAGTTCACCATTGACTCTTGGGTTGAGAAAATATAGGAGTAACGAAGTGGCATTGTCTAAGCAATAAATTCTTGAAACATGTTTTATTTTTATTCACATTATAATACATTTGTTTGTAAATTCTCCATGAATATAGTCTCATCGAGCATGGGGGGCTTGAATAGTAAAGGGAAACGAAGGTTCCTAAAATAAAAATGGTATGTAGAGCACCCATAAATACTGTTGATACATGCAACAAAAATATTAAGGGAGTTTATACCTCATATAATTAGCAAATGGGGGAGGAATTGCCAAGTATTAGTGGTTGATGCTTGGAGATACTTGGCTGTAATGAATATTAATTGGAATAATCAGGAAATTAAGGTCACCAATATGTTTGCCTATTCTTGCATTATGACAATAAAATTTTAGTATATTGGCTTAGAGGACTACTACCATGTATCAAATGTCTATGACTCCAATATCCCAAATGGAAAACCTCTATTTCTCCATTATATTTCCAACACAATTAATTTATTGCTAGTGACTTCAATATTATCAAGTCTCTCGTGGAAAATATTGGATGAATCACAATGTTTACCAAGAGATTTTGTAAGCTATATCATCAAATCCCTAAGGTAGTCTCCATTAAAGTGCTCAATCATTGATTAATACATGTGTGTGTGGTGACTAACTTAATACATTGTTCTAATAACTCCACAAACTTAAGTATTCCACTCCATCACATAAATTGACCATATTGTGACATAAGTAAACCATGAGTAGACATGAAACCATTAGGAAACAAGAATTCCCTAGATCCTCAATTAGGTTCTTATATGATGAAGTGAAAATAAAAGGGGAAAAGAGGAATTCATGATTTAACCATCACAAACATGTGATCAAGTGTGAATAGGATTGTATATATTGATATATTTTCCAAAGAGGGAGTGAACACATGAGTTACAATTCATTGGGCCTTATTTTCCTTTCTTTTTATTTTCTTAATATAGGACTTAGGGAATGAGGCTTTCATAAGTTTGGCACAACTCACAGATATAAAATTTACATGAATTTTAAATTCAACCTTAGAGTTTAGACTTAGATACATCATTCTAGTGTATCTTTAATATTTTCTCTTCCAGGTTTTTCTTTTCTTTCGTCACAAATGACAAGAGGGAAAATATTTTTCCACAAATCTATGAATTCTTAATCATAAAGGAATCATATGATGAAAATGAATTAATATCCTATGGAATTACATAGGAACAAATTCGCTAAAGGAAATAAGGAGTAAAATAATATTGATGGGTAGCACCTACTCAAATCACCATGCATTTACCCAAACCATCAAGATGACATAATTCTCTGAGTAAAATTATGAAACTCCATGGAATAAATTAGCTTAGAAATTATAGCAAAAGAAACAAGAGTTATAAAAGAGTGCTTAAGTGATCAAAATAAAAATAATACACATTGGATATATCATATACACATGTATCATACATATCAAGCTCAATTTGGTAGCTAAATGAACCTCTTCCTACACCTAATGTCCTAGATGGATAAGGCAAGGTGTCATCAAACTAGTGTTACATCCATGAATTACATATAGATCCATATACATTAGTTGGAAAATGATTAGTGTGATACATAATCACATGAGTTGATATGACAAAATAAATTTAAAAATATCCTCTAAAAAACCATATAGAAAGTGTTGAGAAATGTAACTAGTGCTAGTCTTCATAATGCAATAAAATGTAATTCTTATCATTGATATATTTATTATTATATTCATTATTGTTATTTAATTTTTGTCAAATAATGTTATTCATGCTTATAGAGTCAAAAATAAATTATTTTGAGTCAAAATAAATGTATTTGGTTCAAGTCCTAGTTGGACTTTTGAAAGAAAAATAAAAGGAATTTTTATTTTGAGTAAAAGAATCAACACAAGACCAAGTGGACCATCCTTGGACAAGTCAACCTGAGAGGCAGCTATTTGAACCTCCTATATATATATATATATATATATATATATATATAAAGTCAACTATATCACTTGGAAGACCAATTAATTATCATCACAAAACATTGATTTGTGTTGCAAACAAGAAGAAAAGATGACTGAAGTCAAAGCAGAGATAAGATCCAAGTTTTTCAGCTTGTTTTTGTTCACACATGTGAAGGTGTTGTTGCATGTCTATGAAAATTACCTTTCCAATATTTTTCCTTCACTGCAAGTCTAAAAATTATGCGATTCAAGACTATATTTCAAAGGTTTTGACCAACGATGATTTTAATTGACTTTGAATTGGATGGAGGAGACTTGGAGGAGGGTTGAATTGGATATTTATGGAAGTCTTGGTATTGGATCTTGGCTATCTCATTTTGATATTATTCTATAAGAGAAGAATTTTTAGGTTTTCCTCCTTATGGGGTTTTTCCCTGGCTTGAAGCCTAATTCTTGGTGTTCTTTGTCTCCTTGTGATATTTATGTTTTGAGTTTTTTCTTAATTACTTGATGAATATTATAATATAAGTAATAAGAAGTCAACAATCAGTCAATCATTTTCTTCTAGCATCTAGTTTCTCAACGTGGTATCTAAGCTAAGGTGAAAGAAAGACAATTTCAAAGATCACAAATTGTTGGCATAATTGAAGACTCTATTGCAAAAGACTTATCTCCAAAGGAGGCTTGAAGATTTTTTTTGAATACATCCTCATAGAAACCATGTCTCTCTCAGGAACATTATTGAAGGCTATTGGAAATATTATCAAGTTCTCGTTCACTCATCAATACTCTTGTCCTCTCATCTTGAAGGTACTATAATAACAACTTCTCTTTCTTTAATAAGTAAGTACTCTATTATACTCTATTTCTAATCCTCATATTGAAATGGAATATATTTTTAAGGAAGACAACAATATTGATGGAGCTTCTAAATACAAGACTTGGAAGAAGAGAATTGATCAAGTTATCAAAGAAATTGAAGTCATGCAATTTGTTGAAGGAAATGTTAGCCAAATACAACAAGGGAAAAATTAAGGGTCAAAAAATCCTCTTTGAATCTATAAAATATCATCTCATTTCTTTTCTTTCCAATTTCTCTACATCTAAAGAAGTTTATGATAATTTTATTAAACTATATTCTATCAATACTACTGGTCAGAAAATATCTCTAAGAAATCAACTTTATGGAACAATAATGTCAAAAGAGAAAGATGTGGCCTCATACTTTATGAAAATATCAAATATAAAGGATAAAATTCAAGGACTTGGAGAAAACATATCTAATTTATGAATTAATCACCTCCATACTCAATCCTCTACCTTCACCTTAGAGTGATTTTACAAGTGGGATCTATGGAAGAAAATATAATCCATATTTTGAAGAAATTTGTTTTCTTTGTATTCCATAATAAATAAGGTTTAAGGCTAAATATTATATCGAACCTTACATTCAAAACATTGAAGCATTTGTTACTAAATCGAAGAATAATTTTGGAAAGTTTGGAAGATTTGGATCTCATCACAATTACCACAACAACAAAAAACCTCATGGAAACTCATACTTTTCTAAATTCCAATGCTTTGGTTTCAATGAATATGGAAAGTAAAAGAGTGATTGCCTCAAATATCCTAATAATAATAATAAAATAAGTGAAAGTAAGGAAAAAAATTAAGCACATATATCCTAATATGAAGTATTTGAGAAGAAATCAAAGGTCGAAGACAACAAGGAACTCTAATACTGAAGAATACATCAAGTACTAGGTTTGTAAGAAAGTTTATTTTTATTTGTTATTATAATATGGAGGTTAGAGTAGTAGTTACAGTTACATATGAAGGATAAAATGTATTTTGGATTCATAAATTATGAAGTCATGAATATATAGTTTAAGAGGAAGCATATAGTTTTTAAAATATAGAGTTATCTTCACAGTATTCTACAGTCACAATTAAGATTCTAAATATTTATAAGCAACCATAATATAATTTAGAAAGAAATGACTACAAATATAACCACAACAAAAACAAAGTCAAGGTCAATATGAAACTTTTCTTCAACATGATATTCATATCGATTTGATGATAAGTTGAATTCATACAATAATTCAACTAATATTACTCGTATAAGGTATTTTAGAAGTAGATCACATAGGATAACTAAAATGAAAAAAGAATTCCTACAAGAAGAATCTAGGAAATTTAACAGTATATATTGAAAAAAATAAATTGAATGAGCACGTAGAAGGAAGAAGTACACTTACCTCAGATGAAAGGGGAGTTTCATGTTCATAAACACCTTGCAAAAAATTATCTAGAAGGTCCTTATGGATTAGAGAAAATATATTTAGAGGGATTTGGAGGAAGAATATGATACATGGAGGTTCATATATACACTTTGGGCAAAAAGTTAAAAATATTCCTATTATCAAGATTCTCCTGGTAGGTTGGTTTTAAGTTTACAAATGTATGACAACATCACTATAGAGCCTTGACCTAATAATTGATTGCTTTTATTTTAAATACACCATTGATGAAACTAATGTTGACACTACTGTTGGTCATTATTTAATTTCTTGATAGAATGTGAAGCTTTATAATGCGAAGGAAGTAATATCAAATTTAGTGGAATCTAGAAGCAGAAAATGATAAGAAGGATCTTACAACTTGAGGTTTGAGGACACATCGATTAATTTAGCAGTGTTGATAATAAATAAGAGATACTATTTCTCTTTGAGATATGTTATGGTTTCATAGAAGAATACATAGCATATTTCTAAGCACAATAGAGGCAAAAGATGTTGCAATTGGTACGATCGATTGTAAAGTAGATTGACTTTGTAGAATATTTGAAGAGCTACTTGATGAGATGTTGAATTTTATTTTGATATTAATTAAGGGTACATGAATATTTTCAAAGAATCAGCAAGGTCCAAGTGCTTTATGATTCATTACATGATGCAAGATGAAGTCGTGAAGTAGTAGTATCTCTTCATTGATGAAGCATGTAGTCGATGTATTGATGATGTTATTTTTTTTGAAAATGATGGGTATTATTGAGAAAAACGTATGCTTGTGGATGTATCCTCCTTGTTTGATAGGGAGTTAGGGTGGATACCATATTCTCCATGTTTCATGTACTATGGCCAAGACTAACAGTCGTAAGCCTAGTAAAGAGACTAGTAGGGAGAATGGTGGATTGGATAAACATCTGGGATCGATATTATTTTATGATTTGTACTTTGACTAGGAATAAATTCCATAAGTCATGTGCAATAATATAAGATAATAATATTCACTTGGAACACCAATTTCTTATCATCACAATACATCGATTCTTGTCCCAACAAGAAGAAAAGAAAACCGAAATTAAAGGAGAGATAAAATTTGATTTTTTTCAGCTTGTTTACTCTCTTACATGTAAAGGTTTTACAATGGCTTCTCTCCAAAAATTACAAGTTTGAACTTCATCCTTCATTGTAGGTCCAAAAATCTTGTGATCTGACCAGATTTTAGAGTGTTTGATCAGCACTAAATTTCGTTAACTTTGACTTGGTTGGAGGAGGGTTGACTTGGATATTTGCGGAAGTATTTGTCTTAGTCTTGGGTCTTGTATATGTAATTTTGATATAATTCTATAAGAGAAGGAATTTTGGGTTTTCTCCCTTATGGGGTTTTCCCCTTGCTTAGAGTCTAATTCTTCGTGTCTTTTGTTTCCTTGTGATCTTTATGTTTTGAATTTTTTTGTAATTACATGATGAAGAAGATAATCTAAGTAATAATAAGCCAGCAAGCATTCACAAGTAATTATCAAGTTAAGATAAATCAATCATTTTTTTCTAGCACTTGGTTTCTCAACATGAAGTAGGGTTATAGGTCCTATGACACCCAACTTGCGATCTATGAAGGGAAATCCTTAATAGTCTCTCTAAAGAAATATGTTTTCTTGAGTGGGTCAAGAAGAGGTATGAGGCCTAACCAGTTTTATAGTTGAATAAGTTCGAATCTTGGTTTGTCAATTTTGGCCCTATGTAGGCAAGGAAATATGGAAGGAGGTGATTCCCTTGGAAGAGTTCAAAAGGGGAAGGACATATAAGTACTTATATAAAGATCTAGATCGCAAGGACCTCCCTCATAAATAGAGTGAGACATGTATTAAAAGAGAGTAAAAAATGATCCATTGAAATAGTGATAAAGACAATAAAAAATTCATTGAATGTCATAATAAATGGAGCATCTACAAATGAGGTGATCCTCTAACTCAATATCATGTATATGGCATAGCTAGTAGATATTATAGAGAACAGGAAAATATCGCAAGAGAGATAGAAAATGTAAACTGATAGTAAATGATGTATGTAGAATATTATCTTGAAACTAGTAAGTTCATGAATCCATAAGATTTTAAGGTCATTGGCATCATCATAATCATTTTTATCATCTTCATTATCATCCTCATGAAAACCATCATCGTCATCGTTATTTTGATAATTGCATTATCATCTTAAACACCATTCATGTCGTCATCATCATCGTCATGGTTATGGAAATTTTCGTCAATTTTTCATAACTATAGGTGTTGTAGGAGATATCATCGACCCAAATAATGCGATGAGTGATAGAAAAATGGTTATTTAAGACATATATTATATATCCATGAGAAATAAAAACTATATTTTTGAGATATGATCAATGATCATCATCATCACTACCGTTAACATCGTCATTATCATTTTCATCATCCCCATCGTCATAATTAATGTAATTCATATCATCATTGTTGTCATCATCGTCATGGACATCATCATCATTGGCATCACCATCATCATTCATGTGATTATTGTTATTGATGATGACCTAGATGATAATGATGATTAGATGATGATGACTTAGATGATGATGCCAAAGATAATGAATATGATTATGACAATGAAAAATTTTAAAAATTGGGAAGATTTCCCAAGGTCATTAGCAATGTCATCATCACAATCACTGTCATCATCATCATAATTATCATTGTAACCACCATATTATTTATCATCATTGTCATTATCATCCTAATCACAAGTCATATCATTGTCATCATCTTCATTATCATCATCGTCATCATTATTGACATTGTCATTAGTTTCTCATAATTTTCAACATCATAATAAATATCATCAATGCTGAAAATATGATGAGTGTTGGAAAAGGGATGGAAAAGTGAATAGAAAAATGGGGGAATAATAGATGTAAAATTGGATGAAAAGTGGATGCAACATAATTAGATGCAAAATAATACGGAAAAATTGACACAAAAGTATATGCAAGAGTAGATGCAATAGTCAATGCAAACTTGGACATAAAATAGGATGCAAAGGTGGATGCAAAAGTGGAAGAAAAAAAGTGTGCAATAGGAGGCATAAAACTTGGCATGAATTGTGGTGAAACAAATGTGGATGCAACAATGGATGTAGAAAAGGACACAAAATTGGATGCAAAAAACGAGGAAAAACTTGGATGCAAAAAGTGATGTGAACATGTACACAAACATTGGTGCAAAAGTGGACACAAAATTAGCTGCAAAAGTTGAAGAAACATAAGTGGATGTAAAAGTAGATGCAAAATGAGAAGTAAAACCTGACGTAAAAGTGGACGCAACAGGGGATGAAAAAAAAATACACAATATTCGATGCAAACTTGGAGACAAAAGAGGGCATGAATGTGGATGAAAAAGTGGAAGCAAATGTGGGTTGCAACGGTAGGCACAAGATATGGAAAAAATTGTGGTGCAACAAAAGTGGATGTAAAATATTCAAACTTGGATGCAAAACAAGATGCAAGAAGGGATGTAAAATTGGATACAAAAATGGGTGCAAAATGAGAAACAAAATTGGATACAAAAAATGGACGCAATGGACATAGATGAAAATTAAGATACAAAATGAGACTCAAAACCCAATGCATAAACCTAACATAAAATTGGATGAAAAAATAGATGCAATATTTGATGAAAATATTGGATGCAAAAAAGGATGCAAAATTAGAAGCAGACATGGGTACAATAGTAAGTGAAAAGCATGGCACAAATTGTGGCACAACACGAGTGGATGTAACCAAAGATGAAAAAAGAGAAGCAAACGAAGATGCAAACAAAGGCACAAAAAGGGATGTAAAAGTGGACGTAAACATCGATGCAACAATGGATGCAAAATATGATGAAAAAGTTGATGCAACATAAGTTGATGCAAAAGTAGATGAAAAACGAGACACAAAAACTGATGAAAATCATTATGTAAAAGTGGATACAAAGAGGGATGCCAAAATATATGTAAAAGTTGATGAAAACCTAGACGTATATGAGCATGCAAATGTGGATGAAAAATTAGAAGAAAAAGTGGGTGAAAAGGGAGGTGCCAAACTAGGTAAAAATTATGGCACAAAAAAATTGGATGCAATAGTGGACAAAATAATAGATGCAAAAGGGGATGTAAATATGGATGAAAAAAAAATGCAAAAGTGGATGAAATAAAAGTAGATGAAAAACTAGAAACAAAACACAATGAAAAATTTGGTGCAAGGGGGATGCAAAACTGGATCCAAAAAATGATTTAAAAAAAGATGCAAGAGATGATGCAAGTTTAGGCACAAGAAGTGGATGCAATAGAGGATTCAAAAGAAGGTGAAACAAAATTAGGTTCCAAACTTGATGCAAACCCTACAACAAAACTTGGTGCAAAGGATGGCATAAAACTAGGCATAAAACCTGGTGCAAACCCTATTGCAATACCTGGTGCTAAAATTAGTGTAAGAGTTGGTGCAACAATCAGTGTAAATTTTATGTCAAAATTTTCACCATATTTAATAAATGGACACAAATAACACCAAAAATGGGCTCTAGATGCAAAAAGGGAAGAAAAAAAGGATGTTGATAACATGGTTTTGTAGTAGTGCGTGAACTATTTCGCTAATGAATCTTTTATGTTATTGTGTATCTCTCTTAGGTTAGTATTATTACTTCCTTCTAGAGATTCAATTTTTGTCTCCCCCCTCATGAAAGTCTCCTTTTATACGTTGAAATTGGTGTTTCACAAATGTAAACTTAATTTCTTGTTCAAGGTTTATGTATATAATCTCTTATGTTGTCTATTGAAACCAAGACGAACCTTTGTGTTATGGTGGTCTCGTTGATACTCCGGATGGGGCTTCTACTCCAAAGAGTGTCAGGTATAATTGGGACTTCACATTAGGGATACCCCCTATCATTAGAGAACTTTTGAGGTCTAAAATGGGCCTCCTATGAAAAATGTACAACAAAAATAAACTTTATAAGAACCAATAGGATTCAAGATGATGATGTCAGCCATGGGGGATGATTCATCATTTTTGTAGTAAAAATTTAAAAAGATTAAAAATAATAAAATAATAAAACTACTTTTTTAAACTTGTATTTTGAACTTATCTCCATAAGTTTTTACTCAAATTTTTAGCAAGATTTCTCGTTGGATTCAAAATTTAATTCCTCATCCAAGGAGTACCCATGTTGCATACTTTCAATGGAACAATGTTGCTACAAGAAAAATGAGAAATACATGAAAAAACATGATTGGAATCACGTTTTTCATGTATTTCTCATTTTTCATGTAGTAGTTTCAATCAAATATATGCAACATGGCTACTACTTGGATGAGGAATCTAATTCTACATCCAACGAGCACTCCCTCTCGAAATTTGAGTAAACCCATAGCGAGATAGGTTGAAAATATGAGTTAAAAAAGTAGCTTTTTCTTTTTTCCCTTTAAAATTTGATGATGTAATATAATATTTTATTATTATTTCCACTGTTATTTTATAATTTTCTTAGGAGGCCCATTTTAGACCTCAAAATTCCCCTAATGATGTAAGCTATATCTAACATTGTCAACAAAAAAAATGGCGTAGCTGAAAGAAGCTTACACAACGAAGCTAAAATAATTGAAGAATAGTCACAAGAAAGAAGTTAACATTATGGTCAAACAAGCTTTGAAGACCCTAGTCGACCTTCATATACTTAGAGTATAGGCTCTTAAAATTAATAGACCTTCAAAAGGCTTAATATCCTTTCATGGGAAAGTTTTCGGAAATATAAGGCTACTTTGCACAATTCGATTAGATAATGAGTGAGAAAAATGTGCAATTAGAATCCCTGAACACAACTAGAAAGGCTCCAAAAAAATTTATTGAGTAGTAATAGAAAACATTGGGATGCGCTAGATTCACTAACTCGACATGATAAGAAGAAAATGGTAAAATACCAGTCTCTAGTCGATGTTTAGAAATCCTGATGGGAAGTGGTTTGAATGGTTGTAGATGAAGCTATCAGTTTGGTTAAGTAAATATGAGTTTCTACCATGTAATTGATAGAGGAATGGAACCTCAAGCCCCTAGAAGATTCTCACATCTATTCCCCCATTAAATTAAATCTAATGGAGACAATCATGGCCTAGATAGATGTGGTTATGGAAATTAAAAACATTTCAAAAGTTGATGACAAGTCAATGGAAAATTTCATCATTTCCCCCACCAATGTCGAAATTTAACATTAATCCTACACTATTTGCATGAATAAGGATATTAAAAGGTTACTTGATAATGAATTGAAAGGGGAGTGACAATTATTGAAGATGGAAAGTTGTTGGGGGTGAAAAATCCTAAATATTCATGCAACCTAGATGACATATTGCTAGTTACCATTAAAGAAATTTTAGCACCACATTAGTGTCAAAGGCGTTACCAACACATTAAATTTTGTAACTTTAAATCAATGTATAAATAGAAAATATCCTCATAGAAAAAGGAAGAGGTAAGGGGGGTGGTGAAAAATGAAAAATTGGATGCTCTTGTTTAGACTCCATCTTGCAATATTTTGTAAAATAGTCTTTACCTACCAGTTATTGCAATTAACTTTTCCACAATATATATACGTCTCTTCTACATTGTAATTGTTGATGCTTGTGGTTTATGAATGTTATATATTTGGATAATTTTATGAGAATTTTTTTATTTTATCATAATTATTTGATAGATCTTAATGTGGATTACACTTATAATGGTTGAAGAATAAATCGATATGTTGATAAATATGCAAGTGATAGATGATTTATTTTTATTCAAGAAAATGATGATATATAATGCTCTTCAGCTTCATCCAATATTTTGATTAAATTCCATGATTATTGAATAATTAACATCATTGTAAATAAATAAGATAGATATATATCGAGGTAAGGATGTAAATCTCATTAGCAGTTACATGTAATTTAGTTCTAAAAGAAAATGATCCATTACGTTGAAGTGGCGATTGGGCCCACATACTGGTCATAGACTACCATTCCAAATGAAAATAGGGCTAATTGTGGCCTGTGAAATGGTTTTCTCCCATGTTGAAAACTACTCCAACAATACTCCCATATAGGGAATCAACAAGCTGATATATGTAACATGTTCTTCCGCCCTCATGAATATCACATCTATCGAATGTGGAATACTATGAATAGGATTGTTATCCATTTCTAAGACTCTACAAATTTATTCTTAAATACTTCTTGGATCACGTACAAATTCCTATGAGATTCCAAAAAATAAACCTACTATGATATCAATATGTTATGTAAACTATTGTGAATATTCCATTATATATTTTTTCACAACAAATATAATAAAATTAACTAAAATTTATTCTATGAATGTTAAATTGCTTTAGGTTCTATATTTGTTAATGATTTAATTTATGGTTATGCTTGAAATAAATTAAATTTGGAGAATAGATAACAATGAATACAATCACACATCATTCATAATTGGCACATATATATGTTCTAGGAAATCGTTACAAGAGACAACTCAAGTAGAATGTGAGGTTTTTTTTCTATGTTTTCTTTGAGGAAGGGAAAAAATGTAAGTAGAAAGGAGAAGGAACATTGCATGGGATTACCTAAGACATGTGGCCTATATTTAGGTTACCACAAAACACTAGCTTCCTCTATTATACTTTTTCACTCTCACTCCCAGTTGCTCTTCTCTACTATGGAACAAGATACACTCAAATAGAATGGAACCCCTTATCCTCCTAATGGCCTAGTTCTAACATAGACTGATAGCCAACTAAGGGTTAGGTTTGACTCTTTTAACTCTTAACTTGAATTACAACTTAGAGTATTTTAAAATGTTCTTCATAGTTCACAAATGGCTAGCCTATTTTTCATGCGTAATTGGGTTGACATGGCATCCAACTGTACCGTGGTGGTCAAACATGGTGAGTTAAATTGTGGTATAACTTTTGTATATGAAATCTAATTGACATGAGTCTTAAACCATTGGGAAGGTATATAATTGTAAAAAACTATCCTAATGTTCATTAATTAAGAAAAATATTTTTACCTACCAAAAAATAATTTAATTCCTTGAAATAGCCATAAAAGGTTGCATACCCTAACTCTCCAAACAAGGAACTACTAGTAAAAAAAAGCCTACAAGTTGAATCCTCAAAAATTTCCACTCTAAAAGCATAGAGATAATTTAATGATCCAAATTACAAGAAATATAATGATCCAATACAAATCAAATATTATATGTCATGATATAGAAAATTAAAGTCAATATCTAGTTCCCTAATAAAATAACCTTCATTCTTCCCAAGGGCATCATGATACCAAACTAATACACCTCTTGTCTCTCCAATATATGATCACCCTAGTTAACCTTTATACCTTCATAGAACTAGTCTTCACTTCACTCATTAGACTAGGAGGATATTTTTCTATATGATAAACCAACTTCACCACCTAGGAAAATCATCATTAGTAGATGAAAGGAGAAATATTGTTCTTTAGGAGGTTCTTTTGCTATAATATGATAAACCAACTTCACCACCTACAAATATCATGCTAGTAGCTGGAGGAAGATGATGAACCTTGAATAAACTGAGAGGGGGGCGATTTAGTTTAGCCCATGCATGGACATTAAAATTCTTTTCATTAAATTCATTAACTAAAACCTTACATGAGCAGATTAACAAATAATGACCAACAAATTGAATATGTGAACAACAAGTAATAAGTAGACTAATACATCACATAATCACATAGTGACAATTGATATGGACACCAGATATAAGTGGAAACCCATAAGGGTGAAAACCACGATTTTATTATCGTTGTGATGCAAAGGCAAGCTCATACTAATTATATCTGATTTCCTGCAGGCTCCAACCTACAGGAGGATGCTACCTCAAATTTATGCAAGCTAAAAAATGCAAGGAAGCTCCAAATCCCTCACGTTTTCTACAAGCTACAACCCACAAGAGGCTCCTACCTCAAGAATCTCTAGCTGAACACTTATCAAGCCACAAATTGAGAGGACACGACAATCCCCTGATGCAAATAAGAAACAACAATGTGATGGTTTACTTGGTCATAAATTTTTCATCTCTCCATCTTAATTTATGCCTCTTCTTCCCTTCAAATATGCTTCACATTAGCTCCATATGTGCCACGTAATTAATGCATAACTTCTCAATCAACTCTCTCACATTATCCTACTCTCTAACTACCTATGCTTTCAAAAATCACATATTTTATAAATTGATAGTTTGCTCATTGTTTGTATCCCACATAAGAATATGAAGTGAATAGGGTTGACTCTTTGCCTTCCACTCATTTGTTTCCAAATCCTTCATATCTTTAATATTAGACCACAAAAATAAATAAATATTCCAATATTAATTTCAGCCACATGTAATCATTAATTGCATCAACTAAATTCTAATATCAAATAACAAAATTTATCATTAATGCATCACAAAATATCTGTCTTTTCCTTGGAGTCCTTCCTTTGTATCACAACAATTCAACTCAATCAACATGCCAACATCAATGTTCTACCAAACCACCAATGCATATACTACTCCTTTGCCCCTTGCAACTGCATATCTTGTTGCTGCTCTTCGTCTTTTTTGTTTCTCCTATATACCTTTGCTAATCCTAATCTACTCCTTTTCCATCAATGAAAATATTTCCAACAATCTCCCCCTTTGGCCTTGATGGCAACACATTTTTCCTCCCTATTTCATTCAGATAAGTGTCTTCCTTCCTCTGATTACCCCCCCCCTTTGACATAAATGGAAAGTGGGTTACATATTTCTTGTAGCCCTCCAATCACCATGGGATGACACTAATGCATTAACATTCTACAATCATCACTACAAATGGTCGATTAGGACTGTTGTCAATTGAACACCATTTCAAAATGACTGCTAGTCCATATGGTACATACGTATCGTTGAGAGAACACTTTGTACACAATAAAATGATACCATCCAAATAATAAGTGTATTTCACTTGCATAATGCTAAAGATGATAATAAAAATGCTCCATAGAAAAAACTATGTATAACAAAAAACTCCATCGAAAGAATACAAGAATAATGAGGGTGCTCCATATGATATATAAACCCTTATGAAATAAATTTCGAAGGTTAAAAGACATCCTCCTTAATTCTAGATGTGGTGCTTCTCTAGTCAGACACTCAAAGTACATAAAAGAAATCCCACCAATGTTAGAAGCACTCAAGGAACCTCAAAGAATATATATTTGGCTATACAACAATTAATCCTAGACAACTTGGATGGAATTAGCATGTCTAGATTACGTGGAAAACATATAAAATTAAAGGAAACCAATTATCCTTTTTGCAACTACTTCAACATCAGTGACATTAATTGGAGTTACTTGACTAGGCCCATAAGAGTTTGTCTCCTCTACTGCAAGTGGTTTCCTTTTTACAATCTGATAGATTTCGGCGAGAATTGACTAAAACTATTTCTCCACATTTGTAGATTGCAATGTGAATGTTTCCATGAAGGAAAGGCCCTCCTTTTCAGCAAAATCTTATGCCTCATCTATTGGCACAAATCTGAGGTTTAGTTCACATTTATTTCCAACCAACAAGATAGCGATGTTTGAATTTGCATGGTATATCAATTCTCAGAGCCACCACTTCACGTTATCAAAAGTAGCATTCTTTGTAATAACATACACCGACAAAGCTCCCACAACACCTCTATGATAAGCACTTGCGATTTCTCGATAACTCTCTTGGTCAACTATATTCCATATCTGTGCCTTGATTGTCTTTCCATCTACCATTTCACCTAGATTGCTTCAGTTGCAAACTGTTAAAATTTCGAATGACCCAACACCATGTTAGAAATTTTAAAAGGACAGCGGGAAATGATTTTCCCTCAACACATAAGGAGTTGACACAAAGTTGCAGAAATGACTTTAACCAAGACAACACATTTACGGAAGTTTACACAAAGTTGTAGAACTCACTTAATCCATACCATACAACTATGGAAATTAATTTATGTGAGTACTCTTTTCAATACAGGGTGGTGGAGATTAAAATCACAACTATAGAGAGGAAAAAATATAATCAACTAATTTTACTCACGATGAAACATAGTAAAACAGAGTGTTATGGTAAAACACATACATGAAAATTTCCAGAACCAAATCGCAACTAACTAAACTTTATATTAAAACTTCAAAACACTAAATACATTCACATATGGAGGTTGTGGCTCCTTCAAAAGTAAAACAAGACTTCTTACTTGGATTTACATTCACCAGTGTTGCGGAGTAACACATAGTAATTTTTTTTTCACTTACCCACCAAAATTCGCTCCACGAATTTCTCCTTCTTGTCATTCCAGACTTACATTCGTCATGTTACACAATAATCAATTTGCTCCCTAAAAAAACTTACATGTAAAATCTAAACATATATATCTAATAGATTTAATTCATGACAAACATAATTTAATTCAAAGTATGGGTGGACATCATTTTCTAAACATTATAGAAGTTTCGTGAAATAAACAAAACTTGCAGATTAAATATTTTCCCATGCTGATTTAATAACCATGTATTAAATTCTATTTGATTTTGATTTATTTAATCTATGGCGGAATGGGTAATTGTCCTTTACTCAGAACTTTTCCTCCTCTACAAATTCAATCTGCAACTTGCAAAACATTAACTGAGGTATGGTTGTTTCCAGTTCATTTAATGTGGTGGTTTAGATTAATTCTCCAACACTCTCCATTAATCATAATTTCCATCATTGATCATTCCTAGACACTCTCCGAGATAAACAAAATTTTCACGTGCGAATGACTTTGTGAAGATGTCTGCAAATTTTTCCTCTGACCTGCAATGATGTAACACAATTTCACCATTGTTAACTAATTTTCTTACAAAATGATATTTGGCATCAATATGCTTTGTCCTCTTGTGGAAACCATAATTCTTTGATAGTGCAATTGTTGAACTGTTATCACAGAAAATTGTTGTTGCTCCATCTTGTTCATGACATAAATCGCACAACATCCTTCTCATCCAGCTTCTTGACATGATACTGCTATTGCGACGATATAATCAACTTCTATTGTTGACAATGATACTATCGATTGCTTCTTGGAAGCCCATGAGATGGCTCCTGAACCCAAATGAAAAACATATTGTGACATGCTCTTTCTGTCATCCACACTTCCTACCCAATCAGTGTTAGTGTAACCAACTAGCCAAAAATCATCAGTTGCAGAGTATAGAATGCCATAATCCTTTTTCCCATTGACATTCTTTAAAATTATTTTCATTTCTTGCCAATGTGTCTCCTTGGGTGTATCCATGAACCTCGACACCAAACATACCACATACATTATATCTGGCCTAGTTGCGGTCAAATACATTAAGCTGCCCACTATACTTTTGTATAATTTTGGATTGACATTTCTGCTGCAATATTCCTTGCTCAACTTCAACCCCATGACAGTTGGAGTTGGTGATGGCTTGTTGTTCTTCATATTAAACCTCTCTAAAATTTCTGCAACATACTTTGCATGAGAGATAAAAATTCCATTTTTTGTTTCCTTCACTTCTATGCCCATAAAATATCTTAGCAACCCCAAGTCAGTCATTTCAAACTCACGTTTCATGACTTCTTTGAAATTATCAATGAGAAAATCATCACTGCCTATAAAAATCAAATCATCTACATAAAAAACAACAATAAGAATCTTACCGTCACTTTTTTTTTATGTAGAGAGTGGGTTCTCTGTCACACTTGTCGAGCCCATTATCGATCAAGTAAGCATCTATTCTGCTATACCATGCACGCGGTGCTTGCTTTGGCCCATAAAGAGCTTTTCACAACCTACACACCTTGTGTTCTTGGCCTTCTACCTCATAACCAGGAGGTTGCGCAACATTCACCTCCTCTTTCAACACTCTATTTAAGAATGATGACTTTAGGTCCATTTGATACACTTCCCATTTTTGTTGCGTTGCAATTGGAAACATTGTACGCACTGTCTCATCCTTGCGACTGACACAAATGTTTTCACATAGTCTCTTCCATGTTGTTGCTTGTATCCTTTGACAAATAGCCTTACTTTATGCCTTTCAATCTTGCCTTCAATTTTTCTTTTTGTTGTATAGACCCACTTCACTCCAATGACTTCTTTACCTTGTGGAGAGTCCAGTAACTCCAATGTGTCATTCTTTCCTATTGCTCCTATCTCTTCATTCACTACCGCAACCCATTTCTCTTCCTTGACTGCATCCTCAAAATGTTTTGGGTCATCTACATGACAAAATAATGAAAATATTGAATTTATACCAACACTTCTATCAGCTTCATCTTGCTGATATATTTCACTTAAATTTCCGGATTTGTTTCCACTTATGCTTGAAAAAGATGTGCTTGGTGTTGCGCTTGAAGTAGGTGGAGTTTCGGATCCTTGTGGTGTGCTTGTAGAAGCACTTGCTTGGTTACGAACTGCTGTCCTATTATTTGTTTGTGGTGGCATATGTTGGCTGCCTTGTTGAGCTTGTGTAGGTGGAGGGGGAGTCACGATTGAGGAATTACTTGTTGCAGTCCATTCCTCTTTCTCTTCATGAGACATACATGTCTCCACATTCAATGTCTTCTCTAAACATCCATCCCATGCTTTTTCTTCTATGAACTGAAAATCTCTGTTGATTATTACTTTCTTGGTTTATGGATTATAGAGCTTGTAAGCCTTGGATTCATCATTGTATCCAAGAAATATACATTTCTCCCCCTTGTTGTCCAACTTCTTCCTTAACTGATCCGGGACATGTGCATATGCCACACATCCAAACACTCTCATGCGAGCAACAAATTGCTTTGTTCCACTCCATACTTCTTCTGGAACTCTGTTCATCCAACTTTTGGTTGGACATCTATTAATAATATAAGATACACAAGTGACAACTTCAGCCCAATAATCATTTGGCAAATGTTTTTCCTTCAACGTACTTCTTGCCATGTCCATGATCGTCCTATTCTTTCTTTATGCTACACCTTTTTGTCGAGGTGTATACCTTGTTGTAAATTTCTTGTCTATTCCATGCTCTGTGCAAGAACATAGGAAATCACTTGAGATATTTTCGCCACATCTCTCAATCCTCAACAATTTTATGTAGTGTCCACTTTGCTTCTCAACAAGAGCTTTGTAGTGACAAAATTGTTCAAACACTTCACTTTTCGTTTTAGAAAATAGACCCATGTCTTCCTTGTGTATTCATCTATAAATGTCAAAATGTAATGGCTGCCACCTAATGATGGTGTTTGCATTGGTACTAATAAATCTGAGTGGAAAATCTCCAAAGCTGCCTTTGCCCTTATACTCTTTCCTGCTGAAAATGATTCTATGTGTTGTTTGCCCAAGATGCAGCCTTCGCATAGGCTGTCTGGTTTCTCTATAAATGGTAATCCCTTTACCATGCCTTTTCTATGCAAAAATTTCAAACCTCTTAAATTGAAATGATCAAATCTCAAATTCCATAACGAGTTCTCATCTTTCACTTCTTCTTGAAGGATATCTTGTGTGATAGCTGCTACAACACCTCCTTCCTTCAAGTTTGATCTCATCTTGAGATGAAACATTCTATTGCTTGTCATATGCACTTTTACAATGAGCTGTCTACTTGGAGGTTTATCTATGATCTTCATCTTTAAAAAACACATTATATCCCTTTTGTATGAGTTGTCCAATGCTTAGAAGGTTACATTTCAAACCAGGGACATAATAGACATCCAACATGAACTTCTTCTCTCCCTTCTTTGTTAGTATGTCTATTCTTCCTTTTCCCATGAGAGAGACGTTGCTATCAATCCCCAATATTACTTCAGATTTTACATTCTCACCTAAATTGGAAAAAAATTCTATGTTTCTAGTCATGTGGTTGATACACCCTGAATCTAAGAACCATACATATCCTTGTTTTTCTTGTGCTACATTACAAGCTAAAAACATGTTATCATGGTTCTGAGTTTCCTTTATGAAATTTGCACTTGGTTTGCTACCTATGTCATATTGTTTCTTTCTACATTCATTTTCATAATGACCATACTTCTTACAATAATGACATTGGACTTGAGATTTATCATACCGTTGTCCTTGTGCTTGATTTTGGCTTGAGCCTTGGCTTGAACTTTGATTGTTGCCCCTTCAACTTTTGCTTGCAGAGTTGCTTCTTCCACATTTGTGTGGGCTTCTTCCTCTTCCTCGGTAGTTTGATCTTCCTCCACCTCTACCTTGACCAAATGAAATTTGTGTCTTGAATGCATGCTCCAATGATGATTTTGTTGTTCTGTTCAACCTATGCTCATGAGACATCAATGATGCATGAAACTCATCCACTGAAAAATGTGAGAGATCCTTTCTCTCTTCTACGGCCACACCTATGGCATCAAACCTTGCTAGCAGACTTCTGAGAATTTTTTCAACTATGCTTCTTTCTTCAAATGTCTCTCCACGGGACCTGATTTGGGTAACCAACCCAATCACATGTGTAAAGAATGATTCTATACTATTAGACTCTTTCATACAAAGAGTTTCAAAATCTCTTCTCAGCATTTGAAGTTTTGCTATCTTCACCTTTGCCATGCCTTAATAGGCTGTCTCGAGGGTATCCCATGGCTCCTTGGACTTCGTTGCTACTGTAACCCTTGCGAAAATACTCTCATGTATTGTTTGAAAAATATAGAAGAGCGCTTTGGAGTCCTTCTCCCTATTATCCCTCAACAAATATCTTTATGTTTGTGTCAAAGCATTATATGTTGTTGCATTTGCTGGTTCTTGGAAACCATTCTCCACGAGCTCCCAAATATCTTGTGAAACAAAGAGGGCCTTAGTTATAATGGCCCAGTAATCATAATTTTTACCATCAAATTGTGGTAGTTGAGGATTTGTCAAGCTTATGCTTGCTGCTGCCATCTTGACTGTGTAAAAAAAACCTTTTGACTGTGCACAAAATTTTTCAGCTCGAGAATATGCTCCTAAAAACAACTTTGAACTCATTAGTAAAAACACTATCTTTTACTGATATTTTAAAAACCGCTCTGATACCATGTTAAAATTTCGAATGCTCCAATGCCATGTTAGAAATTTTAAAAGGAGAGGGGGAAATGTTTTTCCCTTAACACATAAGGAGTTCACACAGAGTTGGGAAAATTACTTTAACCAAGACAACCTATTTACAGAAGTTTAGACAAAGTTGCTGAAGTTACTTAATCCATACCATACAATTGCAGAAATCAATTTATGCCAGTTCTCTTTTCAATATATAGTGGCAGAGATTAAATTCACAACTATAGAGATGAGGAAATATAATCAACTAATTTTAATCACTGTGAAATAGAGTAAAAGAGAGTGTTTCAGTAAAACACATACATGAAAATTTCCAGAACCAAATTACCACTAACCAAACTTTATAGTAAAACTTCAAAACATGAAATAGATTCACATATTGAAGCTGCCGTGTTCATTTAACTCGGTAGTTGAGATTAATTTTCCACCGCTACACACCCATGATAGATTTGGATTCTAGGGAGAATTCATTTAGAGTAAATCTAGAAAAAAATTCAAATTCTTGATTCTTGAATCTCCAATCAACCCCACATTGAACCTTGTGTGCCAATCAACACCACTATCGATGCCATCATATTCATCATCAACCTTGCATGCCATCCTCACAATAAACTTAAAACCCATCGCTGACCCACAAAACTAACTAAAATTTCACTGTAAATGTAAACCCGCAAATATTTCAGAATCAATGACTCTTAAACTACAAACATCCCCAACACCTTCTACATTCACAGTGAACTCCATTATGATTTGCTGAATATTATCGACATGCTTTGGTAGTAAAGAAAAGAAAATAACACCTGTGGTTACAAATATTGAGATCATCTCCTCCCATAACATCATGCCAGTATACTGAAAAAGTGATTCAAATTCACTTCGAACATATTCATAATTTTCTAGTCCATTCCAAGCGCAGTGCGATCCATTTAGGTCACCTTTATATTTGTCGACGGAGAAACTCGTTTTCCTGCTAATGGCCAATACCGACACGGGGAAACAATTGGATGGTCATGCTTCATGCAATGACCAAGGTCTTGAAGGAGTTGGTTATAACATGTTGCATCCCCCGTGTAAAACAGAGGTCAGGGACTGGCGAATCCATAATCCAAAAACAAAGAGCACCTCTTTGTCGGAGGCAGTGCCCCTCCATGTAGATAGATTAATTTTTGGGGCTTGGAATTCCATACCAATTAATGAAAACAACACCGCATGCTGAAATTTCTTCTAAATCCTCCTTAAAAACCATCATATTGGATTTATATGGCAAGGAGGAAAGGAACAGAAATCATTTCATCTGGCTCGATTGGAAAACATCACCTTACCAAAAGAAAGAGGAGGATGGGGAATTCTGGAGATTGAGTCTTTTGGCAAGGCGCTGATTATAAAATCTCTTTGGAGAGGTTTGACCAAGATAGGTTTATGGCCGGAGATTATAAAATATAAATACTTGGGACAGAAAGAAGCGGAAGATTGTTTAAGGACAGGATGGGATTCAGTCAAAGAAAGATCTGAAATATGGAGGGGCTTCTGCAAGGTTTGGCCTGTCATGGAGAATTGTATTGAATGGAATTTTGGAGAAGGAAACAAAATACTGATTGGTAGTGACCAGCTAAAGGAAAAAGGGAAACCGATCAACGTATGCAAAGATTTCATAGCAAAAGTAAACCAGAGGGGAATTTTCTATTTGAGACAGATGATCAGAGAATGGGATCAGGACATCCCAATTTGGAAATCATATAAAGAAATTGGCCTAAATGAAATGTGGAAAGTGGACTGGGACAACTATATCCAAACTCTGAAAGAAATGGGGCTCATGAGAAATGCTAAAGGGGACAGCCTGTTGTGGAACAGAGCAAAAATGGGGGAACAGATAAATACAAAAGAAGCATACAGAGAAATGATCAAAAATCGATGGGGAGAAGAACAACAGGTATGGTTCAAAATCATGTGGAAAGTTAAGGTACAGACTAAAATGGTAATCTTACTGTGGCTGATTTGGACAAACAAGAACTTGACATGGCAAAATCTACAGAAAAAGGGCTGGTAGGGGCCTGGCATATGCATTTTATGTGGGGAATGTGAGGAAGACAACACACATCTTTTCTACAACTGTTATTTTGCAAAGGAAATTTTGAAACAGTTATGTGACCTTTTTAAATTGCCAACCCCGAACTATACTACGACAATAGACTATGTGAGATGGTGGTTTGGGAGAGGTAAAAATTGGAGAATTTTTCCACCCATGTTTCATTGGCACTTATGGATTTGCAGGAACAGAAGACTATTTGAGGGCAAGAAGTATACATCCCAGGAAATATGCAGCAAGATATTTAGTTCAATAAAACTGAACAACATTATGAAGAAAAAGCAAGACAAACCTCCGGAGGATATTCTGAGGCTCCGGCCTATTGAAATCTGATACCCAGCAGGCTTCTTTGATGGAGCATCCAATAATCTAAACTGTGGATGTGGAGTTTGGTTGTTGTTGGCTCCGGACTGCCATTACAAAATATCATGGAACGGGGGAAGAGGAACAAACACCAGGGCTGAAGTCATAGCTATTTGGGGACTGTTATGGTTTGCAACAAATCTTCTCTTAGAGGAGCTGTGGGTTTACGGGGATTCAAAGGTGATTATTGAACATCTGAACAAAGGAACAAATCTGAACCCAGATTTTCTAAACCACTGGCTGGAGCGGATTCACACCTTAAGGAGCTCTTTTGACCATATCACCTTTTGTCACGTATTCAGGGAGAAGAACCAGGAAGCTGACAGATTATCAAAAAGGGGTTTAAATGGCACTTTTGGGATTATGGAATATGAGTTCATCACATCAAATAGACCTGCTGAAATAGGGAAGGTAAAGTTTAATTAATCTTTCTTTTTTTGACTCCTAAAAATTGTGCTCACAGCTGCACCACATCATGGTAAATCACACAAGGATTATCATTGAAGAAAGATGCGGAGTTTCAAGTCATAATACATGAACATTTACCAGCAGTGTGGTATGTCTGCTTTTTTTGTGTAAAATTGTAATCTGTGTAAACCTGAGTATATGTTGTGCTACAGATTATTATTTGTAATGACTGTAGGGAATCTCAGAAACAGGATTGTTTTTGTCTTATTGATTTGCGCAAAAAACTGATACAGTGCTCTTTTCAAATATGTATCACAAAATGTTTTTTATGAGGACCTGGTATGTGCCCTGGTACACTTATATACACCAGATTGTATTTTTTCATGCTGAAAAAAAATATTGAACTACGAAAACTTCAGCCTTGGATTTTCAATGAAAATTATATGGAGGTTATGTTGGTTGACAAGACAGCGATTAAGATGTCGATGCACGATATGGAGCAAAATTTCATTTTATATATATATATATATATATATATATATATATATATATATATTTTCAACGTGAAAAATATAATATTCAATGCCATCTACACCATATGATAGATGCCACTCCATATGACATTTTGTGAGACCTTGACTCAGTTGATCCCGCACCTGGATTCAATTAGTTGAGTAAAGATTACTGTGATAGTGCTGAGACTCATCGACATATGTTGCTGCCAAATTAACGCTAAGATATTAACGTTGAGATATTGACGTTGTCAGTTTAACGCCGAGAAATTAATAAAAAAAATGCTAACTGAACACTATATACTGTTATTCGCCCCATGCCGTCCCGATTTCAATGTGAGTTCCATGTTGATGAGTAAGAAGGGGGTATGGACGATTGACGTTGCCTTGAAGTTTAATATGATCCAGGCACAATACCCTAATGCTGCCTTGAGGTTTAATATAAACGTTGCACATGATAATGTGACCCAATGTAATATATAATATATATATGCCACTATTATAGTATATCTTCCACGGCAGTGTTGTAATAAACATATTACCATCGAGTTATGTAATATTTAAACATTGAGGTTTATAATGCATCACCAATGTATTAACACATCGCATTCCATTGTATTGTATTGTAGCCTATACGGTTGAGGCATCATAATTCATCCTGCCATTATCTGACATCGCATTGCATTGTAACCTTCACTGTCGTCGCATCATATTTCAACGTGCCATTATCTGACATCGCATTGTATTGTAACCTTCACTGTCGTGGCATCATATTTCAACGTGCCATTATCTGACATCGCATTGTATTGCAACCTTCACTGTCCTGGCATCATAATTCAACGTGCAATTATCTGACAATGCACTGCAACAAGACAATCATTAACTGTCCTCGCATCATAATTCAACGTGCCATTATCTGAGAATGCACTGCAACAATGTTGAATTTTAACTTCAATTGCACCAACGCAGAGAAGGACAAACGCTAAGGAATTTGTATGGAGCATGCCATCTAGAAATTAAAATCTGCTTTTAATTAAATCTGTAAGTTGTTGTTTAATGGTTCTGCCGCAGTTCCCTGACCATTGAAGAGATTATGGTTCCAAACCACGCAATCGGAAAACTCAAACGCTGTCCTTATCGCCTCTTAATTCTTGCAACCACCACATTCAAATCTTAGAAATTCACCCCTAGATTTTTATTTCTCATTTTCACGTTCCAAATTTTTATAAGTTGTATTCTATTGAGAATTCGCATCACAAAATTCGCTGACTTCAATAGGCAATTTTGGAACGTGAAAATGATCATTTCGATTTGGTTGAAATTTTGTTTCAAGTTCAACGAGGTCCCAGGTTAAAGAGTTTATTAAAGTTTCGTTATGTTTTAAGTTTTAAAACATATACGATGGTGATT
Organism: Pinus albicaulis; assembly: GCA_034641835.2. Lineage (NCBI taxonomy): Eukaryota > Viridiplantae > Streptophyta > Pinopsida > Pinales > Pinaceae > Pinus > Pinus albicaulis. The sequence goes on along the minus strand of CM076581.1, from coordinate 1,506,164,440 downwards.
AAAAGATTCATCCAAGGTCTGTTATATATATATATATATATATATATATATATATATATTAAAATTTTTAAAATAGATTTGTTTTAATTTTGTTATAATGTGCTTTATATGTTATGACATTTAAAAACAAAAAAAGGCAAAAAGCATTGTAATTAAAAAAAAAAAAAATAGACAATATGTAATTTTTATTACACCGCAGTGTATAAAAAGGTGAAAAACATATTGTAAGTTTTAAGTTTTTACACACAACAGAGTGTAAAAGTTTGAATTGCACAAAGTGTGTTTATTTTTTTTGAAGAGTGAACAGAGTATTTTCTATGTGAGACAGAGAAGAGTTTTGTTTGGCACTGTGTCTTGTAACAGTCCAGCATTTTGTAATCCCTCTTAGAGGAAGAAGTTTTTTTTTTATTATATTGTAATAGATTTTTACAGTGAATGAAATATAAATTTTCCAGTGTTCAACTCTATCTCCAGTGAAGAAATTTTTAATATTTTCTCTGTGTTGTAGAGGGGAGTTTTATTCTCCATTTATTGTTCTGGAATTTCAAATATTCCAACATGGTATCAGAGTTAGTCCAAGCTCTTTGAAGGTCAAAGAAGTTGAAAGAAAGGATTTATTTATTGCAGCAGCTTCTCCAGCAGTGTGGAGACTCAGCCAAAAGAATCCAAAGGTATTTCTCTATACAGTTTTTGTGTTATTGTTGCAGAACAGTCAAGTGTTTTTGAATCATAGTTAAGAGTGCAGAATGGCTGGAGCCAGCACTGGTATGGGTATGGGAAATATCCACCTCCCACTATTTAATGGGAAAAACTATGACTACTGGTCAATAACTATGAGAGCTTTATTTGTCTCCCAAGACTTATGGGAATTTATTGAGGAAGGCTTTGAAGAGCCAGAAAATGAATAAGAGTTTTATGTTTTAAATCAGGCAGGAAGGGAGTTACTGAAGAGCAATAAGAAGAAAGATTCCAAAGCTCTCTTCTTTTTGTATCAAGTAGTGCATGAGAGTGTGTTTCCAAGGATAGTAGCAGCGAAGAGATCCAGAGAAGCATGGGAAACTCTCAAGACAACCTATCAAGGTATGGAAAAAATGAAGACAACAAAACTTCAGTTGCTGAGGACAGAATTTGAGACTCTCTGTATGAAAGAGTCAGATACTATTGACTCATTCTTCACTCATGTGATTGGAATGGTCACACAAATAATATCTCATGGAGAGACTCTTGAAGACAAGAGGATTGTTGAAAAACTCTTGAGAAGTTTACCCTCAAGATTTGATGTGATTGTAACCACCATAGAGGAGACTAAGGTCTCACAAATTTTTCAGTGGATGAACTACATGCATCACTGATGACCCATGAACAGAGATTGGGTAGAAGTGAAAACTCATCTCTGGAGCATGCCTTTAAGACCCATATGTCTTTCGAGAGAGGAAGAGGGCAAGGTAGAGGAAAAAAGAGAGGAAGAGGCAGAAGCCAAAACAGAGGTGGAAGGAACAACCCTTCACATTCACATGGAAGGTGCAACAGTCAAAATCATAGCCAAGGCCAAGGCAGCAGCCAGCAGAGTGGTCAGCGAAATGCTCAAGGACAAAGGTGTGATAATTCCAATGTCAAATGTCACTATTGTAAAAAATATGGTCATTATGCTAATGAATTTAGAAAGAAGTAGAATGATATGGGAAATAGAACTAGTGCAAATTTCACTAGAGAAAATGTCAACCAAAATAATTTGTTTTTAGCTTGTAATATGGTTGAAGAAAAGAATGAGGACTTATGGTTTCTAGACTCCGGTTGTAGTAACCATATGACAGGAAATTTAGCAATGTTTTCTATGTTAGATGAGAGTGTGAAGTCACAAGTCACACTAGGAACTGATAGCAAAGTTTCTATTATGGGAAAAGGAAATGTAAATGTTTTAACAAGGAAAGGTGCAAGGAAATCCATATCAGATGTGTATTATGTTCCAGGAATGAAGTGTAACCTCTTGAGTATTGGACAACTTGTCCATAAGGGGTATAATGTTTTCTTTGAGGATGATGTTTGTACCATCATGGATAAACCGCCCAGCGAACAATGTATTGTTGAAGTGAAGATGACAAGGAACGGGATGTTCCCTCTTAGAATGAGAGCAGATTTGAAGAATGGTGAAGAGAAAGTAGCAATGGCACAAGAGACTTTCCAAAGCAAACCAAAAGATGATAATTGGTTGTGGCACTTGAGATTTGGACATCTCAACTTTGGAGGTCTTAGCTTGTTGAATAGAAAAGAAAAGGTAAGTGGTTTACCATTGATAGAGAAACCAGACAACCTTTGTGAAGGTTGTATCTTGGGGAAACAACACAGAGAAAGTTTTCTTTCCGGGAAAAGCATAAGGGCAAAGGCACCCTTAGAGATTGTCCACTCAGATTTATGTGGACCGATGCAAACTCCATCACTTGCTAACAGCCACTACATGTTAACATTCATAGATGATTTTACAAGAAAAACTTGGGTTTACTTTCTGAAGAACAAAAGTGAAGTGTTTGAAAAATTTTGCAATTTCAAAGCACTTGTTGAGAACCAGAGTGGACTACATATCAAAGTCCTAAGGACTAATAGAGGAGGTGAGTATATCTCTAAAGATTTTCTACGTTTTTGTAGAGAAAATGGTATTCATAAGCAGTTTACAACTAGAAATACTCCGCAGCAAAATGGAGTAGCTGAAAGGAAGAATAGAACCATAATGGACATGGCAAGGAGTATGTTAAAGGAAAAGCATTTTCCTAATGATTATTGGGCTGAAGCTGTACATTGTGCAGCGTAAATTTTGAATAGATTCCCTACAAAAGCAATTATGAACAAAGTGCTGGAAGAAGTATGGAGTGGCACAAAGCAAGGTGTCACACACATGAAGGTTTTTGGATGTGTGGCTTATGCACACATACTGGATCAGCTAAGGAAGAAGTTGGACAGCAAGGGGGATAAATGTATTTTCATTGGATACAGTGAAGAATCCAAGGCCTATAGGTTATACAACCCATCAACCAAGAAGTTTATTGTGAGCAAAGATGTTCAGTTTATTGAAGAGGAAGCTTGGGATGGAAGCATAGAGAAAAAAGTGAATGTTAAACATTGTTTATTTCATGATGAAAATGATGATGAGTTGGCTGAAATACATCCCCAAACAATAGCACCAACACAAGAGTAGCAAAGCACACCTTTGAGGAGAAATGAAAGTGCTTCTCCAAGCACACCACAAGGAGAAAATTCAAGTGCTTCTTCAAGCATTTGTACACCTAATGAAAGAGGTAAGAAATTTAGAAGTTTGAAAGATATTTATGAACAAGATATAACAAATGAAGGTATCAATTCTTTTTTTGCTTTATATTGTCATGTTGATGATCCTGTTCATTTCGAAGAAGCTATTAACGATAAGAAATGGATAGAAGCTATGGATGAGGAGATTAATGCCATAGAAAGAAACAAGACTTGGGATTTGGCTGAACTCCCAAAAGGTGAAGATGTCATTGGAGTTAAATGGGTCTGCAAAACCAAAATTAATGCTCAAGGCAAAATAGAGAGACACAAGGCAAGACTTGTTGTCAAGGGTTATAAGTAGAAGCATGGGATAGATTATGAGGAAACTTTCGCACCGGTTGCTAGAATGGAAACCGTGAGAGCAGTACTATCCATAGCAGCGCAAAACAATTGGAAAGTTTACCAAATGGACGTGAAGTCAGCATTCCTAAATGGAGTGTTAATGGAAGAGGTTGACATTGAACAACCTCTCAGCTATGAAAATAAAGGCCAAGAGCACAAAGTGTGTAAGTTGAAGAAAGCTCTTTATGGGCTGAAGCAAGCGCCAAGAGCGTGGTACAGTAGGATAGATTCCTATCTACTAGAAAATGGTTTTGAAAAGTGTGAGGGAGAACCCACCCTCTACATCAAAGAAAAATATGGTAAAATATTGATTGTAGTTTTATATGTTGATGATGTTATTTTTATAGGTAATGATGATTACCTTATTGAACATTTTAAAACAATATGAAAGAAGAATTTGAAATGACTAACATGGGTTTGTTGAGATACTTCTTAGGAATAGAAGTAGAACAAGATGAAAATGGGATTTTTATCTCACAAGCAAAATATGTTAATGAAGTGCTGGAAAGATTTAATATGCAGGAGAGAAAAGTAGCAATCACTCCCACAGTGATGGGATTAAAACTCAGCAGAGAGAACAACAGTAAGGATTTTGATCCTAGCTTGTACAAGAGCATAGTTCGCAGCCTCATGTATTTGACTGCAACTAGGCCCGATATAGTGCATGCTGTTAGTTTAATTTCCAGATTCATGGAAAAGCCAAAGGATGCACATTGGCAGGCAGCAAAAAGAATTCTGAGGTATGTTAAAGGTACAAAATGGTTTGGTATTTTATATACTGCTTTAGAATGTTCAGATTTAGTTGGATACACTGACAGTGATTGGGATGGAAGTGTCGATGATTGGAAGAGCACTTCCAGTTATGTTTTTCACACAGGTTCAGGAGCCATTTCATGGGCTTCTAAGAAACAACCAATTGTAGCGTTGTCTACAGCAAAGGCAGAGTACGTGGTAGCTACAGCAGTAGCATGTCAAGCGGTTTGGATGAGGAGAATGTTAAGAAGTTTTTGCCAAGAGCAGACAAAAGCGACAGTGATTTTTTGTGACAATAGCTCAGCTATTGCACTGTCTAAAAATTTAGCTTTTCATAAAATAACAAAGCACATGGACACCAAATTTCACTTCATACGTGAATTGGTTAACAATGGTGAGATAGTTTTGCAACATTGCAGAATAGAGGATCAATTTGCAGATATCCTCACAAAGCCACTTGCGTAGAAAAGCTTTGAAAATTTCAAGAAATGCCTGGGTATGCTAGAAAACCCAGCAGTTGAATTTAAGGGGGAGTGTTGAATTTTAACTTCAACTGTAGCAACACAGAGAAGGACAAATGCTACAAGAATTTTTCTGGAGCACACCATCCATAAATCAAAATCTGCATTTAATTAAACTTGCAAGTTGTTGTTTAATGGCTCTGCAACAGCCACCTGAGTATTGAAGAGATTGTGGTTCCAAACCACACAACCAGAAAACTCAAATGTTGTCCTTAACGCCTCTTAATTCCTGCAACCACCACATTCAAAGCTCAGAAATTCACCACCAGATTTTTATTTGTCTGAAAGGGCCATGTGGAGTAAATATATTGGATCGCGTTGTTTTTTTGGGTCGGTTGCATTACCAAAATCCTGACCCGAATTTTTATAAGGTGTATTCTATTGAGAATTCGCATCACAAAATTGGCTGACTTCAATAGGCCATTTTGGAACGTGAAAAGGATCATTTCGATTTGGTTGAATTTTTGTTTCAAGTTCAGCGGGGTCCACCAGGTTAAAGAGTTTATTAAAGTTTCGTTATGTTTTAAGTTTTAAAACATATACGATGGTGATTAAAATATTAATCCAAGGTTTGTTATGATTATATATATATATATATATATATATATATATATATATATATATATATATATTAAAACATTTAGTGGGCCCCAAACGAAGTCCTTTTAAAATAGATTTGTTTTAATTTTGTTATAATGTGTTTTATATGTTACGACATATAAAAACAAAAAGGGCAAAAAGCATTGTAATTAAAAAAAAAAATAGACAATATGTAATTTTTATTACATAGCAGTGTATAAAAAGGTGAAAGACAGATTGTAAGTTTTAAGTTTTTACACACAACATAGTGTAAAAGTTTGAATTGCACAGCAGTGCGTTTATTTTTTTTGAAGAGTGAATAGAGTATTTTCTGTGTGAGACAGAGAATAGTTTTGTTTGGCACTGTGTCTTGTAACAGTCCAGCATTTTGTCATCCCTCTTAGAGGAAGAAGTTTTTTTTTTTTTATATTGTAATAGATTTTTACAGTGAATGAAATAGAAATTTTCCAGTGTTGAACTCTGTCTCTAGTGAAGAAATTTTTAATATTTTCTCTGTGTTGTAGAGGGGAGTTTTATTCTCCATTTATTGTTCTGGAATTTCAAATATTGCAACAAACAAGACAACTATGAACTGCACATAATATATAACACTTGTGGATATTATATGCAAAATAGAGCAGAAACAATATTTTATTATGATGGTCATAAGGCAACAGATGCACTATTAGCATGCGGGTAGAATTTCATTGGCCTTACAACCATCAACGCAAATCTTTCTGGTTTACTAGTGGTCTGGTGTGAATTTTTAGGAGTTTTTTGTGTTTGAATTTGGCGAAAAAATTTAAGGTGAAATTTTTATTTATGTTATTTAAATTGGTTTTTTAATTGTATATATGGATTTATCATTTAAAATTTTTTTTCTAGAGCATTTAAATTTTACAAAATTACTCATTAAACTTATGTTTTTAATAAATTATTTTAAAATTTTAGAAAAATTAAACCAGAAAAATCGAGAAAAAACCCTTTAAAAATTCACAATAAAAACAATTAATCCTATTTATCTCAGAAGTAAAGTTTCATTCTAATATGAATAATTTCATCTCACATTACTGTCAAAATAATATTTTTTGGCATATTCGAATTCACTTTTATTTCGACCCTTTTGCCATGACAAGGAAATATTTGTGTGTTAACACTTCTTGTTTATTGCCCATAAGCTTTACCTCTAACGTCTTCATTTATTCACTGTCCAATCTCTAGCTTTCAAGCATTTTCGCCCCCTCTTGAAACCCTAGATCATTTATCTGTTGGACAAAGCAGGTTGTACATTGGTGATGAAACCAGTAATAGATCACATCAATCTTCCTTCTAGAAGAACGCAAGGAAAAAATGTTGAGTACCACCACTTTGCATGAAGAGATGATGTAATTGGAATCCGATTTTGGTTATATTTTCCATTTTTTAGTCTCTTTAGCATCATCTGTCGGATCCTCTAGGACAATGGAATTGTCGTCCCATGTGTTCTCGGAGACACCATGGTCGATATTTAATAGAAATATTATTTCTGATGCAACAACGTTGAAGGTCACCCCTTGAGGAGAGGTTGGTCTACTGTAGATGTGATTCTGTCAGCGTTTCCCTTTTGCCTCCCCCGTTCCCTGGTCTATGTGGCCTTCTATCATTTTCTTCTCAGAATATTAATTACCGAATTCGTGGAATTTGGTAGACAACCATTATCTATACTCTTCGGCGATTAAACTATATAATTGGACCTTATATTAAAAATCAACAATTTCCGAATAAATGACTCATAAAAAGACCTTGGATCTGGGTCCCGCCTCCACAATCAATAGCCAGTCAAATGTACGCCCGTACCTTAGGTTAAATTCCATGCATCTTCGTTGTGCGACCACCGTCCGATGACTCTGCGCCAGATCGATGGCTCTCGACGATATCGCTCGATGTCCTCGTACTAACTTTAACATGCGATGAGAATACGGAAAGGCGGTTTTGCGTGGGTCCACTTCGCCACGTGTCGATTCCTCTATGGAATCTCTCCCCCCTCAGGAAATACCGCTTATTCACCAAAAGCGGTGCGATATGGGCAACCCACTTCCACAATTCCACTTGTGGTTTTGGAACAGTACTTAATCAGGGTTCACGTGGGGTTGAGATATCATTTTAATTCGTTAACTCAGGTTAGGGTTCCAATATCAAACAAATCTATCTCGTTGTAAAGTGGGAATTCTACCATTCAAACAACGTTCGCGACCATGGTTCCTCTGCACAGACCCCGCCTGCGGGTGGTGTTAATCCAACAGGGTTTATCCAATTAAATTTAAGAGAAATAATGGACTGAGGGATACAGAACCTATACGGTAGGTTAATTCAAGAAATATATATATATATAGTCCAATCACTTCACAGTTAAACCAATTTCTTCACAAATAATGACACAAGACAGTTAGATACTCAACAGAAATTGAAATTCATTTAACTGGAAGCAATGCACAGATTTATTGCAGGAACCTCTCGTCCTCTTGCTCCCCCTCTCTATACATCCGAGGGATTACATTTATATACATCAACATATGTCCTTTCGGTTCCTCTGTGAGGACCGTTATGGTAACTCAAGAGCCTAATTACAATTATTCGAAAACTAAAATATGACAGATGGTCTAACCATTTGACTTCTACAACTCTAACTGATCTAATAATACAATCAGCTAAGGTATTGACACCTAGCTGTAACCATTCAAATTTTTTCAAACCCTCCTAGCCACAACAATTGGAAAAAAATCCTACATTGCTGGATAGTGTCTAATGCCCCTGCATCAGACTCCCGAGGGAAATATTCTTCATGGGCTCCTGTCCATGAGCTCTCCCACTGATCTGCCTATCTTCTGCAACATTTCTTCAGTCATCCAAGTGGCATCTTCTTCTGGCTTATCCTTCCATTTGATCAAGTACTGAAAGTACTCTTGTCCTCTTGTCCTTCTAAACACTCTTTTGTCCAATATCTTCTCTGGTTGCAATGGCTGTGCTGGAGGTAGCTGCTCTTTCCACTCAATCTGTTCCTTGTCTGTTGATCCTTCTTCTGCCCCATCATCTTCATAATTGTACAAATCTACAACATTAAAAATGGGAGATATTCCAACATCAGGAGGTAATTCAATCTCATAAGCATTTGCAGAAAACTTCCTAAGTATCTTGCATGGCCCAATCTTTTTGAACTTCAATTTATTGTACTGCTTCTTTGGGAATCTATCCTTTCTCAAGTGTGCCAAAACCTGATCTCCTACTTCAAAATGAGCTTCTTTTCTGCTCAAGTCTACTCTGCTTTTGTATCTGATGCTACTACCTTGTAGTTTCTGATTCACTTGTTCATGTATGGCCTGGATCTTTGAAGCAAATTCCTCACCATCTGCACTTCTCAGCTCTGCCTTTCCCAGATTCTTGCATTCCATAAACAATATGAAATGGAATCTGCCCTGTGTTCCTGTTTGGTGAGTCATTATATGCATATTCTGCCTCAGGCAAAATATGATCCCACTTCTTGGGGTGATCTCCTGCAAGACTTCTCAATAAATTTCCTAGACTCCTATTCACTACCTCAGTTTGTCCATCAGTCTGAGGATGATAAGCTGAGCTAAAACTCAGTTTAGTACCAAGTTTCTTCCACAATGTTCTCCAAACGTGCCCCACAAATCTGGTGTCTCTGTCTGAAACAATACTCTTGGGTAACCCATGTAATCTAACAACTTCTCTGAAAAACAAGTTAGCAACATGGGTGGCATCACTAGTTTTATAACATGGAATAAAATGTGCCATTTTGGAGAATCTGTCCACCACAACAAAGACTGCATCATTCCCTCTATGAGTCTTGGGAAATCCTAGAACAAAATCCATACTCACCATGTCCCAAGGCCTGTCTGGAATAGGTAAGGGAGTGTACAATCATGCATTATGGCTCCTTCATTTAGCATATTGACAGATTTTGCAATTCTTCACAAAATTTTCCACTTCTGCTCTCATCTTGGGCCAGTAATAGAAGTGTCTCAACTGCTTATAAGTCTTATCAGTACCAAAGTGTCCAGCAAGTCCACCACTATGCTTCTCTTTGGGCAAATTTTCTCTCATGGAACATTTTGGTACACACAGTTGGATTCTTCTGAATAGTAAGTCCTCCTACAAGAAATAATCTAGCCACTGGTTTCTATTTGTTAAAATAGGGTTACTACATGCCTCAAATGCTTCCTTAAAATTTGGATCTTTTTTATACAATTCTTTCAGAAAACCAAATCCTACAACTTTAAAATTTGTTTCTTGAACAAGTATGTACCTCCTACTCAAAGCATCAGCTACTTTATTGGCCTGACCACTTATATGTTTCAAAACAAAATTAAAACCTTGGAGATAATCAACCCATTTAGCATGCTTATGTTTCAACTTGGGCTGCTGTACAATATACTGCAAAGCATGATTGTTAGAATAAAATACAAATTCCCTGGACATCATATAGTGTCTCCATTTCTTCAGTGCTTGAAAAATTGCATAGAATTCCTTCTCATAAGAGGAATAATTATTTCTGGTGTCATTCAGCTTTTCACTGAAATATGCCACAGGCCTATCATCCTGACTCAACACAGATCCAATGGCCTCTCCACTGGCATCACACTTTACTTGAAATGGTTTAGTAAAATCAGGCAGAATCAAAACAGGCTTTTCCGTTATCTTTTGCTTCAACAGTTTAAAACTTATTTCTGCTTCAGTAGTCCACTTAAATGGCGGTTTTCTCTTCTTTATTGTCTCAATTATGGGTGCATTAATCTTACTGAAGTTCCTTATAAACTTTCTGTAAAAACTAGCAAGTCCATGGAAACTTCTTACCTCAAAGACCTTCCTGGGTGAAGGCCATTCCACAATTGCCTTAACATTTTCTGGGTCCATCTTCAATCCTTCTGCACAAACAAAAAAACCCAAATACACCAACTCTTCCTTCATGAATGACCATTTCTTCAGATTTATCAGCAGTTTCTCTTGGTGCAGCTTCTTCAAGACATGATTAAGATGCCTTAAATGTTCTTCTTTAGTTCTACTGAAAACTAATATATCATCCAGATACACTATCAAAAATTTACCAATGAATTCTTTCAGTACTTCATTCATGAGTCTCATAAAAGTACTAGGTGCATTTGACAACCCAAAAGGCATTACCATCCATTCATATAGTCCTTCATTTGTTTTAAAGGCAGTTTTCCACTCATCACCCTCTCTTATTCTAATCTGATGGTATCCACTTTTTAAATCTATCTTTGAGAAATATTTAGCACCACTCAAATAGTCCATTAAATCCTAAATTCTGGGAAAAGGGAATTTGTACCTGATTGTGATCTTATTAATTGCTCTGGAATCAGTACACATCCTCCAGCCTCCATCTTTATTTGGGCTCAATACTGCTGGTACAACACACAGACTCAGACTTTCTCTAATTAGCCCTTTGTCCACCAATTCCTATACTTGTCTCCTGATTTCCTCATTTTCCTTGGGAGTCATTTTGCAGGCTGCTTTATTTGGCAAATTTGAACCAGGGATAAAATATATCTGATTGTTGATCTTCCTCACAGGTGGCAGCTCATCAGGTAAATCATCCACAACAATGTCACAGTAATTGTCTAGCACCTCTGGGATCTCTACTGGTAAATCAGAAATATTTGTAGAAGTAAGAACTACTTTAGGTTTGCAAACTAAAGCAAAACCTACCTCTTCTTCTTCTATCTGCTGAAAATATTCCTTCCTGCTTAGCAACAAGGTCTTTGGATCAATCACTCTGCTAGATGGCTCTCCTTTTTCCATGGGTATCAATGTATGATGTACCCCATCCTTGAAGATCTTGTAAGTGTTCTTCTTTCCATCATGCACTGCTGCTCTGTCAAACTGCCAAGGTCCACCCAGCAGTATATGACACAGATCCATGGGCATTACATCACATAGGACCTTATCTTTATATTTTCCCATTTGCAGTTCTATCTAACACTGTTCTTTCACAACCAGCTGGTGCCCTTTATGCAGCCAGGACACCCTATAGGGAGTTGGATGCTCCCTTGTCTTTAATTTCAATTTTTCTATTACCTTAGTGGAAACTAGATTGTGTGTGCTGCCACTATCAATGACTAGCTGGCAGCATTTCCCTTGGACTTTGCATATGCTCCTAAACAAAGTCTTCCTTTCTGTAGGCTCAGTGACCTCTTTGGCTTGCTTCAATAGGACCTTATTTACCACTAAGGATTCTCCCCTCTCTGGAAGAATTTCTTCTTCAATCTCTGCTTCTTCTCTAGCCTAGGAAACAACAACATTTCTTGGACCAACACCCACATTCTCTGGACATTCATTGTGCTTGTGTCCCACTTGCTGACATCTATAACACCTCAGTTCTCTACCTCTGTCTCTGTCTCTGCCTCTTCTTCCTTTTCCTCTATAAGAACCGCTTCTGACTCTTGCATCCTCCTCTGTAGATGCATTCTGAGGTGAGCTACTGTTAGCTCCATCCCTGGGTGTAGCAGGCTTTCCTCTACCACCCTGACTTCCCTTTCCACGGAAAGTACCTCTCTTCTTGGCAGACTATTTCCTCAGGAGTTTCTCCTCTTCTTTCAAGGCCATTTGATAGGCCTCTTCAACTGTCTTAGGAGACAGGAGACCAATCTCATCTTGGATCTCCAACTTGAGACCATTCACATATCTGGTAGTCTTCTCAAGTGTGTCTTGGAATTGCCCAGCCCTTATGCTTACTCTGTAGAATTCCTCTGTGTATTCTTTTATTGTCAGCAACCTCTGTCTCATGTTCTGCATTTGCTTATACAATGTCAGCTGGTAATCAATAGGCAAGAATTTACCTTTTAATTTAGCCATCATTCTGGTCCATCTCTTGATAGGTTGCTTGCAAACTCTCCTCCTCTCTACCTACACTCCATCCCACCAAAGTGAAGCATGTCCTTTCAGCTTTGTTACTGCAAACTTGACCTTCTTATCTTCACTTATTTCTTCATAATCGAAGCACTTTTTCATCTCATTTATCCAGTCCACCAGCTCCTCTAGATTCAGTTCCCCTGCATAACTCGACACTTCAATTCTGGGCTTAACTGCAGACCCCAAAACAGTTCTAAGGAGTCTCATGTCAAGAGGAATTTCAACATTTTCTTTTGCTTCTTCTATCTCAGGTTCGCTGATGTCTTCAGGGTCTCTGGTCTGTCTTCGCTCTATGACATCCATTCTAGCCTCAAACCTCTGCAAAATCCCCAACACCTCAGCGTTGGCAACAGGTCTCCTTCTGCTAGCACCTCTACCAACTTGGATTTCCATGTCAGCAAAAACAACTTCAGACAACAGCTCTGATACCACAAATGACGCAACAACGTTGAAGGTCACCCCTTGAGGAGAGGTTGGTCTACTGTAGTTGTGATTATGTCAACGTTTCCCTTTTGCCTCCCTCGTTCCTTGGTCTACGTGGCCTTCTATCATTTTCTTCTCGGAATATTAATTACCGAATTCGTGGAATTTGGTAGACAACCATTATCTATACTCTTCAGTGATTAAACTATATAATTGGACCTTATATTAAAAATCAATGCTTTCCGAATAAATGACTCATAAACAGACCTTGGCTCTGGGTCCCGCCTCCACAATCAATAACTAGTCAAATGTACGCCCATACCTTAGGTTAAATTCCATGCATCTTCATTGTGCGACCACCGTCCAATGACTCTTTGCCAGATCGACAGCTCTCGAAGATATTTCTTGGCGTCCTCGTACTAACTTTAAAGTGCGATGAGAATATGGAAAGGCAGTTTTGTGCAGGTCCACTTCGCCACATGTCAATTCCTCTATGGAATCGCTCCCCCCTCAGGAAATACCGCTTATTCACCAAAAGCAGTGCGATATGGGAAACCCACTTCCACAATTCCACTTGTGGTTTTGGAATAGTGCTTAATCAAGGTTCACGTGGGGTTGAGCTATCCTTTCAATTCGTTAACTCAGGTTAGGGTTCTGATATGAAACAAATCTATCCCGTTGTAAAGCAGGAATTCTACCATTCAAACAACGTTCGCGACCATGGTTCCTCTGCACAGACCCCGCCTACGAGTGGTGTTAATCCAACAGGGTTTATCCAATTAAATTTAAGAGAAATAATGGACTGAGGGATACAGAACCTATACGGCAGGTTAATTCAACATCTATATATATATATATATATATATATATATATATATATATATATATATATATATATATATATATATATAGAGTCCAATCACTTCACATTTAAACCAATTTCTTCACAAATAATGACACAAGATAGTTAGATACTCAAAAAAAATTGTAATTCATTTAACTGGAAGAAATGCACATATTTATTGCAGGAACCTCTCGTCCTCTTGCTCCCCTCTCTATACATCCGAGGGATTACATTTATATACATCAACATATGTCCTTTCGGTTCCTCTGTGAGGACCGTTATGGTAACTCAAGAGCCTAATTATAATTATTGGAAAACTAATATGACAGATGGTCTAACCATTCGACTTCTACAACTCTAACTGATCTAATAATACAATCAGCTAAGGTATTGACACCTAGCTGTAACCATTCAATTTTTTTCAAACCCTCCTAGCCACAACATGTGGACAAAACTCCTACATTGTTGGCTAGTGTCTAATGCCCCTACATCACTTTCGCATGGGATTTCAAATCTCCACCACTACTTATGCTGCTATAGTTAAATTTGAGTTCTGTTAAATCTAATTTTATTAATGCGTTATCCAAACCAACAGAGATTTCAAGTTCTCGCTCTCGGATGCAGTAGGTAGAAGGGGCCAATGAGGTTAGATAATGTAATTTCAACCATGTGTCGAAATCATTCATCCAAGTGTTCCAATTTAGTTTGAGATAGTGAAATTTAGTTGAGTTGAGTTACATTAAAGTCATTTATTGTTGATATTTCCAATGTAATCTTATTTAAGTAATTCTTAATAGTGAGAAGAGTAATATTCTTATCCACTTTTTTTCAGTTTTCAATTCTTATCATGATATCAAAACTAGTTTGCATAAGACTCCTTGAAAGAGGAACAATGGAGCGAAGTTGAAACAAGAGAAAGGACAAGCCTGCATAAAAATCTTTGACAAGCCTTCATAAAACTCTTTGACAGAGTAACAGAATTTTAAAGAAATAGCACCAAAACTAAAAAGACATACGAAAAAGCTCGTCCAAAGAATCAGCACCAGAAAGAAAAAGCGATGCAAATCCAGTGAAAGCCCCAGCGAAAAGTCAAGTAGGTTTTTAATATTTATCCTCCGATTCCTTTGGTTTATAATATTAAACCCTTGCGTTTATTAGTTCTTTTAGTTTATAATATTAATAATCCCTTGGGCTTATTAATCGTTTGAGTTTTAATATTACGTTTTACATTATGGCGTAATATATTGGGTTATAATATAGATTCTAATATATATCGTTTACAATTAGGGGTTAATATTGGGTTTATAATATTTGGGTTTAATATTAGGGTTTATAATATCGTGTTTAATATTTTGAGTTTATAACATTGGGGATTATAATATTTTGGTTCATAATATTGATTCTTAAGGTTTATTGATCTCTTGTGTTTTTAAACTTGCAGAAAATAATGTGATCCAATGTAATATGTAATATATATGCCACTATTATAATATATTTTCCACCACAGTGTTGTAATAAACATATTACCATCGAGTTATGTAATATATAATATTAAACCACCCTTGGATCTAAGAATCTCTTGAGTTAAAAATATTAACTCTTAGGGTTTATTAATTTCTTATTTTTTGAGATAAAAATAGTAATTCTTAGGCTTTATTAATCTCTTGTGTTTCTAATATTGATCCCTTGCCCTTATTGATCCCTTAGGTTTTTAATATTTATCCCTTCAGTTCACCAATTCCTTTGGTTTGTAATATCAAACCTTTTGTGTTATTATTTTTTTATGTTTAAAATATTAATAACCTCTTGGGTTTATTAATATTTTGAGTTAAAAATATTAATTCTTAGGGTTTGTTAATATCTTGAGTTTAAAATATAAATTATTAAGGTGTATTAGTTTTTTGGTCTATAATATTAATATGTATCCCTTGGGTTCACCAATTACTTTGGTTTATAATATTAAACCCTTGGGTTTATTACTTCTTTTGGTTTATAATATTAATAATGCTTTGGGTTTATTAATATATTAAGTTTAAAATATTAATTATTAGTGTTTATTAATTTTTTAGGTTTTTGAGTTTAAAATTTTTATTCTTAGGGTATCCCTTTTTGTTTTTAATATTGATCCCTTGGCCTTATTGAGCATGTAGGTTTTTAATACTTATCCCCTCGGTTCACCGATTCTTTTGGTTTATAATATTAAACTCTTGAATTTATTAGTTCTTTTGGTTTATAGTATTAATAATCGCTTGGGTTTATTAATATTTTGAGTTTTAATATTATGATTTACATTATGGCGAATATGTTGGGTTATAATATAGATTCTAATATATAGTGTTTATAATTAGGGGTTAATATTGGGTTTATAGTATTTGGGTTTAATATTAGGGTTTATAACATTGTGTTTAATATTTACAGTTTATAACATTATGGATTATAATATTTTGGTTCATAATATTGATTCTTATAGTTTATTGATCTCTTGTGTTTTTTAATATTGATCCCTTGACCTTATTGATCTCTTAGGTATTTAATATTTATCCCTTCGGTTGACCATTTCCTTTGGCTTGTAATATTAAAACCTTGGGTTTATTATTTTGGTTTATAATAATAATAACCCCTTGAGTTTATTAATCTTTTATGTTTAAACTATTAATCCTTAGTGTTTATTAATCTATTGATTTTAAAATATTAATTCTTATGGTTTATTAATTTCTTGTTTTATAATATTAATATTTATCCCTTGGGTTCACCAATTCCTTTGGTTTATAATATTAAACCTTGAGTTTATTTTTATTTTTTCTAAGTTAGTTTAAATCTATTAATAAGATAAAAGTATATTACATCTTGGCTGAAGCCATGTCTTTGCCCAAAAGAGTGGCATAATCAGCAAAATAAACAGAAAAAAGACCGCCCACAAGGGGAAACCAGTCTCGTTCAGTCCTCATTCTACTGTGCTGCCCACGCAGGGGTAACAGACATGGATTGCTCTAAATGTTACACCTATTATAGATTGAAAAACAAAAATTACTGAATGACATATCTAAAGATTCAAAATCAATCCCAGCAAGTTGGGACTCGTAGCGCAGAAACCGGAAAAACTTGGAATAATTAACCATCAAGAAGAGGAGGAGGTTCTTCAATTATGCGACACTTGTATGCCTTCATATCGTCTTCCCCCCTTGTCGGGTCCGCAGTGGATGCAACGCTTGGCTTGGGAGGCGCACACCCACAGCGAACCAACTCCTCCTCACGACCACAACTGACCTTCTCATCCTTGCTTGGAGCCTTTCCTTTATCCTTGTTCATCAACATTTGCTGACTGTCCATGTCCTGAGCCATCTCAAAGCTTGGCCCTTCCTGACTCATGCTGGGCTTGCCCTCCTGGGCTTCCTC
The DNA here is from genome assembly GCA_034641835.2 of Pinus albicaulis. Taxonomy (NCBI): domain Eukaryota; kingdom Viridiplantae; phylum Streptophyta; class Pinopsida; order Pinales; family Pinaceae; genus Pinus; species Pinus albicaulis. Next base: position 1,506,147,355 of record CM076581.1, on the reverse strand, counting down.
CTTGAAAACCACCGAAATGGAGGCAATAATGCGGGGTCGACTCAGGGAGAAATTGAAGAAGAATTAGGCAGGCTGGGGAGAGTTTGTGGCTTGAGTGATGGGGTTAGCAGGTGTGGAAGATCCCAATCAGTGGTTGGTTTCCTGGAGTCTGCCCCTCTCACTTCGAGTATTCAGGTATCGACCAGAGAAATATCCAGAGGATTGAGAAGATGACTCAGAGGTGGAGGTTGAAGGGGGGCACAGGGGATGACTTCTTGTGCGTCCCCTGTGACAACGCATGCGCTGACGTAGCCGTGGCATGGTGATGGACTCAGCAGAGGGCGAAAGAGGCATCAGAGGAACAGATATGGAAGGGAGCGGAGTGTTGAAGAGTTCCAGAGTGACAGTGGTTAAAAATCAAAGGCAAGAGCGAGAAAGGTGCAGACCCTCTCCAAAATCAATACAACAATTCAAATGGCTTCTTCTACCTATGGCAGTGTGGTAACTAGGGAGCCCAACATAAGGAGAGCAATGACTGTGCAGTGGAGGAGGAGCGCCCGAGTTTCTTGTGCCATTATCCATCTTAAAAACCCAAACAGAGATACCTCGAAGCTCACCCTGCATTAAATTCACATTAATAAGAGTAGAAGGTCGGTGCAGTAAGAGCCATACGGAGGTGCGATCGGGTATTATGGCCAGATATCGACCTCTGTTTGGATTAAATTCTCTAGTTATGAAGGCATATTGAGAAGGGTGATCCCGCTTGGCATCGACTTGGGTGGGAAAGTGTCTCCTCCACTTGCCGAACCCAAGTCCCATCACTGTGTTAATCCAGCGATACACATGCATCCAGGAGATCTGCATCTTGCTGGACCAGAGTATTGCATTCTCATTTTTTATCATGATCATGCATAATGTCTAGAGATCCTGCGAGAAGAGTTTGCTCACTATCCACTCCCAAGTTGGCCAGTAGATTAGTAACCTTGTTTCCTTCCCTTTTGACATGCTTGAACATAAGCGCTTGATTGGTGTTCAGACAATGTTCAATTAGTTCCAATCTAGCCTCTAGTCTCCAACTATTGGCTATTTTGTTAGCATGGGCCCCATTGAGAAGTTTACTAGCCATGTTTATGAGAATTTGTGAGTCCCCTTCAATCTACAGAGGATGAAATCCATGGAGATGGGATAGAGTCAAACACTGCCATAAGCCTTCCAACTCAGCAGATTTGTTCGTGTCCCATCCTATGTTGCCCAGAAAAAATAAGAGTGGTTTACCTTCGTGATCCCTGAAAATACCTCCGAATATTGCTCTGCCAAGATTACCCTTTGAAGCTCTATCAAATTTGAGTTTGAAGGTTCTCGGTGGAGGGGGTATCCATATGCTTTTCCATGTTAAGTGATTGCTAGAAGTTCCAGGATTTTTCTGAACTTGGGGGATTTGAATGTTCTAGTTTTCCCATATGGCCTTCTCTTGAGGAGGAGTCAGAAAATATTCAACTTGCCAAGATTGAAGTGCCAAGGTTTCCTAAAGATTAAGACAAAGGTTGCTCCAGATGGTTTTTAGAGGAGTGCATTGGTATTTTAAGATGCACTTATTTCTTTCTTTCCATATTGTCCAAACAAGAAGGCCTGGAATTATTTTCCACAATTGGTTAAGTAGCTCACTTTTATAAGGACTCTCCTGCCAATTGCGGATGGTGTTGATTAGATCCTCTGAAACTCTAAATATTTTTTGACATCAAAAGCTGGCTTTCTCCCATAATTGGTTGGCAAGAGGACAGGAATCTAGGAGATGCTGTATTGTTTCTTCCTGTTGATTGCAATTGGGACATCTTGAAGGTCCATGATAATTTATTTTCCTAATGTTGTCCCATGTGAGGATTCGTTGGTGTCCAAACAACAAAAGGAACATGGATACCTTAGGCCATATACCAGGTGACCAGATTCTACTCCATTCAGGCTCGAGGGGTGTTATATCATTGCAAATAATTTTATATGCCTCCTTGGTAGTGAAGGAACCTTTTGGGGTGTACCCCCATCTAAGAATATCCCTTTTGTCAGAGAATATGATTTTCTGATTTTGTAATTCTGTATTTATGGCTTCCTGGAGATTTTCGTCCATGTTCTTGATTAGATGAGCTACAGGCTGCCATTGTATGTAACCTTCTGCTATGTTGGGTGTCCATTATTGCTGGACTGTATCTCTTTTTTTCTCTTCCCATCACTGACTAGGTGGAGGTATGTAGATACTGCAAAGCCTTAGTTGTTGTTTCCAGGAGTTTGTCTAGAACCATGCGGTGTTGCCATTCTTGATTTCCCAAAAGCTGTGTTGTTGGATCAAAAGAAAGTGTTGTCTAGTAGCATTCCAAATTAAAGAGCCCTTTTCTGTACGTGCGAATCTGATTAGTTCTTCAGGTGGTCTATGGTTTGCGTATTTGGCTATCCAAAAAACATCCCAACGCTTGTTTGGAACTGAGAGCCATTGCCACAAGATTTTTGCACCCATGATAGCATTACTGTGATGAGGATCTCTTAAGCCTAGACCCCCGAATTCTTTGGGTTTGCAGACAGTCGACCATTTTACTAATGCCCATTTGCGATTTTTTCCTGTTGCACCCTAGAGAAAGTTGTGTTGCAGAGATTTGATTTTCTTGAGAACCCATTTTGGCGCAGCCAGGATAGAGAAAAGATATAGAGGAATTTCTTGTAACACAAAATTGATTAGCACCATTCTACTAGCTATATTGAGAGCTTGAAATGTCCAAGAAGAAAGACGGGCTTCTAGCTTCTCTAGGATTAATTTCTAGGAAGCATGTTTGATAACCGAATCAATTAAGGGAGCACCTAGATATATGGAAGGTAGGGAAGCTATGGAGAAGCCAAGAATGTGGGCTATAGCATTTTGAATCATGGGAGGAGTATGAAAGAAGAATATTTGGGATTTTGCTATGTTGATGCTGGCCCCCGAAGCATCAGAGAAATCATCAAGAAGGGCTTTGTATTTAAAGGCTTCTTGCATAGAGGGATGCCCGAATAACATATTATCATCTACAAATTTTTGGTGGGTAATAGATGGATAATTATGGATGGAAATACCTCTGAGGTGCTGAGAAAGAAGAGCCTGCTTGATTTGACGACCTAAACCTTCTGCCATTAGCACAAAAAGGAAGGGTGAAAAGGGATCCCCTTGTCTGATACCTCGAGAGGGATTGAACGGTCGAGAGGGAATGCCATTGATGAGGATGGAGAATATGGTAGAGGAAACCAGACTCATTACCCAACGGATCCAAGTAGAGGAAAAACCAAAGGCTGCCAACATTTTTTGAATATAGGTCCAGCTTAACTTGTCGAAAGCTTTGGATAGGTCTATTTTGAGAATCATACTTGACATTTTGGAGTTCTTGAGGGAATGTATAATATAATGGGTGAGGATTATACCATCCAAGATTTTCCTGCCTTCCACATATCCTGATTGTTCTGGCGAGATGAGCAGGGGTAGAAGCGGTTTCAGCTTAGAAGCTATGACTTTGGAGATGACCTTGTATATGAAATTACACAATGCAATTGGGCGGAATTTATCCGGCATGCTTGTGTGCTCTTCTTTAGGAATAAGAGCGATAAAGGTCAAATTCTTGATTCTTCCACCACCAGCCATACTTCTTCTTTAATGAGATCCCAAAAATTGTGGAAGAAGGTGGTAGTAAAACCGTTCGGACCAGGAGCTTTACCATCCTTGAGCTGTTTCATGGCCAAGTATACTTCCTGAGGCGTGACTGGCCTTAGGAGTAGCTGGTTATGTTCCTCTGTTATGATTCTTAGAATATTTTGAGTGATTCTTTCTATATCTGGTTGTCTGTCGATTTGGGGCTCCTCGTGAACCATCTGGAAATGATTGATGAGCTCCTCCTCGATCTCTACATGGTTTTCCACCCTTTCCCCCTGTTGATTTTGGATGTGAGAGATGGTATTATGCATTCACCTTTGTATATTAGTTTCGTGAAAGAATTTTGTATTTCTTTCGCCCTCTTTCAGCCATCTAATTTCGGATTTCTTCTTCCAGAGAATTTCTTCTTGCTTTTTTCTATCCTCCAATTGACTTTGAATCTGTCTCTCTTGCACCATTGTCTCCTCTGTATGGCCTTCGTTGATGATATTTTGCTAGAGAGCCATCATTTCTCGATTTAGATCCTTCTGAGCCTGAAAGATGTTTCCAAATGTGGATTGATTCCATCTCCTAATATGAGTTTTAAGGAACTTGAGTTTCTGTTGGAATTGAAAATTTTTTGATCCTTCTGGTGGGGAGAAGTTCTTCCAAATTGTGCTGACCAAGTCGTTGAAACTGAGGTGAGTGAGCCAGAAAGCCTCGAAACAGAAAGGACGCCATGTGGAATTGCTAGGTCTTTGCCATTGAAGAGATATAAGCCAATGATCCGATCCGGAGAGGGGTAAAATTGAGGCAGATATATCCCCTCCAAGATGTATTGCATTATCAGAGATAAGGAAGTGGTATAATTTGGAAGCTATTTGTTGCTGCCCTACTCTGCGGTTTCTCTAAGTGTAAGTTCCATTGCTGAACTGCAAATCCATTAGCAAATTGTTTTGTATGAAATCTTTGAAATGTCCACTTTTTTTCTCCAGTTTTGCTCTTCCCCCCATCTTTTCTTCGAGTTTGGTTATCATATTGAAGTCACCTCCTGTGATCCAAAGAGGATGGATTCTGTTGGAGTTGAGCTTTGATATAGTGTCTAATAGAATAGTCTTACTGCTAGCTTCCTAAGGGAAATAAACATTTGTAAGATTTCCATGAATATTAGTTCCTATTATGTGAAATGTAGCCTGAATAATATGATGGGAGGCATGGAAATATGAGAGAGTAATAGCCTGCATATTCCATGCTATAGCCAACCCTCCAAAGGCTCCAGATGCATCCACGGCTACAGAGTGACATCCTGGCCAGGCTCTCGAGAGTATGTTTCCAAGAGTGGTGCTATTACATTTTGTTTCTTCCATGAAAAATATTTGTGGTTGCTCCTGCTTTATCATGTTTTTGGTCATTTTGAGCTTTCCGGGGCTGTTTAGCCCTCTTAAGTTCCATGAAGTGAGATTCACGATTCACTCTTTGGGAGGGGATTGTAGTACTTTTTCAGCTTGGAATATCTGCCTGACTCTACCAAGATTTTTCTGATTATGATGGTTCTCTGCAGATCTGTCTTTCTCCCTCATTTCTTGGAGTCTTTGGGAGATTGGGTGCCATCCCATCGACTACCCAGTTGTATTCCAAGTTGGCGCTACTGAAAATCCCTAGAGATGATGACCTCCAGATTATCTAACTGTATATCTTGAATTTTATCGAATTCCTTCCTTCTACGAGCTTGTTCAAGACTGAAAATGTCAATTCCTCCCAAGTCAATGCTTTCCGATTCTTCATCCATATTTTGAGCTTCGCTACTTTCTGCCATGGTATCGTTTGAGTGAAGGGTTTGGCCAGGGATGCAATCAATATCCATTCCATTTGGTTTCCAGTCGGGATCCTTAAGAGAGGTATCCAGAGAGGTGAGATCTTCCCCTAGGGGTGAGGGAGTGGGGGTAGAGCCAAGGGGAGGGTGTATTTGGGACGACTTGGGAGAGGATGCAATTTTTTGGCTTGCATTAGGGGTATTCTCATTGTCTTTGGCAAGTGCCTCAAAGCTATTACTAGTGGAAGGAATGGAGGAGGCATGTTGGAGGGGTTTTTTTTTAGAGGTAGGTTTTTTATGAGTCCTTTTTCTATTTTTAACCTTGGTGAAACCTTCAGGGTCATATTTATCGGAGACATCAGTATGTTGAGGCTTAGCATTTAGAGGGTAGTGACGTAAAAGATGGCCATGTACATGACATTTATGACAATGGAAGGGTACATGCTCAAAATATAATGGCTGGATCCATTCAAATTCATCATGATAAAGACTTACTGAATTCGGGAGGGCTTTCTCCAGGCGCATGTAGAAGCATATGCGAGCATATGAAGTGTATCTGCGAAGCTTTGTTTCTTTAGCTATTTTTATGAACTCCCCCAGTCCATTTCCTATGTATGCTAATGAATATTCATCCCATTATTCTAATGGAAGAGAGTACATCCAGATCCACACAGGTGCCCAGCTGAAGTCCTCCTTGTCTGGGTTAAATCTTTCCACCCAGTCCCTTAAATACAATCCTGCTAAGTTGAAAAAATAAGGACCTTCGTCTAGTACTCTGTTGCGATATTCAATGCAGTTGAAGATCACTGTGAAAAAACCATTTCCTCCTAGCTGTAGGGTTACATGTCCTTTAGGTTTCCATTTTTCTTTTATCCACCCTTGAAGAGCTTTTTCAGTTGGCCAGAATCCAATGAATTTACCAATGAGGGCATGGTCTTTCATGAATTGGATTTGACTATTTATCCTGTGACTGGATAGTTCTATTTTGGGCCGTTCAGTAGCGATGGGATTGCAGGTTGTTGATGTCACTATGGGCGAGTCCTTATGCCCTGTAACATCTCCTTGCACTTCGCTGGGCTTGTCTGTCGTTTCTTGTGAAACTTTTTGTGGGTATTGCATCGGGGTATCTTTCCTTGCGTCATTAATTGTTTGAACAGGGATGGAGTTCTTTGTCATTTCCCAAGCCATTTTTGCTCCAGAACCTGATGGGGGAGGCGTTGAAACCCCCCCAAGAGGGCCTGCCATTACAGAGATTCCTATGTCAGTGGACAACGCTCTATTAGGAGTACAAGAATGGTCTGCAATGGGTGAGAAGGGACAGACTATGGCATTGCAGAGGAAAGTAGAAACCCTAGTTTCTCAGAGTGCGCTAGGATGGCCAGTCCTCCTCCTCTCCTTAAAGGTAGTGGGCTTGGCCCGGTTTAGACTAACTACTCGCACGATGAGCTATGACCTTGCTCGAGATCGAACACAAGACCGGTCCGTAATTACGAGGCCAAATTTACCACTATGCCTCCTCCCAGACCTTAAAAGGTAGTGGGCTTGGCCCGATTTAGACTAACTGCTTGCACGATGAGCTACGACCTTGCTTGGGGTTGAACACAAGACTAGTCCGTCATTATGAGGCCGAATTTACCACTACTTTGCCTCCTCGACCTTAAAAGGTAGTGGGCTTGGCCAGGTTTAGACTAACTACTTACATGACAAGCTACAACCTTGCTCGGGATCGAACACAAGACCGGTCCGTCATTATGAGGCCGACTTTACCACTACACCGCCTCCCCAACCTTAAAAAAGGTAGTGGGCTTGGCCCGGTTTAGACTAACTACTCGCACGAAGAGCTACGACCTTGCTCAGGATCGAACACAAGACCGATCCATCATTACGAGGCCGAATTTACCACTATGCCGCCTACCCAACTTAAAAGGTAGTGGGCTTGGCTTGGTTTAGATTAACTACTCACACGACAAGCTATGACCTTGCTCGGGATCGAACACAAGACCGGTCTGTCATTACGAGGCCGACTTTACCACTACGCCGCCTCCCCGACCTTAAAAGGAAGTGGGCTTCGCCCGGTTTACACTAAATACTCGCACGACGATCTACGACCTTGCTCGGGATCAAACACAAGACCGGTCCGTCATTACAAGGCCGACTTTACCACTATGCTGCCTCCCCGACCTTAAAGGTAGTGGGCTGGGCCCAGTTTAGACTAACTACTCACACGATGAGCTACGACCTTGCTTGGGATCGAACACAAGACCGGTCCATCATTACGAGGCCGACCTTACCACTACGCCGCCTCCTCAACCTTCCTTGGGTTTATTAGTTCTTTTCGTTTTTAATATTAAGGATCCCTTTGGTTTATTAATCTCTTCAGTTTAAATTATTAATTCTTAGGGTTTGTTCATTTCTTATGTTTTGAGTTTAAGATATTAATTATTTGGGTTTATTAATCCCTTGAGTTTCCTAATTCTTTGGGTTGGTTATATTAGGCCTTAATATTAGTCATACACATTAATATTTTTGCATCATCCAATATCACATTATGAAAACATTGTCTCTATATGAAAATCAACCATGGGCTACCATTGTTAATCATAGTTAGTCATAGTCAATCAAGGTCTTCCACGGTCGAATGTCACATTGTGACAAAGATTGTCTCAATATGAAAACTAACCATGAAAAACCATGGTCATTCTTCGTCCAACATCGCATTATGATAATAATTGTCTCAATGTTTAAGTGAAACATGCTCAACCATGTTTATTTTATGGTTTATAGCATTTATCTAAAGTTTTTATATACTTGAGGTTTATAATATTAATCTCTTAGGTTTATTATTCCCTTGATTTTATAATATTAATAATCATGTGAGTTTATCAAACCTGTTTGTTTAAGATATTAATTTGCATGCTTTATTAATCTCTTATGTTTTTTATATTGATCCCTTCGCCTTATTTATCCCTTAGGTTTTTAATATTTATCCATTGGGTTCACCAATTCCATCTAGGTTTTTTAGTTTAAAAAAATTGTTCTTAGGGTTTAGTAATCTTTTGTGTTTTTAATATTGATCCCTTGGTCGCATTGGTCCTGTATGCTTTAAATATTTATCCCTTGGGTTCATCGATTCCTTTGGTTTATAATATTAAACTCTTGTGTTTCTTTGTTCTTTTGGTTTATAATATTAATAATCCCTTTGGTTTATTAATATTTTGAGTTTAAAACATTGATTATTATGATATTAATATCCTAGGTTATTTAGTTTAAAATATTAATGCTCGGGGTTTATTAATTTATTGTATTTTTAATATTAATCCCTTCGCCTTATTCATCTTTTGGGTTTATTATTTCCTTGGGTTTTTAATATCAATCCATTGGGTTTATTAATCCTTTATATTTTTTTAATTCATTGGGTTTATAATATTAAAATTTTCTAAAGTTGATTGTTTTCTTTGGTTTATAATATTAATAATCATGTGAGTTTATCATTAGTTTGTATTTAAAATACTAATTCCTAGTATTTATTAATCTATTCTCTTTTTAATATGGATCCCTTGTTCTTCTTGATCTCTTATCTTTTTAATATTTTTCCATTGGGTTCACCAATTCCTTCAGTTTATAATATTAAACCCTTGGGGTTATTAGTTATTTTGGATTATAATATTAATAATATCTAGTAATAAAACACTAGTATTATGTTATATTTTAATTTTAGTATAGTTTGAGTTATAACTATTAATGTATTGAAAATTTTTAATAATATTTTATTATTATCTATTTTATTATGAAGTAATAAAATTATATATATATATATATATATATATATATATATATATATATATATATATATAAGTTTAATATTTAGTATCACTATGGTTTATATTATTAATATATTACATGTAGATATATAAGATATATTGGTAATTATATTCATAAATATATAATGACTATTTTGGTAAAATACATGTGGTGGGTGGTGGATATGGGTCTATCGGCATATATCAAACACATTAGTGAATGTGGTTGTAAATCTATTTCATATACACCTATTGGCGTCTCCTTGTTGGAACTGGCTACTTTAATCATTTTTCTAATTAAACTTTTTGATCGGATGGTGTGAATTGGATGATGCCGATATATTCTCATCATCACCACTCCATGAATGAGTGGAATTAAAAATCATAACTTCCTTGCATATCTAAATCACATGTTTAAACCATACTTAAATTTTTTTTTTACAAAACATGATTAAAATATTACTATGCCTACTGTGCCTATTGTTGATAACCACGTATGCTAATTAGTTAGAAATGAAATTAAAAAATAAAATTTATAAAATATGCATTGCAATGTGGATAAATTTTGAAACTTATAACTGTTCTCATTCTCAAACGTATACCACTTAGCAAGTGTGCATTTAAAAACTTTTCCTCCACTCCATTACCCTAGTGGTTGCATATGCATGCCATTCAAATGTACGCGAGTGCACACGTTACTATAGAGAACAAAATATTATTTTATTAAATTATTCTTGCTGCGGTGGATTTATTTTTTATTACTTTAAATTTTTTTCTTGTTGGTGGGTACTCAGGTCTCCATGCTACTCATTTCAAATTACTTCCTTAATGTATCAACCTGAACGATTAAATCTAGAATGATTAATGGGGTTGACATGACGTATGATAATAAAAAATAATTACAGTTTCATGTTATTTAAACAATCTAATGAATAAATAATAAAGGGTGAGTTTAAATTATAATATAGTTTTAGGTTTCATAATGTAATGTAAAAACAAAATTGTGACTATCATGTGATAATATATCACTTAACTAATGAAATTATACTTCTTCTTGTATTCATCATTTTTGTTGACTTTTGATGTATTGGAAGTTGTCATTAATAATAAGATTTCATTATCACACAATTGCCAGAATTGCATATAGAGATAACTCCTAATATTAAATTATAATAATTATTTTAATATAATTGTATTATTAATAAATTGTAAGATTAAATTATAATAATTATTTTAATACAATTATATTATAATATTATATTATTAAAATATTATAAGGTTTGTGGATTAGTGGTCTCCTATGCATGTCATTCAAATGTATGTCCACTCACAATTAATTATAAAGAACAAAATATTATTTTATCAAATTATTCTTGCTCCTCTCGATTTATTGTTTATTAATTCAAAATATGTTGTTTCTCTAGTATTCAATTATCCATGCTACCCATTCGGACTTCCTTAATGTTCACTTCCTTTACTTAATATTATGTTTCATATTATTTAAACAATATAATGAATAACTAATAAATTGTAGGTTTAAATTATAATATAGTTTTAGTTTGATAAATTAGTTGTAAAACAAATTGTGACTATCATGTGATCATATATCACTTAACTAATGCAATTATACTTCTTGTTTTATTCAACATTTGTATTAAAGTTTGGTGTATTGAAAGATTTTCTTAATAATAAGGTTTCATTAACACATAATTTCTATATAAAGAATAAACCTTCAGGTTAAATTTTAATGAAATTATTTTAATACAATAATAAATTATAAGATTAAATTATAATAATTATTTTAATACAATTATATTATAATATTATATTACTAAATAATAATAATAATAATAATAAATTTAGAAACTATTTTAAAAATATTTTAACTTTATAAACATAAAAAAAAATCTACTTGATCATTTGAGATGAGTAAATTGTATTTTAATGCAATCCATAATTAATATACATTAATTAATTAATTAAAATATTAATAAATTTGAGCATTAAACATTATTAATTAAAATATTAATTAATAGCATTAATTAAAGTATTTTACAATTTGTAATTAAAACTTTTATATAAAAAAATGTTTAATAACATTAAAGATTAATTCAAAAATCTGTAAAAAAAAATATATATTAATGTTAATTAATAATAAAGTGAAATAATTATTATATTGCCATTATTACATTGACATATTAATTAAATCATTAATACATAATTATTATTCTTAAGTACATTATTCAAATATATTTAAACATGAATATATTGAGATTTGGGTAATAATACTATGTTGGAATTGTACTTAAATGTTTTTAACTTTAAAATATGAATTAAATTATTTGAACATATATTAATTAAAACATTTATTTAAAAAATTTAAATAACATTAATTCAACATGTTTAAAGAAATAAATTAATACAACATTAAATAATTAAATTATTAAAAAAACAATTAACATTAATATTAATTAATTAAAACATTAACATTAATTAATTTTAACTTTAATTAATTAATTTTTAACATTATATGAAACATTTATAAAAACATTAAAATGTTTAAAACATTAATTAAAATATTTGGCAATATATTAATTAAAACATTAATATAAAAATGTTCAATTACAATAACATTAATTTTTAAAATTTAAAATTAATATTTTCATATTAATTAATAGTAATATTAAGTTAATTAATTAAAATATTTAATAACATTAATTAAAATACTTGACAATATGTTAATTAAAATATTTATATAAAATTCAACAAGGGGAGCCAAGATGAAACCTCATGAGGGGTGGTTAAACATTGAGACAAATTTTGTCATAATTGAGACAATTATTAGGTATAATATTAAAGTTTATATTATTTATATTTATATTATTGGGCTTAATAATAAGTCTTATAATATTTCATTTTAATATTATGATTTACATTATGAAGTAATATGTTGGGTTATAATATATATTCTAATATATAGGGTTTATAATTAGGCTTTAATATTGGGTCTATAATATTTGGGTTTAATATTACGGTTTATAATATTGTGTTTAATATTTAGAGTTTATAACATTGGGGATTATAATATTTTAGTTCATAATATTGATTCTTAGGGTTTATTGATCTGTTATGTTTTTAATATTCATCCCTTGGACTTATTGATCCCTTAGGTATTTAATATATATCCCTTGGGTTCACGAATTTCTTTGGTTTGTAATATTAAATCCTTGGGTTTATTAGTTCTTTTGGTTTATAATATTAATAACCCCTTGGGTTTATTAATCTCTTGAGTTTAAAAAATTAATTCTTATGGTTTATTAATCTCTTGAGTTTAAAGTATTAATTCTTATGTTTTATTAATTTATTGGTTTATAATATTAATATTTATCCCTTCGGTTCACCAATTCCTTTGGTTTATATTATTAGACCCTTGGGTTTATTAGTTCTTTTGGTTTATATTATTAATAATGTTTTCGGTTGATTAATCTCTTCACTTTAAATTATTAATTCGTAGGGTTTATTAATTTCTTACGTTTTGAGTTTAAGATATTAATTATTTGGGTTTATTCATCCCTTGAGTTTTCTAATTCTTTGGGTTGGTAATATTAGGCCTTAAATATTAGTCTTACACTTAAATATTAATGCATGGTCCAATGTCACATTATGAAAAACATTGTCTCAATATAAAAATAAGCCACGGGCTACCATTGTTAATCATAGTTAGTCGTAGTCAATGAAGGTCTTCCATGGTCGAATGTCACATTGTGACAAAGATTGACTGAATATGAAAATCAACCATGGAAAACCATGGTCATTCTTTGTCCAATGTCGCATTGTGACAAATATTGTCTCAATGTTTAAATCAAGCATGCTCAACCATGTTTATTTTATGGTTGATAGTATTTATCTAAATATTTTTATATACTTGAGGTTTATAATATTTATCTAAAGGTTTTTATATACTTGAGTTTTATTTATACTTAGGTTTAATATTATTCACTTGAGTTTATAATATTAATAATCATGTGGGTTTATCAAACTTTTTCGTTTAAGATATTAATGTTTAGGCTCTATTAATCTCTTATGTTTTTCACATTGATCCCTTCACCTTATTGATCCCTTAGGTTTTTAATATTTATCCCTTGGGTTCACCAATTCCTGTGGTTTATAATATAAAACCCTTGGGTTTATTAGTTCTTTTATTTTATAATATTAAACCACCCTTGGGTTTTAGAATCTCCTGAGTTAAAAATATTAATTCTTAGGTTTTATTAATTTAATAGGTTTTTGAGATAAAAATATTAATTCTTAGGCTTTATTAACCTCTTGTTTTTTTAAGATTGATCCGTTGACCTTAATGATCCCTTAGGATTTTAATATTTATCCCTTCTGTTCACCAATTCCTTTGGTTTGTAATATCAAACCCTTGGTGTTATTAATTCTTTATATTTATAATATTAATAACCCCCTGGGTTTATTGATATCTTGATTTTAAAATATTAATTATTGGGGTTTGTCAATCTCTTAAGTTTCAAATATTACTTATTAGGGTGTAGCAATTTCTTGGTTTATAATATTAATATTTATCCCTTGGGTTCACCAATACTTTGGTTTATAATACTAAACCCTTGGGTTTAGTTCTTCTTTTGGTTTATAATATTAATAATGTCTTGGGTTTATTAATCTATTTAATTTAAAATATTAATTGCTAGGGTTTATTAATTTCTTAGGTTTTTTAGTTTAAAAATTTTATTCTTAGGGTTTAATAAACTTTTTTGTTTTTAATATTGATCCCTTGGACTTATTGATCTTGTAGGTTTTTAATATTTATCCCCTCGGTTCACCAATTCCTTGGTTTATAATATTAAACCCTTGCGTTTATTAGTTCTTTTGGTTTATAATATTAATAATCCCTTGAGCTTATTAATGTTTTGAGTTTTAATATTATTATTTACATTATGGCATAATATGTTGGGTTATAATATAGATTCTAATATATATCGTTTATAATTAGGGGTTAATATTAGGTTTATAATATTTGGGTTTAATATTAGGGTTTATAATATTGTGTTTAATATTTAGAGTTAATAACATTGGGGATTATAATATTTTGGTTCATAATATTGAATATTAGGGTTTATTGATATCTTGTGTTTATAAACGTTGCAGATGATAATCCCATCCAATGTAATATATAATATATATGCCACTATTATAATATATTTTCCACCATAGTGTTGTAGTAAACATATTACCATCAAGTTATGTAATATTTAAACATTGAGGTATATAATGTATCACCAATGTATTAACACATCACATTCCATTGTACTATAGCTTACACCTTTATGGCATCATAATTCATCCTGCCATTATCTGACATCGCATTGCATTGTAACCTTCACTGTCCTGACATCATAATTTAACGTGCCATTATCTGACATCGCATTGTATTGTAACCTTCAATGTCCTGGCATCATAATTCAAAGTGCCATTATCTAACAATGGACTGAAACAAGACAATTATTAACTGTCGTGGCATCATAATTCAATGTGCCATTATTTGATAATGTACTACAACAAGACAATTATTAACTACACATAATATATAACACTTGTGGATATTATATGCGAAATAGAGAAGAAAAAATATTTTATTATGATTGGCATAAAGGAAACAGATGCACGATTAGCATGTGGGTAGCACTTCATTGCCCTTACAACCATCCTCAACACAAATATTTCTTGTTTAGGAGTTGTCTAGTGAGAGCTTTTTGGATTTTTTTGTGTTTGAATTTGGTGAAAAAATTTAAGGTGAAATTTTGATTTATGTTATTTAAATTGGTTTTTTTATTGTATATATGGATTTAGCACTCTAAAAAAATCTTCTAGGGCATTTAGATTTTGCAAAGTTACCCATCAAACTTATGTTTTTAATAAATTACTTTAAGATTTTAGAAAAATTAAATGAGAAAAGTCCACCAAAAAGACCTTCAAAAAATCACACTAAAAACAACTCGTCTTGTTTATCTCTGGAGTAACGTTTCATTCTGATATGAATAATTTCATTTGATATTAATATCAAAATAATATTTTTTGGCATATTCAAATTCAATTTTATTTCAACCCTTTTACCATGCCAAGGAAATATTTGTGTGTTAATACTTCTTGTTTATTGCTCATAAGCATGACCTCTAACATCTTCACTTATTCACCGTCCATTCTCTAGATTGCAAGCATTTCCCCCCCTCTCGAAACCCTAGATAATTTATCAGTTGGAGAAAGCGGGTTATACATCAGTGATGAAACCAGTAATATATCACATTGATCTTCCTTCTAGAAGAACGCAAGGAAAAAATGTTGAGTACCACCACTTCGCATGAAGATATGATGTAATTGGAATCCGATTTTGGTTAGATTTTCCATTTTTTAGTCTCTTTATCATCATCTGTGGGATCCTGTTGGACAATGGAATTATCGTCCCTTGTGTTCTCAGAGACACCATGGTCGATATTTAAAAGAAATATTATTTTTACAGGGGATTTCAAATCTCCACCACTACTTATTCTACTATAGTTAAATTTTAGTTCTACTAAATCTAACTTTATTAATGTGTTATCCAAATCGATAGAGATTTCAAGTTCTCACTCTCGGATGCAGCAACTAGGAGGCATAAAGGGATGTTCGAGAATCTAATTCCAACCACATGTTAGGTGTTGAAACCATCAATCCAAGTGTCTCAGTTTAGTCTGAGATAGTCTATTTTAGTTGAGTTCAGTTACACTACAACCATTTATTGCCGATGTTTCCAATGCAGTCTTATTTAAGTAATTCGTAATAGTGAGAAGATGAATCCTCTGGTCCACTTCTTTTCAGTTTTCAATTCTTGTCATGATATCAGAGCTATTTTGCATAAGACTCCTTCAGAGATCAACACTGGAGTGAATTTGGAGGAGCAGAGAGAAGAGGCGAGCCTGCATAAGACTCTTTCATAGAGTAGCAAAATTTTAAAGAAGCAACACCAAAACAACAAAGCCATTCAAAAGAAGCCTCGTGCAAGGAAGTAACACCAGAACGAAAAAGCCACACAAATCTAGTGAAAGCACTCGCAAAAATTCAGGTCAAAATCATTTAAAAAATAAATAAATAAGCATAACGCACTTAGCCTTATCAAAGCAGAGTGTTACTGACACAACTAAGTTGTTGATAAAGTGCGTTAAGTGTTACTAATGCAAAAAATGAGTTTTAAAAACAATGTTAGTTTGGAAAACTTACAAAGATCTTGCTCGCACGCGGCCACAAAGCCTCAATGATAGCGTTAGATAGATTCCATTGCAACAAGTCAATTTGGTGCAAGAAGTTTGAATTCAACTGCTGTTTTGAAATCCACCTCTACACGAAACGGTTTGGAACCACACATTGCTTGAAAAGTCAAAAGGTCGATAATTTTTTCTCGAATAAAGAAAAGTATTCGTAAGACATTAAGAAACCATGCGTATTATTTTTGAATGTTTATTTTAAGAATGAATTTTCTTAAAAAAATGCTATATTTTTAAGTCTTTGAAGGATATTTTTTTTGAAAAGGAGATTTAAAAAGGGCATTGTGAAAGCCTTGTGAACTATTTCTTTCGTACATATTTTTTTGTATTTGATCAGCATATGTAGAATTGTATGTTTGTCAAAGCCAAGAATCGAGGTCATGGGAAAAGCCAAGAGGATCAATCAAATACAAAATATGTTTGAGATCTTTTTAGATCTGGAAATAAAGAGGCAAAAAGACGCCTATGCATTAAAATGCATAAAACAATCTGTGGATGTGAGCATTCTCCCTGTAATTTTAGATGCCAAGATAACCAAGGATTCTTGGCATACCCTTGAGAGGTGTTTTGGTGCAAGGGGGAACATTGAAGTTGAAGATGAAGGTGGATCGAAAACAACATAACTACAGGGAGATCAAGAGTATGTTGAATCCCACTATGCTCAGCCACAAATGGATGATGTCTGCCAAGAAAGTGCAGAAGTAGTAGAGAAGCAGCACGAAGATGCTCATGAAACCCACTGTGCAGAGCGACAAGTGGATGAAGATTTTATGAAACCAACAACAGAGCTTGCTAATGATATGGCGATTCCAGAAATAGAGCTTGCTAATGATAATTTGGTTAGCCCAACAACAAAGTTTGCTGATGAAGATTTAGTGAATCGAGCAACACAACTTGCTAATGAATACTTGGTGAATCCAACAATTGATATTGCTGATGAAAGTAAAAATACTATGGTAATCTAGTTGATGCAAAATTTGATCAAGATTTGTTGGCTAATTTTGAAGGGTTGCAGATGATGCAACAAAAACATGATATCGACATGATGTTATTGGGTGAGATAATCCCACTCAAGTAAGTGGAATATAACCTGCTTGCATGAGAACATGTTAGTAAAGAAGAGATAAAGAAATAGATAGAGACAAACAAAGAAGTCTGTAAAGGCAAAGCATAAACAAAGATAGAGGCAGAAGCAGAGAAGGAAACACAACATGAGAAAGTTTCTATGGCATAGCACAAGGAACAGAACCAATGTGGTTTTGCTGATGTTTTTACACCTATAATTGATTTCAAATGTGTAGGTAAACAAATTGATTATGAAGAAGAGTTAAAGTTTATTGAAACATGGCTTGCAACACCATGTTTAGATGAGGTCTATAGAGAAGTTGTAGATATGAATGTTGAAGACAACATGCATGATGAACACATCAATGAAATTTTTAGGTATTGGTGTTTTGAAGAGATAAAATATTATTCTCATCTTATGTTGCGGAAAATTGATGAAGAAAAGTGCACTACAAAAGACAATATGTGGAAAAATCCTACATACAAGTCATTTCTTGAAGAAGTCCAGGACATGCTTAGACAATCTGGAACAATAGAAGACCTGCACCAACAAAAGAAGAAATAAAGATTTGAGGAATACAATAAAAAGAAAATTTTGAAACAATTTAGAGGCTACAGAATCTAGAAGAAGAGAAGAAAAAAAATATCTTTTAAATTGTAAGCCTCGCTCAGACATAGATGAACATGTATCTTAATTAAATTTTCATGTGGTTGTAATTAAGGGGGTGTGTTAGAGAATCTAATTCTAACCACCTACTAGGCATCGAAACCATCCATCCAAGTGTCCCATTTCAGTTTGAGATAGTCCATTTTAGTTGAGTTACACTACAATCATTTATTGCCAATGTTTCCAATGTAATATTATTTAAGTAATTCATAATAGTGAGAAGAGCAATCCTCTGCTCCACCTCTTTTCAGTTTTCAATTCTTGTCAAGGGAGCCTCCAAAAAATGTCTTCCCCTCATAGGTTTCCTCATCTGGGATAGTGATATATGGGTATTGCACCGATGTGGTTAGATTATGGTTTCCTTACCAACATAGGATATAAAAAATTATTGAAACCAAATTTAAGGTAGGGAGTGTGAGAGTGCATTTAAGTTGTATTTATACTAATAATTTAGAATTAGTCCTCAACGCCCTTCTGAAAAAATTTCCAAGGTCTACACCAATGTCATATAACTTTAAGGCAATCCAGTCATAAGGCATCCTTTTGTAGTGATTAGGGCTGCAATATCTCTCTCTGATGAAGCCGACATTGTAGAAGAGACTAGAGAATCCTTGTGGGAATTAATGAATTGACCTTGTTTCTTTCTTTCTTCCCCCTTTTTCTTCTTCGTTTTTTTTCATGGACTTGAGATCTTAGAAATACTAGAGAGACAAATATTGTCATGTTTTTCAATGGAGTAAAGCTGTCAATTCATCTCCTTGACATAGTAACATTGGTTCTTTTCTCCATTCTCCTTTTCCCATCAATTAATTTAGCATTATATGACTTCTTCAATGATTATCAACCAAATTATTGCATGCCTCATATCATATCTATCACTATTCATCCAATATTTATTTGATGAAGCTTTTATGGGTCTTAAACAACTAGACTTCTCATGGTTGTGAATCACCTTTGAAAACATTAGATTGGAAAGAATAAATTCTCACATAGCTAGAGTTATCATTTATTCATTTGTTTATTAGAAGGTGTATAATCCCGGTAAAAGAAGGTAAGCCACCTCTTCCTTCATAACACTCTTGGATATTGTAAGCTTAAGATGCCTTTGTTCCTATGTAGTTGTATGCTAAATGAATTTTCCTTTCCCATCCTAAATTTTTGGTTGTTCATATTCCAAGAAGCTCTTCTTTGACAGATTTCATGAGGAAATTTTATGGGTCACTCTCCCCTTGGGATGTTGTTGCCTGTCTTGCACTGGTCGGATGACTTCCTTGCTTCCTAGAGAAGCTCCCCCTGAAACCATGATGAATTCATTATGTCATTGAAGTAACATGATCCCCCTTTTTCTTCTTCTTCCATAATTTATTGGGATTCCTTATAATGTATGCATTTATTTTTAATTCATAGTTTGGTTGGATTTGATTGGGTTCCATCGTCTGTCGAGTGTTATTTAGTGTATATGGCAGTTTGCATTCTTTCTCCCTGTGTCAAAATTTATTACAGTCATAACATCTTGCATGGAAAAAAATAGAGAAAATGGTGTGTTTTTTCTTGTGCACATAATTTTCTTTGCATATAGATTCCATTCAATAGCTTTGTGTCGAAATCTAATGAAAAAATTACAATAACCATAAAACTAATTTTTGTACCTCGTGGATGATTGTTTTTTTTTCTTACACTACAAGGAAAAGACCCTCTAGCAGAGGTTATAAAGGAGGTTTTCAATTTTATAAAATTGGCCAATATTGTCAAAAAAACATTTGATACAACATGCGTTTTCGGTAACGGAGGTTCTGGTGGAGCTTTTAATAGAATTTCAACACAACTAAAAAAAGCTAGGCAACCGAAGGTTTTTATGGATGTTTCTATCATCGGTGCACGCATCAGGTGTGAACGCACTGGTGCATTTTACCATGTACAAACCAGTACTATAAACTTACCAAGCACTAGGATAGAAAACAAATTTTAGACGCCACAGTGCATTTAGCAACATCCCAGTGTGTGTCACCTAGTAAGATGCACCGAACCGATGGAAGGTGCATGCACCAGATAGTTAAGGTGTAAAACCACACTGGACCGTCTAGGTGATAAAAAACACCTAGCCGTTAAGTTATAAAAACACACTAGTACGTTAAAGGAAAATCGTACTGATGCATGCAATGCCTATCGGACCGCCCGAGTGGTAGTGGTCGATAAAGAACATCGGACGTTCTAATTGCTATTGTATTTGTGTAGTGCCCATAGGTCATAGAAACGAACCAGTGCGCAGTATCATACAAACACATCGATGCACAATAAATAACATGCACATGTGTTCATTTTGTATTTTTTATAAATATCGACATGTGACAGTGAAATTATTGTGATTTTTAAAAATTCATTACTCATCAAAAGTGCACACATATCTTATAACAATATTCTTATCAATTAAA
The DNA here is from genome assembly GCA_034641835.2 of Pinus albicaulis. Classification (NCBI taxonomy): domain Eukaryota; kingdom Viridiplantae; phylum Streptophyta; class Pinopsida; order Pinales; family Pinaceae; genus Pinus; species Pinus albicaulis. The sequence goes on along the minus strand of CM076581.1, from coordinate 1,506,126,637 downwards.
TTTTTATTAATGCATTTGAATGTGATGCTTGGATTAATTTTTTATATCATATCATCAGATTTCACATCTCTTCATTATAATATTTAATCATCCATATATTTAATCAATGGTGTAGCATCTCAAAATGGCAATGGATAACACAATAGAATAAATTAAAACACACACACACACACACACACACACATATATGAATAAGACACCTTTTTTCATACAAAATGGGATAATTATTGGTATCCCTTTGTCTTTAAATTGGGATATTATGTCCATTAAATTAAAAAAAAATGTTTGATTTCACAGACAAATATTTCAAAATACAACACCTTTCTTTGATATCCAAACATATTGATCATCATTCTTTGCTGGAACTATAGTCACTGCTCGAGCTACTTCCATGACTTGGGTTATTTGGGCTGTTCATTGTGTTGATTGTTTTATTCTTCCTCAAGTTCCATATACAAACATAAAAATAAAATGTAATGAGTTGTAATATTACTTTTTTTTGTGTCACCTATGACAGGGTTAGGATGGACTTCTAGAGTTAGGAGCAAACATGTCACAGGTACAGGTTGGTGTCATCAGCAGGCCTAAGGGATTTTGGAGGATTTTTGAGGAGTTTCTATGAGGTCGGGTGGAATTTTTTTGATATATTCCATCATCCGAGAAGTTTTCGTTTCGTTCCGGTGCATTCTGACAACTTTTGAAAAACTAAGTTATTTTTGGGCTTAACTTAGTTAATTACGCTCAAGGTGGCATTCCAGGAGGGATATATGATAAAACATATTAGTGTAATATTTCATTTGAACTGGGACAAGGATACCTACATGATGGGACAATTGGACATGAGTTTCAATGACCCAAGGAGACATGGTAGCCAATTTACACTTTCCTGCATTAAAAATAAATATTTTAATAAGAGGGAAAAGTGGTCCATGAATAAAATAATAATAAAATAAGTCTCTAGAAGGATCGAGGATATCTAAAAAATAAAAGGAGAAGGTCATCAAGGAATATCTCGCTAAAAGGAAAAGACCCTTTAGTAGAGGTTATAAAGGAGGTTTTTAGTGTTATAAAATTGGCTAAAATGGTCAAAAACACATTTTCTACAACATCCGTTTAAGCTTACGGAGGTTTTGGTAGAGCTTTTAATGGAATTTCAACACAACTAAAAAAGCTGGATGGCCGGAGTTTATTACGGATTTTTTTTTCATCGGTGCGCTACTAAGGTGTCAACGCATTGATGCGTGTCATATAGACGGTCAGCCCGAGAATGTCGAAGGTGCATGGACCGGGCCGTAAAGGTCTAAAATCACACAGGGCACACTGTTTGTGATATAATGCATGAGGCCATTCTAATTGGTATTGGGATTTGTGTGGTGCCCATAGGTCGTATCAACACACCACTACGTAGTCTTATAGAAACAAAACAGTGCACAGTATCAGACAAATTCACTGGTTGTTCTAATTTATATTGGTATTTATGCAGTGCTCATAGGTTGTACAAACGCACCAGTGCCTAGTCTCACATAAATGCATCGGTGCTTAGTATCGCACAAACACACCGATATTTATAATTGATATTGGTATTTCTACAGTGTCCATAGGTCGTAGAAAAACACTGGTGCACTGTATCATACAAAAACACCAGTGTACAATAACTAACATGCACCGGTGTTCATTTTGTATTTTTTAGAAACATCGACCTGCGACAGTGCAATTATTGTGATTTTTTAAAATTCATTATTCATCAAAAGTCAACGCATCTTATAACAATATTCATATTGATTAAATTTTTATTAATGCATTTGAATGTGATGTTTGGATTAATTTTTTATATCATATCATAATTATTGTGACTTTTAAAATTCATTATTCATCAAAAGACGACACATATCTTATAATAGTATTCATATTAATTAAATTTTTGTTAGTGCATTTGAATGTGATGTTTGGATTAGTTTGTTATATCATATCATCAAATTTCACATCTCTTCATTATAATATTTAATCATCCATAAATTCAATCAATGGTGTCACATTTCACAATGAGAATGGAGACTGCAATAGAATAAATTAATAAATATTTTATTATATATATATGAATAAGACAGTCTTTTTCATACAAAATGGCACAGTTATTGGTATCCCTTTGTCTTTCAATTGGGACACTATGTCCATTACATTAAACTAAATGTCTGATTTCACAAACAAATATTTCGAAAAATACAACACCTTGCTTTGATATCCAAACATAATGATCATCATTTTTCACTTGTCTCGTTGTCACTGCTCGAGCTACTTCCATGACTTGGGTTATTTTCATGAATATTTTGTTCACGGAGTTGACTTTTTTCTTCTTCTTCACCTTCCTTCTACAAACATAAAAATAAACTGTACTGAGTGTATATACATTATTGGGAATAATTGAAATTGAAATATTAAATAGTATACATCAATTTAAATCGAAAAGAAATGACGTACCATAGCAACAATTGACTCATAAACTATACACATTCTTTCAAAACCATGTACTGTGCCATCTTTCAAGATTTCATCTGTTGGCGCAGTTCCATACTTTGTTTCATGCAAGTTTTATACCCCATAACAAATAGTATATTTAATATGAAATATTTATTTGTTCTATTAATTATAGATGGAGCTAAGTAAAACAAGATCGATAGATGCTTACAAATTCCACAATTAAGTTATGATATGCCAACATATACTCCCAACCCATATTTAACCCAATGTCAATCAATTCGTCTGATGGTTCTTCTTTGTATGTTAGCACCTGTTTGAAGACATTCAATGATGATTTTTGTAAAAAAACTTAAAATATACAAAAATGAAATCTAGCTAAGTTGTTAGAAGGAAGTAACAATTACTCACAAAATTAGATATCAACCCTTTTCTTCCTTGTCGTCCTGTTTTATGTGCTGAATGGGTTCCATTTTTTTTTCTTTTTTGCAAGAAAATACTTGAAAATTAATATTTAATGCTAAATTGTTTATTTATTGTACCTAATGATCAAAAAATTCAATGATTACATATTACATTTGAAGCACGTTGTTGTTGAGATGGCTCCTCCTGTGATGCAATTTTGTCCATTTCTTTGACCGTCTCCTTGTACACCTTTTTGGAAATTCCTACTGGCATATTTCTAATATTAACTCATTCATATTTTGAGATTTTCATAATCTTCCTGAAAATGTAACATGACAATAAACTATTTAATTTTTATATTGATATATGAAAAGTAAATATAAAAAAAGTGATATTTATAAATAATTCTAGAAAAAAATTAAGGGACTACTACTCTTTCATTCATTCTTTTTTTGTTGTTGTACATTTTTGCTATTAAAAGTCTCACATGACTCATTGACCAATTCTCTGGAAGCTCTTCTTGTAGTTTAGATAAAATTTAGTTTTTGGAATCATTGGATTGATTTTTGCATTGTAAGTGGAAAGAATGTCTATACATTCCTTCTACTAGATCCCTCAAACTTTCGTAAAAAATTTTCCCCCTTTCGTTAACCTCCAACACCACTCGAGATGAGCTAAAGAGAAATTCATTTTCATTTGCATGTTCTATTTTTCTTCCTTTATTAGAAAAAAATTACTTTTCTGAGTTGTTGGTTCCTATAGAACATTAAACATATGCAAATTAATAGATTTTTTGAAACATTTTATCAAATAATTTTAAGTATATTATTAATGAAAATTAAAAAAAGAGACTCATATTGGATCGATAGTATTTTTTCATTCACCTTATTCATTCTTTTGCAATTTTTCCATCAAGATTTTACGCTCTTCTAGCCCTAGATCAGAAATAATCTTATCGAGCTTCATCATTTTGTCGCTCTGAATTATACACAGTAAACAATACATATTAGCTAAACTTACATATAGTTCAAAAATAATATTTTTTGTAAAGAATTTACAAATAACTTGCCTTTTTTGTTTTTCTTGATGTTTTATTAGTATTTTTGTTACTAGATCTCTTGTAAGCCATTTCTTTATCAATATGAAACCTATACCATATCATTCAATAATATATTTTATAAATAAATTGTCAACTTTTTAGGTAAAAAAAATAATTATCAAGAAACCGGTGTGCTTTTTATGGTCTACGCACCGATGTCAGTGCATGGTGGTCTTATAAACGCACCACCAAAATAGTATAAAACACTGTACGGCTATCTATGAGAACAAGGAGCACCAGTGCATTGAATGTTAACCACCTCACTGATTAACACATACAAAATAATAAAAATCATCTAGTGTTAGTTTTTGTAGCATATAGTGTCATGGAGGGGGCAGGACAACCTATTCTTTTAAATGCCCCACGTAAACAAGTGACCACCGTACAGTGCTATTTGTCAAATAGGAGCCCTGGTGCGTTATATGTTACATGGTGCACCAATTAATGCAAAATAGTACATGAGCGGTGTGCTATAATTAAATAGCGCACTAGCGCCCTATTTTACATATGGCGCACATATTAAAAACAATTTTTTTTAAATTTTTTTATCAAATAGTATGTGCATGGTGTGCTGGGATAATCCAGCGCTCCGATGCACTAGGTTACGCGGGGTGCACCGATTAAAAAAAAACTGTTTTTTAGAAATTCACTCAAGGGCCGACATGGATTGGGATCTGACTATGCAAGTCATCTTGTGGGTTGGATGTCATAGGCCTATATATAGCAATATAAACCCTATAAATATAAAATGAAAATCCCTAATTCTAAATCATAGAAACAGGGAAAAGAAAGGGCAGAAACAAAATGAATGAAGGGTTTAGCGTAAATATGTTTTTTTTTTTTTTTTTGAAAATGAACAAATTGAAATTTTTTACTTACCGCGTAAAAAAACTGTAGAAAAATTTAAAAAAATTTGTAGAAAAAAGTTAAAAAAACAATAAAATTTAATAACGAGATCATTTGAAATTCTATGCTATAGGGTTTGAATCATGAGAGTTTTGGAATTCTGATTGTCTAAATACTTTTGTTCGAACATATTTCATTGCTCCATAGTGCTCTCGTGCTGTCTTGCTCTAGGTATGTCTCCTGCAAATCCCTGGCTAAATTTTTTTGCAAAAATAGTGAAATAATGAAAATTGTTTAGTATTTAAAGAAATTTTTTATGAAATTAGATTTTCAAAAATATTTTTCTACCCATTTTTCACTTTACTGCTTTTTTTCACTTAAAAAAATAGAGTTGTGCTTTTTTAATTTGTGGTTATTCATCACTGGTGTGTCACTTAATAGAACCACACTGGTGCGTCTATTTATAACACAACACCAGTGTGCAGTAACTAAAATGCATCGGTGCGGTTATCTGTACATTAGCACTAATAACAAGAAGTCCATTTTTAAGGCACCAAAATTACTTTTAGGTGTGTACACCAAAATTTATTGTTGATTTTTCTCAAATGCAGGGAGAAAATATCATAATTATATCGAATGGACAATTCTTCAAAATGCATCTTGTTCCATAATATTTCTCAAAGTCCATCGCAAAGTTCTCCCTATCCACCTTGAGACGTAATATTTACTTCAGATTTTATTTATATTTTCATTATCTAATTGAATTTATGTTTTTTATCCATGTCAATCAGCTTAATTAAATTTATAATGTATACAAATTTGCATGTTCATGCAGATCCATAATCAAGTTCAGATGCACAAAATATTCAAAAAACTCCAAAACATCGGAAGCTCTTATCAGGAGCATCATACTGCAAGGCGCATTTAGTAGATGAAAATGGACAAGCGCTTCACCCTGCCAATTGTAAAAATATTGTATATTCTAGCCACAATATTGGGACACTGATGGTAATAATTATAATTGTTAGGTATATTTATTAATGTAATTATTTGAACATCAAACCAATTAATCATGCAATATTGTCAACGTGCTTACTAATTGATATCATATATTTTGCACTAATCATGTTCAAATATATATTTTTAAATTATTAGGATTCTAGTGATGATGAGCGAGCTACCTACTATCTTCTGTTGCACCCCATGACAATGTGAAATCGAGATAATACTAAATTAAGACAAAAAATCAGAGAGGAACAATACTAGAATGGTTGAATCAACCACCGATTCAATTTCCGCTATGTCCAAATTCACCAATTAGGAATGACTACAACAATAGTAGTTCTTCACAAGCTGGCAATGGAGGCAATCAAATATAGGTTGGTATGGATGATTACTTAAGGGATACAACTGCCATGGAGACAATGTTGCTAGATGCATTCCAAAATGATGATCGGCTAGGGGATGATGCTCATATCGCTGACACCTTTTTCGAAAGCCTTAAATTTTCTTCCACCACCCCCGTCTTTGGACCTAGAGGTTAGTCAAAGTCTACCCAGTTGGGGACAATGATGTTACTGTACAACTTGAAAGCAATTTTTGGCTTGTCGAATGCATGTTTCTCAGAAATTTTGAGGTAAGTTACCATAAAGTCCTCCCTTATATAAATTTGAGAAATATAATTAGTACACAATGAACATTACAAATGGTCAATTTTATGAACCTTAATAATTATATCGGCATTAATGTACATTTATTAATATTTTCCATGATCACCAACTACAAGTTATTCAAAGATAAAGTTCTTCTGAGTGATAATGTCTTGCTCGATATCTGTGAAGAGGCAAATAAATTGTTGAAAATGTTGGGTGTTGAGTACATATCATATCATGCATGTCTAAATGATTGTATTCTATATAGAGGAGAATATGCATACAAAGAGATATGTTCGAAATTTGGGCATGACAGGTATGATAAATCAAAAAAGAAGGGTAAATAACATGGTCCTCATTTTAAGATATTGAGGCACATACCTATAATCCCAAGGATTCAAAGGCTCTTCCATTGCAAAGAATTAGCTATGTTATAGGGATGGCATGCCTCACATAGAAGTGAGTTGGGAGCTATGTGAATCCTAACTAATTCAATCACCATGAAGCATATAAAGGATGCATATCCCAAAAAATTCAAAGATGAAGTATGAGGTCTACGAATCAGCATAGCCATGGATGGTGTCAACCCACATTCCCTCCAGAACACCAACTATTTTGTTTTTCCTGTAGTAGTGATCAATAATAATATCCCCCCATGGTTTTCCATGAATAATGAACATCTTATTTTGGCTCTCATAGTCCATGGTAGAAGACAAATGAAGAATATGGATGTCTACCTACAACCACTGGTAAATGAATTGAAGGAATTATGTGATGGGATAAATGTAAACGATGTATCAAGGCCCATCACAAAAGAGAGGATTTTTACGTTGCATGGAATATGTGCTTACATGATACATGATTATCCAGGCTTAGGATTTTTCTCTGGTAAATTAATTTTTTATTGATTTGTTTATATATGTAACAATATTATTTCACATATTATTTATTTAATTTGTTGTAATTTTTATGATATTCATAATATTCTTTAACGTGCCATGCATTTAAATTGTATACAATAATCTCCTAGGTCTTGTAAAAAAAGGGTATTTTGGATGTAAATTTTATGGACCTTCTTTGAAAGCTAGATGGTCCAAGGACCTACGAAAGCTAGTGTATGATTGCTCCAGGGTATTCCTCCCAGAAGAACAACCTTACAGAAGAGAAACATTTTCTTTCAATGGTAAACAAGAGAGAACCCGAAGGCCTCCAATAATGACACTAGCTGAATGGATTAGAGAATATGAGAGAGAAGGATAAGGAGTTCATAGAAATTTTCAATTCAAATGGGGAGCCTATGTTCGATGATCCATAATTATTCGACACCTATGTTGAGAAATTTACCAATGGGATGAAAAGGAAATATATCTTTTATAACCTCCCATATTGGGAGCATCTTAAGACTACCCACCTATTAGATCCCATGCATATATTTAAAAATGTTTCATCTTATTTATGAAGGAACATATCATTGAAACAAAGTGACACATTAGTTGTTCAGAAATATCTTATTACTTCAAAAACTAAAAAGAAACATTGGCCAAGATGATTAGAAATCACATGATTAGAGGCAAGCACTAGTCCCTCTAATTCATGGTATTTCAAAGAAGGTGATGTCCCATGGATTTAAAAAAAAATATGATCTTTCTTTGACAAAGGAAGTTATAATGGATGTGAGGGTGTGATCTTCATACGGGTCTTCACTACAGCACTGCTTCACCATGGATGACCATTTTTCAGGGTTGAAATCGCATGACCATTTGAATCATAAAACATAACTAATTTTGTATATTATTTCACGTGCTTATAACTTTGAAGTGTCATTATCCTTTGTTCATGTGTGGGTGTGTGAAACATGAATTCCCTCAAGACATAGGACGTGCCATATCTACATTACCTGCATTTGTATGTTGGATCACATCAAAGGAGATTCATGTGGCTAGCATTCCATGGTGGCATCAAGATATAGTTGATATTGTTTGTATTTTTGAGAAGGAACTGCTGACGAGTTTCATGGAGTTGCAGGTTCATCTTCTAATAGACCTAGTAGATGAGGTTGAATTAGTTTGGGTGGTTTCTTGTAGTTGGATGTTCTTCTTAGAGAGGTACATGAAGAAATTGAAAGGATTTTTTCGACAAAGGGAAAAACTCGAGGGGTATATGGCAGAGGGGTACATATCATATGATTATTTCTATAATTCCAGTGAATACATAAAGTATATCAAAAACAGACCAGGTGTGGTGATTTTGGATGATGAGAGGGATGAAAACAAAAGATAAGGGGAGTTGCTCCAAACAAATGGAAAAAAGCACTTGATAAAGAGTAAGAGACTTATAATTTTTCAAATTTACATAAAGTAAATATTCATGTTGAACTTCCATATAATTTATATTTGATCTCTCTGTACTATATATTTTCGATTTTATTTCATTAGCGAATGTATAAATTGAAGAAATCAATAAAATCGTTCTTTACAATTCTGAAGAGACACAACCATGGGTCACATTGTATGAACAAAAGAGGATGAAATGGGATAGTGACAGGAAATAATTCAGATGGTTTAATGGTAGAAGTGTTCCTTATCCCGATCATTTAAAAGAAAATATGTCATAAATATGCCCCAATAGTTGGGTTACTAACCAAGTCAGAGAGAAATATGGTGCAACTGGTCGTTACCTACATGCTGAAGAGGATGCGCTAAACATAGGGATTGAGTGCAACAACTTGGTAATAATCTATTTAATTTATATGTACATTTGAAATATAATAATGCACCATTCAATTGTAATTACATCTATATTTCATATTTTAACTGTTGGGTTATTATAAGACACATAACACTATGATTTTTTAACCTTTTTATAGGTGCATTTGTTCCCATATATGTGGGCATATGGACACCATTTTTACACAGAAAATGTCGATGATGGATACATCACACAAGACTGTGGAGTGCAAGTCGAGTTCGGTCAATCTAGTCGATCTATCCACCATGATAAAAAACTAGTACGAGGGACGTTAGGTTATGTTGGAAAGATACAAGAGAGCATTGAATGGATTTCTCTTCTTTCCAATGTGTTATTTTTAGGTGCAAGTGGTGGGAGACCTTTGATCGGAATAATGTAAAGGAAGATTGCGATAGTAGGTTGATATGTATCATTTATAGAAAGATGTGGGATGAAGCTAAGGAGCCCTATGTTTTCTCCAAACACTACAACCAGGTGTTTTTTTACCTAGATGTGTTGAATAGGGATTTGTGGTTCATATTGAGACATGACCCTAGATCAAAAAATATTTTTGAGAACAATATTGTTATCATGCCATGCTAGCTGGAAGATAATGAGGGTGATCATGAGAACCGAGAGTGATATGGTACATGTGTTATTTTTTCAATATTTATACTTTTTAAGATGGGTTTTTATAAAGAGGAGGAATTAACTACCTTATATGTTATAAGTTGACTAATTTTTTTCGAAACATTATAATATGTATTTTGAATTAATTGGTAATTTGCATTGCGTTAATGTTAAAATCAATATTTCACTTCATAATTTGCAATTATGTTCATCTTAAAAACAATGGCGTAATGTATAAAGTTCCTTTTTTTTCATGTAAGATCATAATAAAATAATGATAATTCTAAAGTACATGAATTTATTTGCATTATTTTATAAACTTTATTATGTTACAAAAATTCATATTATTCTAGATTTATTATTTTATAATTATTTAAAATTTTACAAATTTACAAATTTATAGATTTTAATAAAACCATTTCATATTAATACAATTAAAATTTTACAAATATTTACATACTATTAGAATTAGAATTAGAATTAGAATTAGAATTACAATTTTACAATTTCACATACATTTACAATTAAAAATACAATTACAATTTTAGAATTTTACATCCAATTACAATTACAATTACAATTTTACAATTTTATATATATACAATTACAATTACAATTTCAATTACAATCATTTCACAATAAATTAAATACTACAATTACAATTAAAGTTTTACAAATATTTTACATACAATTACAATTTTATAATTTTACATACAATTAGAATTAGAATTACAATTTTACAATTTATCATATATACAATTACAATTAAAATTACAATTACAATCATTTCACAATAAATTAAATATTACTATTACAATTAAAATTTTACAAATATTTTACATACAATTACAATTAAAATTAAAATTACAAATACACATACAATTTTACAATTTGACATAAAATTAAAATTAAAATTTCAATTACAATTATGAGATAATATTTAATAAATATCATGATCATTTAGTATTAAATTAATTAATAAACATCATGATCATGATAACCATCATACAAACATCATAGTAGACTAAAAAAACACATTCAAATTTGCTAACATCATCGTGATCATGATCATATAACAAAACAGAATTAGCATTGTATAACATCATCACAACACAAACATCAAATATACATCTCATGTCAAATAACTGATATCACATACATATCTATCTGCAAGCTTCACATTAAATGAACATATCTAACATGACCTAACAATATACACATCATGATGATCACCAACATGTAAATTAAGTACCATTGCGACATGAACATAAAATACATGGACCGTATATATATATATATATATATATCAAAAATATACAACTGTAATATAAATGTCATATATCATCTGGTGGTACATCATCAATAATACTATATATATATATATATATATATATATATATATATATATATATATATATATATATATATATATATATATATATATATATATATATATATATATATATATATATATATATATATATATAATGTAAAAAATATACAACTGTAATATAAATGTCATATATCAGCTAGTGGTAGATTATCAACAACACTACTAGTGGAGGTCTGCTTAGTCAATGGTGCAGCCTCAACAAGCTCAGACACATGTTGATCATCACGTGTCTACTGATCTGGTACGGGTACCTCCTGCTGATCAGGATCAACTGTCGGCTGCTTATTGTGATGAATTAACATGGTCGATGGTCCAACCTGCTCATCATTATGAGTACCACTAGATGCTGCAGGCTACTGACTCAATGTGGCCGATGGTCTAGCCTGTTCTCCATGATGATTGCTGGTCAATGTTGCAGGCTACTAATCTGGCATGATGTGAGGTGAATGATGATCACTCCACTGGTCATGATCATTGGATGATGCGTCACTGTTCGCAGACTATTGATCACGTGTTGCATCTTAACCATGACTATAAC